>BMAW01112538.1:0-15283 GCA_019974015.1 Nephila pilipes
AAACAATGGATTGAAAAATGTTACCCGGACTCTTGTCCATCAAAAGCAACGATTTGTCGGTGGTTTGCCGAGTTTAAACGTGGTCGTACCGACACAAATGACGCGGAACGCTCGGGTAGACCTGTGGAAGCCGTTACACCGGAAAATGTGAGTGAAGTGACAAAAATTATAATGAAAGATCGTAAAGTGAAGCTCCGTGAGATTGCTGAGATGACACAGATATCATATGGAAGTGTATTTACTGAAAAAGGTTTTTTGAAGTGAAGTGAAAAAGGTTTTTTCCAAGTGGGTGCCGCGATTGCTTTCGATGGAACAAAAACAGCAACGAGTCGATGATTCAGAAAGCTGTTTATCGCTATTTACTCGCAACAAAAAAGATTTCTTGCGGGAAAAAAAAAAAAAAAAAGATTTGGAAAAGCGTTGTAACGATTGTATCACCCTAAAAGGTGATTAACAAAAGGTGTTATGTTGATGAATAAAAACAAATTTTGCAAAAAAAATGTTGTTTTCAATGTTAGACTCGGGAGTTATTGATCGATGTGTTACATTGGTTTTAGAAACATATAAATGTAAGTAATACTGCTGCTGATAGCTGTATTGCTTTCACTATTGGCTATTATACCTACTTGTGACTTTATTTTGTTTCCTTATATTATATTTAATGTTATATTTATTCTGCACTTTTTCGTTACATATTTTTTTTTCTTTAGTCTATTTAACATGTCACAAAATGGACCGAGGATAAGCTGGAACTGGAATCAGTAATGGTAGAACTTGACTTCCTTTCTAATTCTATAATTCGAAACAAGTTGGTCGTTCTATACGTCCTTAGTGAATCCTAAAGAATGGGCATTGGAAATGGTTTTCTTTTGGTAAGCATCATGACTCAATAAACAGTTATTTCAACTATTTGGTTCCATTTCATGGTTTTGTTGATTGAAGCCAGAAACTTATATTTCGTTCGAAAAATGGGGGGAGTGAGTTTCGAGAGGTGATAAAACACTTATATTTAAAATGCATAACACTGAAAAGAGATTACACCGGAGTTCAATAAAGTTAATGGCACATCTGCTCTTTTGTTTGCAGCTGTGTATAATTGGGAAATGGAGCTTAAACACGGCTGCTTATCCACAAAAGACGAACGTCGTTCGGGACGTCCAGTGGAAGTGATTGCTCATGGAATGATTGACAATATCCACGATATGGTTTTGAGTGAACCGACGAATCAAAGAGCACGAAATAGCTGTCGCTTCTGGAATATTGCAAGGTACAGAGCGTTCAATTTTGAACTAAAAATTGGATGTGAAAAAATTCTTGGCAAAATGGGTGCCACATTTGCTCTCAGCGAAAAATAAAATCTATCGTGTGGTCAACACTGGGGCTATTTTTAAGTATTACCTCTGTAGTCGTGATGATTTTCTGCATCTACAAATAACTGTGGATGTAGCGTGGTTAAGTTACTACCCTCCAGGGACCAAGGAATAGTAAAAACAGAGGATTTTAAAGGCATACGGTGTCTGAAGAAAGGCGGTGAAATCGTCCGGCAAGGTTATAGTCACGTTATTTTGGGATGTGAGTGGAATCATCTATACCAATTACTTGGAAAAGGAAAAAAAAACTATAACTGAAAAGTATTATGTGTCGTTATTGCATCGGTCAAGAAAAAGTGTTCTCTTTTGGAAAAGAAAATGATACTCTTCCATCAAGGTAATACATGAGTGCACGATTGCGCAATTTCAACGGCCATTATCATGCAATTATAGCTCAAATGATTGCAACATCTACCGTATATACTAAATTTGGCTTTCTACGGCTATTTTTCCTTATTTCAAAATTTAAAAAAGTGGTTCAAGTCGAATGTAGAGGTCATCGCCTGAACAAATGCCTATTTTGAAGACTTTCCAAAATCTTACTTTATAGATGGTTTAAAGATATACAGAAAATGCTTTTAAAATATATAGAACTAAAAGGAGATAAATGTTGAAAAATAAAATAAAAAGTTCTACCAAAATAATTTGTTTTCTATTTTTTTTCTAAGGACCTAATGTTTGACCCTCGTAGAAATAAAACTCGATTCTATAAAATAATAAAATTATGTGTATGTGTGTTTTAAACTCCCCTATTGTTCTGCTAAGCGAAGTAAAACTTAGCGGAAACAGATTTATTAATAAAAATAAGAAAGAAGTCGAATTACCTTTCCTAGCCTTATTACCTGTAAAAAGATATATTGTTTAATTTTAAATTTCAAAGAGAAACCAAAATTCATTTAAAAACTTACAAGGAAAAGATAACACTAATAGCATTATATTTTGCATTTTCCAACCGTATGTTTTTCACAATTTACGTTAGAAATAAGAAAAGCCGTATACTTCAAATACCTTATAAATACACAATCTTAATTATGTTAAATTTTATACATACAACCAAATAAATTGATCAAACTATTGTATATAATTCTTCATGGTGATAATGACATGTATTTTTTCATCCATAAAGAACATATTCTTTTTTTCATCATTTATCTTTAGACATATATTATACGAACTCCAGGGGGGGGGGCAAAGAAACATGAAAAATGAAACATCTGCACACCGTACTTCCAACAATGAATGACTCTCATTGTATATATGACTCATAGCACAAAAGATACATTAGAACACATACACGCGATGAAAAATAGTTTTGGGAAAATTGTTTATAATCCCACGACCTCTGCCAGGCTTACGCATGAAGGGTGGTTTCAGGCGTTCACACCCCTGCAAATGGAATCTACACCCAAAGGAATTGTTCTAATCAGGACTAGGGTGGGGCTGGGTATTGTATAATGATACCTTTTTGAATTTCCGCGGATGATAATTATTTCTGATTAGCTCTTGTTTTTTTATAAAGGTTTAGACTTATATCTTTATAAGTATCTGTAAATTGTTCAATTTAATGAATAGAATTCTCACAGATCGTCCGATATGCATTAAAAATCATGTTTCAATCTTCGTAGAACAAATTGTCTCTAAATTATTTTAATGTCAAGTTGTGACATTAGGGTATTCGCGATCTTTTCACTGACCAAGATGACTTTTGGGTAATTTGAACACCTAAAATGAAACTTGATTAAGTAAATTTAATGAAGATAAGAAGTGAGGTGAATTAAATTAGAGAGTGATAGTGATATGTAAGCGAGCAGTTGAAGATAACGACTAGCTTACAGAATCGTCGTAATTAATCGTTCAGATTGAAACGACTGCTAGCTAAATTAATTGGATTCGAATCTGTTGTAATCGAGAAGTGGTTAAATGGGAACGAGTGATTTGGTGAGCTAATACTTTATTATTATATAATAAACTATATGATTGAAAGCGTTAAGAGAGATTCGAGAGAGGATGAATTTACTTATCACTACTACTAAAAGTACTAAAACGTTTACTGTAGTGTTTGTAATGCTTACTGTAGTGGACGCGGTAGCTTAATGGTCATGACAGCGGACTCATACTCTGCTGTTTTAGTCGAGTAGTAGGTTCGATCCTTGATGCCATTACACTTCCATCATGTAGCCGGGGCTGATGCACATTAAATATATCGTGACTCAAATTCCTTCTGATGGCGTGGTGTAGAAGTTAGGAGAAGGGGTGCCAGCTCAAGTGTCGTTCTCATCACTTGACCAAGGTTCAAAATTCCGAGATCCGTCGATAATAGCCCTCGTGTTGCTTTTAGTGTAACGGTAATATAACTGAACAACTTACTCTTACATATCTTTAATTTGAGTTTTAATTTTATTGACCTAAATAACGAAGCATTTAGTAGAGTATTTCGGTAAGAAATGAAATATTTTTTTTTAAAAAAATTGCTGTACATATGATAAGTAGCTAATGCTTATAATTCTCTATTATCGAAAATTTCAGTTGTTTCGGTCTTATTTTATTTTGTTTTTGTTCAAATTTGGAGATTTAGATGATTTTTGACCTACTTGGGTATTTACTTAAGAAAGTCGAGATATTGCTGAAACCTGTTCAAGTAATTTTTTTGTAAAAAAATGCCATTAAATCTAAATATTCCTGGGCAAATTTTAAGAAATACATATGTATTAATAAAATCATAAAATAATCGCTTGTTAAATATTAGATTGAATTTTGAAATTTCTCTGAAACTCAAAAAATCAGATTTTTCAACTGATTGTGAATCTTTATTTTGGACCACGTTTGAACTATCTCGCGTAACACGCATTAAAGTTAGATTAATATAATTCTATAGAAAGTAAATGTTTAAAGACAGTTATGATTGTATATTTATCGATTGGAAATTCTTCATAGCCTACAACTTTTTATCTTGTAAATAAAATGTAATTCATTAACAAAAATCCTAATTCTTAATTTAGTATCATTCTGTTAGAAAAAATTCGAATGCAATAAATCTTAAGGAAATGCATATATATATATATATATATTCAATTTGCGATTAAATATTTTACTTCCGTTGGTGACGCTATTGGTAGTAAAATGTTCAAAATTCTCTAGAGTGTGTTATTATATATTACAAAATCTTAAGCACTAAGAAAACACGCACACAAAGTGTACTTAAAGTACCGTGGATCCTACAAGTTCTCGTTCTGACGTTTCTTAAATTAGCTATACAAAATAAAGTTTGTAACAATTATTATTTAACTAATGTTGAAATGAAACTAGTTTTTGACTTAAATTTACAACAAATATTCAAATTTTTCACAATTTCTTGTAGACGAAGCGAAATTTATTCCCGCATATTTTTCAGAAACGTATTTCATAACACGGCGAGTGACTTCTTGTATCATTTAAGTAATCACATTTTTCAGACCATTGATTTCTTGAAGGTTATTTTCGTTAAACTTGTTCCTTGTTCCTTAAATATCCTTTGGTAAAGAGACAGGATATATTCAAATGTGGAAAAAGAGATGGCATAAGACATTTTAAGATGAGTCAATAGCCATAGAAATGTTTGAAGTATGTCTATGGTTTCATATGTTCATCTTTGAATCAATAAGTAATATGTAACAGTTAACATATTTGCCTATGCTGCTATGGGGAAACGTAGCGAAACATCTATTGATACGAATGGAGTATACGGCGTGGATCGGAGCATACCCCGGCGTAGGACAGGGCAGATACTCTTATAAAGAGTACCGCCCGATTGATGCGGCAGTGCGTGTGAGGACAACATGGTGTTTACATTGCAAAATTCTACAAATGAGCAGCAGCAAGGCGTTATCCAATTTCCGACTGCGAAGGCGTTAAACCGGCTACTATTCCTCGCCGAATGGTGACCGTATTACGGAAATGACTGTGTGCCCGATAAGTAAGTGAGAAAATAAAATCCCAGTTTCGTGAGAGTTTGGTTGATGACCCGAGACCTGGTCAGAGGAACAGAGTCATCATGGCCGATCTCATCGACAAGGTGCCCGACCGAGTGAAAAGTGATCGGTGTCTAACATTGCGAATGTTGGCGGTGAAGTTGGATGTCAGAGTTGGAACAGTGTGGGTAATTTTTCATGATATATTGCGTTATCGGGAGGTGTGTGCACAGTGGGTTCCGAAGCAGCACACCGACCAGCAAAAGAAACTGTGTTTGGGGCTAGCATTTCAACATCTGTTTCGGTATCATGAAGACCCCGCTTTCCTGGAGCGGATCATCACAGGTGATGAGAACTGGTGCGTTCACTACGAGAAAGAGACTAAGCGGGACGACATGCATTGGAATCATTAGTAGTCAACTCCTTCTAAAAAGTTCAAAGCCGTTGTGTCAGCAGGTAAGGTATTGCTCACTATCTTTTTTGACAACCAAGGTCCACTACTTGTTGAACTCCTCGAGCACAAAAGAACCATTAACTCCGATGTGTTCTATAAGACACTCCGAAGCCTGCGCAGATCCATAAAGAAAAAAAGACCAGGTCTTCTTATGGAGGGTGTGGCGCTGCTCAATGATAACCATGTCCACAGGTCTCCAGTTTCACACACGAGGAACTGGCAAAGTTCAAGTGGCAGCAACTTGACCATCCGCCCTACAGCCAGGACATGTCGCCCTGCGATTTCCATGTGTTTGGTTCCCTGAAGAAACATCAAAAATGGAAGCGCTTCAACTCGGAGAACGAACTCAAGGACGCTGGGATGAATAGTTTATTGTCACAGCCACAGGAATTTTGAGAATAAAGAGTCCTTCGGCTTGTTAATCAACGTAAAGATTGTGCAGGTCTATAGTGTATACTTTGAATAAAATTTTCATTTAAACCCACAGTGCTTCGTTTAGCCCCATTTTCATTTGAGCACCCTTGCAGATTACAATATTTATGAAGATAATATCAAAGTAATAAATGACTGGCAATTACCATTACTCAGAGAGTGTTAAAAATTAATCCATCTTGAAACACATTTCTCAAAATATATGCAAATGAAATATACTTTGCCACCTGGAAAAGGAAGTAGATTTTGAACATGAACAGTAAACGTAAGCTAAAATTTTTCTGCGTTATTTTAGAAGTACTTTTTACTATTAGCATAAAATTATTCTTTTTAAATTTTCTTGTTTTTTTAATAGTTAATTGACGAATCGCTTGTACGGAAACTTTTTAGAACACTTGATTTATGGCTCGATTGTCTTATGAAGTATCACAAGCGGAATTTCTGAGCTCCCTTAGTGTTGCTTTTAGTACTGACTTAATTGATGGTATGGTGTAATTAGGTATGTGATATGCATGGTATTTTGGAAGACAGTATGACGTGTATGTCACATCCTTTTCTAAAAATTGTGTCTATAATTTGTGAGAGTAAAAAACTTTATCAAAGAAAATGTCATGATTTTCTAGATTTTCAACAAATTTGTTATAAGTTCTCATGCAATTTGAAATTGGATTCTCATGTATGATTGAAATTTAATTGGATTTCAACTTCCTAAATATTCCCAGTGCAGATTCTCATAGTATACGAAAAATCATTGTTTCAACACAACATCCAGACTTTGAACCAGATAGTATTGATTTACCTCCAATGAAAATTTTTTAGAAAGGTGATTGTAAAATAAGGTACCATTAGTTTATCTATTCTCAATTTAGAATGAAAGATATTAAACTGCTTAAAACTTATTAAATGCTTCATAAAAAGGAGAAGCCTTTCCTATTTTGTCTCCTAAAACCATAATGTTATTGTCTAAGAAATATTTTTAGTTTACTAAATCTATATTTATAGGCATTACCGTAAAAACAATTGGGACAATAGATCTTGTGTGATCTAATATAAGGCTTCTTCAGATACTTAGCGGTATCTACTGAACAATAAAATCCAAAAAAAATTAGCCTACATCTTTTCATTTATCGATAAAACTTTTCTTTCTTATAATGCGTAAAGCGTTTTAATATTTTCCAGATATAACAGATATTAATTTGGTATGAACTTGTGAAAAATTTCAGTTGGAGATTATGTAATCAATTCAGGAACATTTCAAAAAGATACTCAATGCTGTCAATTTTTAAGACTTTTTTAAAACTTATATTTTTTTCCAATGCTATGTTGGATAATTTTCTCTTTTGAATTTTGTTTTCGCTTCACATTTGGACTCTCCTTTTAAGTTTAAGGTATTTCAAGATCAAAGGTGACTTCCTGCTTTTCTTTATTGTATGTTTCTTGTTGATTTTTAAATTTCACTACAAGCATTTACTGGCAGAAACGGTTTTAAAATGTTCTCATTTATGTCTTCCTTTTCTATTAAACATCTAACAATAATCAAATTCCTCTTCAGTAGCCTGAAAGGTTTCTGAACAAGAAATCTGATCAGTATAATTACCTGAAAGAAATCTCTAAGAAAATGAAAAGAAGAAAAACACATCACCAATTGATTCTCAAAAACCGTGTGCCTCTAATAGATTAATAAGCAACGCTTGATTATTAAAAAGCATAGCAGTTAAGAGTAATCCACTATTGATCCATAGAAGAATGTACATTTGAAAGGGGGGACAATGATTGGGAGATACAGAGGAATTGTATGTAAGTAAACACTTAAAAAATCCTCCACCGACCACCGACATATACCAGCACAATTCTCGTATTCATATTATTTACATCAATGTTTCTTTGCATCATAATCAAAAGAACTTAATCATGTGAAGAAATATGCCTTTATATGGCTATGTTCAATTTCTGGAACATGTAAAATTTTTATTTAACAGTTTAAAGAAAAAAATAATCTCTTTTTTAATTGTAACATTGTAACTTACGTTCTATCAACAAAATGATCAGTTTTAATTATAAATAATTAATTATGAACACATTTGTAAGATTTCAAATATCGTATGAAATTTTGAATTTTACTCAACGAAAAGTAAGGGAAAAGCTAAAAATATGAATTTCTATCCCTAAGCTCTATTTAACTTTGCAACTCAAACTCAGTGCCAAAAATTCAATTCGTATTTCCCTTTTACGTTATATTCTTTTTCTTCAAATAAATGCAAATAATATTATATTTCCACAGAATCTTTATATTTCTAGTGTATTTCTACAGAAAGGGCATATTTTTACAAAGCTGTTTCCCCTTTGTAAAAATATGCCCTTTTTCTACCCACGTATTTATACACTATCCACTTTTCATTTGCAGTCACCAAGTGGTCCAAAACGGTTCCATTTTGAGACAAGCAAGATTTGAAGAACATATAAAAATTTAGTCCATCATTTTTTTTCCTCTTAATTCGTGTGGCAACGAAACAGAGAATTTGGACACAAAACCAGACTTTTTAATGATATCCAAAGCAGTCGTCTGAAATATTGCAAGATTCAAGTCCACGTCTGTCTAAATTAACATGCAATTTATTCTGATCATACTGCATAGCACTTCGTCATTGACTTCAGGTGGTTTTTCTGATTTGAGTTCATCTTTCGAAGAAAAATCACCCGAACAAAATTTCGCAAACCATCTTTGGCATGTTCGTTGCTTCTACCGCGTCTTCTCCAAACGCGTCATTCAAATTATTTTTCCCCTCCATCCCGTTACTCCATTTGTGGAACTCATACAGTGTTTTAAGTACACTTTTTCTCATCTCATGTTGACAGTTTTACAAGTTCAAAAAGAACTCACTAAAATACGAAAAAATGTGTACAAATCATCAACTATATACTAATCTAACTTTAAACCGGTTTCAGTCCGACGAGAATTCTTGCTTAGGATCGACAACGCATAAAAGTGCACGTATTCAAAAACGGCAGAATTTTCCCTTATATCTAATAATATTCAAAATTTCATTATCTGCCATATAGACGAAAAATTATAAACAAAGCAGCTACCTGATTACATTTTTGAAAACATTCTAAAATTGCAAATCTATCTAAAATCGAAATATTAATTTAGAAATAGCTACGTATAGATATTAATGTAAAAGAATTATATGAATACAAATACAATTTAATTTAATGACAATAAAATAAATGACATTAAACCGTACTTCTCTAATTTCAATACCAAGTGAATCCTAGTTCTAATTAAAATGCTGCAGTACCCATCAAACTATTAGAAAAGTGTTTCGTCGAATAAAGTTCCGAACCTATGAACTTTTGATTACAACACCAACTCTTGGATACTCGCAGCCATTCCATTATATTAAATTGGTCACTCAGAATTCGGTATGTAAGAATTACTGATCCATGAATTAATATATAGACTTGAGATAATTAAAATTCTTGTCTAGAAATTATTCCATCAAATCTGAAGTTTATCTAAGAATTTGCTAACCATTTTGTAAAAATGTTTATTCGGAACACGTAGTGAAATCTTATCAAAAAGTGAACGTTATACGTTTTAAGTTTCTAATGTAATGCGCAAACCTTTTCAACAATTAAATTAATTAAATTTTCTCAACTCTTAATAATAATTTGAAAACTATACCTGGATTCGTTTATTTTTATATGCCAAAATTCCTTCAATTAAGAGTATCTAAATATGCAAAGAGCACTTAAGCGATAAAATTTGATGCGATGGAAAAACAGTTATGCAACTAAACTCTTCAAAATTTAAGCAAATTTCACTTAAAGTGAGCATTTTAAAAAGTAAAATTAAATATCCGTAGTGAGTCAATAAAGTAAATTACATTCTGAAACTGTAAAATTACCATTACTGTTATTTAATTTTAAAAATGTCTTGTCTAGCTTCTAGATTTTATTGTTTAATCGTTAAGTCGGCAATTTAATTTAATACTTAAAATGTTAGTCTGAAACCTGTCTCAAACTCGTTATAATTTTTATTTATATCAAAAAAGTCAATCGATACAAGCATTGCACTGAATAAATTTCAATTTATTCAAATCGTGGGAAGTCTAGCATAATCTAGTCGGAAATTTGATTTTACTTAAGATGGCGGACACTGTCTGGAGCATATGAAATTTTATAAATGAAAACGAAATATTAAATCCAAGGGAAGTGAAGTCATGTGCTAGTTTACATGCATTACTATATTTAAAGTACTAGTTACATGTAATGCATACGCTGAAAGAATTCATTATAAGTAGATAAAGTAGATATATATGTGCGGAAATGAAGTTTGCTAGACAGCGTTTCACCAGGTGTAAGATATTGAATCTTTAATAAAGAAAAATGTGCATTGTAACTATATTGTCTGAAATTATCGCAAATATTGTTCGAAATTTTTCTAAAATGAAAAAACACTTGTTTGGACATGACTTAAAAGATTTTTTTTCAGTTCATGGCTCACAGGGGACTTGAGTCGTGGTAGAAACATGATAAAAATATGTACAAAAGAAAATTTCTTTGCTCTGAGACCTTTATTGTTCCAGATGAGTAATAAATTAATTTTAAAACAAGCCACACATTCAATGTAAGAGAGAAATAATTTATTTAGAGGAAAAAAAACTAAAAAAAGTAAAGTAAAGATTGTTTTAAAGGGAAAAATAATTTAGAAATTTAAGGAGGAATTTAAATTTAAAAAAAAATAAAGTCAATTCCTCAAAAAAAAATTTCAATCAAAGAAATTTTTTTATTTGAGTTACTTTTTATTAAATAACTACAATTAATATAAATATGTATATACATATTACAGAATCACACTATTAAGAAACAAAATAATTTTTTTTCCAGCGATCTACACGTTACGTCACTGACGGTATTTATTCCTAAATTTATATCCTGCTAAATATCTTATATAAGAGAATTTTTTTTCTCCCATATAAAACTAATTAGTTGAAAATCAAATAAAAAAATTATATTTTTCGACGAGATTTGATTCGAAGGTTTGAAGATTCTACGCCGACGCCCTAACAACTTTGCCATTGCATGACAAATGACATAGTAGAAGTATTGACATTTTCTTAATTCATGCGGTAAATTTAATGGTTGGAATGCAGTTTAGCCCAACCACAACAGGAATTAATTAGCTATATTGTGCCAAATGTGGCTATCCTGGTTTTCTTTGCGAACTTAACGTTCAGCCAAAAAATATCGCCAAGTTTGGCAATTTTTGAAATCACGCCAAGTGGTAGGGCTCAACTGCAATTTCACCAATTAAATTTTAATTAATGAATTAATATTTGAAAACACTGTATTAACATAAAGTGTCATCCACTACAAGTTTAAAAAAAGTATTTAAACTTGAGTGAAAGAATAAAAGTATTTTATTAACGACTGAAATTTTGAACAAGAAATATATAGAGAGTGTTTGCTAATAGTAGGAATTTAACAAGTAATATAAAAAAGAGGAGGACCCAATACTATGTGTGTTATTTCAGGAAGCTCGAATGCCTAAAAGTTTTTTGAAAAATTAGAGTATAGTTATATAAATATTATTTGTGACAAAATAATGCGGTTAAAATATTTTATACTTGCATATTGGATTAACGAACCAATGGATGATTGGGAAAATAAGAAGATTAAAAAAATACAGCAATAACGATTAGCCCCTCGCTCCCCCCCCCAAAAAAAAAGTATCTTACTTAACGCAATATTTCAGCATTATTTTTGAGTAGAAAACGAATAATGTTCTAGAAATATTACCATTAATCTGCTCACCACCTAAACAAATCATATTTTTTTAGAATTTTATCCCATTTTCATTCACCAATTCATTTGAACTATTATTCTTGTTTGGTTTTATTTCATAGCACATATTTTAGAACATTAATATTATTAACATTTTACTTATTGCATAGATTAAGACATAGTATTATTTCACACAAAAAGTTTGACGTATACTGCTTCAAATTCTTTAATGTTATGATCTAGATTTGTAATACACGTGCGTGACTTCACAAGAATAGCAGCGTCACCATGCAGCGACTAAAAGTAAATTAAAAATTGAACTGAAAGGCAAAGACAGAAACAAAGCCCAATCCTACATTCTGGGGACTTGAAATAATTTTTATATTTTGTAAATATGTCTTGTCTATTATGTTTAAGTTAATATGTACAGCTGCATTTATTCGAAGCAATAAACTTGAATTTGTTATACCTTGTAAGTATAAATACTTGCAGACTTAAATTTAATAAATATTGCTCATTTTTATATATAATTGGCTTTTGTTTGTTTAATTATCTAAATTTAATATCTGTGTTTAAATGTAATGTACATTGCTTGTGTGTTTAATCGCCAAGAATGATCTGTATAGAAAGAAAATAGTCGATATTGAACACTGCTACAAATTGATGGACGTGTATGTACATGATTCCATAAGTTTGCTAAGAAGAAAAATAAGACTACAAACACAAACATTTATAATATGTGCAAGGGAAATCAATTGTAAAGAAAACTTTTTAAAACAAAATTTCCCGAGACATTACTCACGAAAATTACATAAATATTGCTTTTCTCTATTTCCTTCTTTCAGATATTAAAATTTTTTTCTTAATTAATTAAATAATTTTTAATTTCTTTTAACCTCAAAGACCTACGGTACTCATTTGGATACTTAAAATTAAACATAAAATTATATATATATTGCTTTCTGACCTTCAAATGTAAGGTATCTAACGAAAGAAAGACTTGTTCTTTGAGAGTTGGCACTAATATATCGTTAAGCGTACATCTTATCATAATTTAAAAATGGCAGAAAAACAAAGAGCTTGATTTGGTAGACGAAGAGGTAATTTCTTTAACATGTCCCTAAATAATAAAATAAATATATAAAACTGTATTATTTTATAATAAGAAATATATAAATAATATTTTAAAAAGAATTTTAAGAATGGTAGTAAGTATTTTGATCATAGACTTATGTTTGAAATTACAGATAAGTTTGATTCAGAAGGCACATAAAAGTCGAATTTTAAAATGAATATAATATGGAGAAAAAAAACATGTTATTTATGATGAAATTCGTAAGAACTGTTTCTATTGAGAAAAGGTAAAAATTTATGCATTTGAAATAGTACACATTTGCTTACTCATCAGCTCGTGTACAGAAAGGAGTTTAGTTTAGTTTTTATTAACTTCACACTAGAAGCAACACGAGGGCTATTGGCGACGGACCTCGTAAATTTGAACCACGGTCAAGTGACGAGGATGACATTTGAGCTGGCACCCCCTCTCCTAACATCCACACCACGCCAACGGGAGGACTTTGGACCCCGAACAGATTTAACGTGCATCAGCCCCTGCTACACGGCGGGTCTTTGGCGGCAAAGGATAAAACCCGTGATTGAACGAAAACCGCCGGCCGCTAGTCCACGACCTTGACCACTAGGCTACCGCGACCCTACATAAAGGAGACAGATAATCCATAAAATATAATCTAAATTATTTATGCACATATTTCAATAATTTTAATTTAAAAGAACATAAAATGATTATACCACCCATATCAAGTGATATTCTCATAGTTTCTCTCCATCACAGTGTAATAAGGCTTTCGTAATGGATATATATATATATATATATATATATATTCATTGGATGGGGATGGTTTCGCTATTTTTCCACACGGTGTCTTTGCCTGAGTCATCCATTGCATGCGTTATGTAGCATTTTTTAAAAGAAAATATAATAGTCTTACTGTAAACTTTTATAGGTAACAGATATCCATTCATTGGTAACAGATATCCATATCCATCCAGAAGCATTTGCTTTTTTGAATTCCTATACGCAGTTAAAGGGTGGTTTTCTAAATGTAGCCACTTTTCGTACTCTCTTACGTAGTTGTTAGATGACGTATTAATTACTACGTCAAGCGGTTGAAGATAGCTTGTCATACTGCGCGGGGTTATCACCGAATTGTAATTGTTTAGGCTCATTGTCTCAGTTTCTTCTAAGAAGTCTTCAAGTGACCTTTAAACGCGTCAATAATAAGCATGTTTCGAGCATTTCGAAGAGCTCCTGGTCTTTTTTTATGCAATGAATTATCCCAATCTTCCATATTTTTCAGCGGTCATCCATCCGGTTTTTTTTTTTTTTTTTTTTTTTTTTTGAGCTGGTGTGATTACGTCTTTTGGAAAATTTTCGTTTTAGGGCACTAATTTCCTGTTGAGAATCAAATACAATGGTATTTTCGGCGATCACAACAGTTATGGCCGTCTGCTGTGACACACAGCTTTACAATGATGCATTGTTTTTCGTATTCTATAATAAAGAATTTCACCTCTTTCTCAACCTTTAAATTTATATCAAAACTCATTCGTATATCAAAGTTACGGAGGGTTTTATCCATGTTTACAATGTTCCTGAATGCTTATATACATCTTGTTCCTAAACCAATGACTTTGAAATGAAACTGCACCAGTTTATCTTGGAAATTTGTGGCAAAATTTTAGCAGGTTTAAGTTCTCAGTCTCAAAGAAAATCTTTCCCTTCTCATAAATTTTTCGCACCAACCTCTTGATGCTTCAAATTCACTATTCGAAATTTATGAATGGCTTTATATATTTAATTGGTATTACAACATTTAAGATGTTTAGTTAAGTGTAATTTGATTTGCTTTTTTCATATTGAAATTGTGTATGTTTACTAGGTTTTACTTTTTTTCTCTGTTTGATTTTCTGAATTTACTGATATATTGTTTGTTACTATGTTTTTTTATGATGTAATTCATTGAAGTAGGATGGTCTATTTAGTAATTGCAGTTCTGATCACACATTATTCAATTCCAAAGCATGTAACAATATTAATTGCATTATTTCCACGATTCTAAACTTTATTTTTTTGTCATCATATTGCTTTCTTTTAAATTGTTTTGTTATTTAATAATTTTTTTTAGTTTTGATTTTTCGGTTTTAAAAGTTAGATTTAGTTATTTAAATAAATTGTTACTTATATATATATATATATATATATATATATATAT
>BMAW01112542.1:0-30869 GCA_019974015.1 Nephila pilipes
GAATTTTTTTAAAGAAATTTTGCTAAGGATTTTACTTATATTTTGCCTAATAAATAATCGTTTTCTCGATATTTACAATTGTGAAAATAATAGATTTTGATGTAACTCTTAAGTAGTGTCACTATACAATATGCAAGTGCAACATTAAGAATCTATTTTAAAAACTTGTTTAACATTCCAGTTAAAAAGTGTAACTTTTACTTTTTTTTTATTTGTATATTTTTATACCTTTCTTTCTGATTGGGATTTTATTGTTTTTATAATCGCACACACTGAAAAACAACACGGAGACTATTGGCGACGGACTTAGTATTTTGATCCTCGATCAAAGGGCCGAAGATGACATTTGAGTAAGGCACTTCCTTCTCAAAACTTCCATTAGTCACCACGAAAAAAAAAATATTACCTTTCATTCCTAGCTTGTAATAATTATTCTACTTCCATGTTTTCATATATCTTATTTCTTCATTTTGCAATATTTTAATCACTTAGAAATGATAATGATCCATTTAGACGACTGGTAATTTCCCGAATATTCAAGACTGACTTTTAAAATTTATTTGATTGTTTAATTAATAATTTATTCATTTAAATCAATATATATATATATATATATATATATATATATATACATAAGTAACTCTTGTTTCCGAAATTAAGTTAATCTCTCAGAAAACATATTATTAAACTTTACGTTATTTCACTCAGTATTGCTTCAAATTACTCAGTATTACTCAGTATCAACAAAAAATTTTAATGCCTAGTTCCTTATAAACTCCTCCATTAAATGACATAAGACATAAATTATATGTTATTATTTCCAAATAATAAATTCATTATTTGTCTCATTTTCAGTTATATGGAAATATTTTATTAAACTATTAAAAAGCTTGATGAAACCAGTAACTTATGATTGATAGTTTATTAACATCGCACTTAGAAGTAACACAAGGGCTACTGGCGACGGTAATCTTGTAATTTTAAATCTCGGTCAAGTGATAAGGACGTTTCCTGAGCTGACATCTTCCTCTCCAAACTTCCCCACGACGCCAATGGGAAAGCTTGGAGCTTCCACAGATTTAACGTGCATCGACCTAGCTACACGACGAGTCCTTCACTGGCATCAGGACTCGAACCCGCTATTCGAAGAAACAATGCCAGCTACAAGCTCACAGCCATGGCCACTAGACTACCGCGGCCACAACCAGTTACTTATTTAATGTCTTAGTTCCCCATTTTATTCTCCGATGTAGTTTTTATACGCGATTCCGGTAGATGAGTGTTCCCTAGCTAATGGACTGCCGTTGTTTTGCATTGAATCACGGGTTCGAGTCCTAATTTCACTTAAAAATCGTCGTGTAGAGGGGCTGATGCGCGATAAATCTGTCAGAGCTCAAAGTCCTCTCGTTGACATGGCTTGGAAGTTAGGAGAGTGAGATGCCAGCTCAGGTGTTGTTCTCGTCCTTTTGTGAATAGTTTAACAATCAAAATCCGTCTCTAAAAGTCTTCGTGTTGTATCGAAGGGAGGCGTTTATGAACTATTAATCAATCAAGCTGCACGTTAAATCTGTCAAGGCTTCAAGTTCTTCCATTGCTGGGGAGTGGAAGCTCAGACAGGAAAGTGCCAGCGCAAATGTCGTCCTCTTCACTTGAACGACGTTCAAAATTACGAGATCCGTTGCCAATTGTCTTTGTGCTGCTTCCAGTGCAAAGGGTGACAAACAATCAATCAATCAACCAATACGCAAATAATTTTGTTCCTAATTGTTCTTTTCATTAGTTAAAAAAAATGGGGGGGGGGGTGGCATGTTACAGCCTATAAAATGTTTGGCAATTTTAAAAAACGAGACAAGAGTGATAATTGTTTATCCCTAACGAGTAAGCATGTATGGAATTTTTTCAAAAATTCGTCTATAAATATTGAACGACACGCACTCTTCTGCTGCTAAATATTTATTGAGATCAATTTCATTCATAAAAAGGGCGAAATGCCCTTTTCTACATATTTTTTAAATTTAAAAAGAGAATTATTCGTGGCTTTTCATATAAATGCAAAAGCTTTCGCTTTCCTTAGGACTACAATATTCCTAGTACTATCAGAAATGCAATTATCGTCGCCAATTTTCGTCTCAAAAAGTGGAATTCTGCAAGTCGCATCTAAAATCGAAGTATACTACTGATCATTTAAACAATTTTAGATATAAACTCTGTTATTAAACGATGTTTGGAACTTTAGAAATATTGAGTTAACATTCTTTAAACGAGAATATTTAAGTATTAACAATTTTTACATCAGGTAAATGAACAATTTGAGATAAAGCGAAAATTTCTCATTACTTTTTTTTTTTATCATGTGAGAATTTTTTTCAATAATAGACCAGATTAAATCCTTCTTCAATTACTCGTATATTAGCTGTGAAAGATGGATTCTGCATAATTCTCAGAATTTTCTTGAGTTAAAGTTTTTGCTTAATTTAAACAATAGAATAGTGCGGTATAAGTGGATATAAAAATCATAAAATAAAATTGCTCTTAAATACCCTGTTCACGTAACACCGATTCATGCAGAAGAAACTTTAAATGTTATGAGCAGCATAACATGCTTTGCACTGGAAAGTATAAATATGCTTTGTACTATCTCTCTGTCTCAGAATGAATAATAAAAATTTGGAGGTACCGTAAATTTAAATAGTAACTACTCGAAATACATCACTGTCACCTATTCTAAATATATATATATATATATATATATATATATATATATATATATTGTATTATCTACTGTATGTTTAACACACAATATATACCTCATGGATCAATAAGTCTCGAAGTACATAACCCAGAGATGGCACCTAAACCGTAATGCATGGATCTTTCGAGAGTTATAACCTTGCTTGAAACGTCAAAATTACAAGTCGAATCGATAGAAAAGCTGAGTTAGCTCAGGGCTTGGAGTAAGCTCGTTTTGTGGTTTGCTTTTAAATGAAAAAAACCGAGGTTTCGTGTTCTGATAAAACATTGTTTTAATGGGTAAAAACACCGGCAAGCGAAACAATGGATTGAAAAATGTTACGCGCGGACTCTTGTCCATCAAAGCAACTGATATTCGTGGTTTGCTCGAGAGTTTTAAATACTGGTCCTACCGATTAAAATGAGCGCAAACACGTAGACCTGTGGAAGCCGTTACCGAAAATGTGAGTGAAGTGACAAAATTACTTGAAAGATCGTAAGGCTCCAGTTGAGAGAGGACACGATATCATATGGAAGTGTATTTATCTATCCTTCAGTGAAAAATTGAGCATGAAAAAAAGGTTTTTGAAGTAGGTGCTGGATTCTTCTCGATGGAACAAAAGCAACAACGAGTCTACTGAGTTCAGAGAAAGCTTGTTTATCGCCTATTTACTCGCAACAAAAAATACTTTTGCGTCGCGTACGTATGCGGACGAAACATGATACCATCAATTCATCTCCGAGCGAAGCGGCAGTCATCTGAGTGGGCGCACAGCGGCAAAGCCGTCCGAGAGCGTTCCGAAAACGCAGCAGTCAGCGGCAAGTCAATCGCGTCAGTTTTTTTGGGATAGCACTGGCGCTGATTTTCATTGATCACCTCGAAAAAGGTAACGATCAACGGTATTATATTGATTTGCGTGCGTTTGAAGAGGAAATCTGCAAAAACGGACCGCACAAGATCTCGGACATTGATCCATAAGGTTATATAAGAGAAGAGACAAATGAAATCATTTAAAAGATGAATTTACTAAATTAGAATCGAAACAATCTGAGCTAGAAAAAAGAAAGCATACTAATTAGCTGTCTTATCATACATAAATAATGAAATAAGATGCAAAATGTAACTTTGTCGTACAAATACATTAAACAAGAAAATAGAAAAACATTACGCTTACAAAATTCAATTAAGTAGAGGCAAATTTACCTGAAAAAAAAAAAGTGAAAACATAAATAATGACAAGAAAATGTTAACAGCAAAGATCTCATAAGAATCATTGTAAATGCATAAAAAAAAAAAAAACAAAAAAGAAAATGGAAAAAAAAATCATTTTAACGAAATCTACTTTGAAAATATTTGTCTGGTTAAACGACGTTTTACAACCATTCACAGAAAAAATTTATACATATGGAAATTTACAATTTCCATCAAGGGTTCAAAAGAAAAATTACTAAAATATGTATGTAGCAAAGAGAAAAACCAAATATATCTGATGAAAACAGGAAAAAGTATAAACTGGGGGCTAGTTAAATAACCATAGTAAAAAAAAAAAAAGATTACAAAACTTACAGAGAGAGAGAGAGAATTACATATATAACAATTAACATCCTGCACAATCTTCTCATTTCTTCAAATCAAAAATTCTTCTTTTTAATCTAAACAAGAATTATTACAAAATTTCAATAAGTTGAAAAAAAGAGTACCACGCAGCAAGAGTAACGAATTCAAAACCAAACTTAATGCAAAATGAGAGGGAAAAAGAAGAGAACAAACCACAGTAAACAACAAAAACTCTTGGTTTTATAATTATGCTTTAAAGAACTTTATAATAAAATCCAAAGGAAATTATGCTTCCCAGATAAAAAAAACATTCTTTTTGAAAATAAATTTTTTGAAAATATATCTAGATTTATGTAAATATCCTGTATTAGTCACAAGTCTAATATTATGTAAAACATGGTTATAACAACACTTCCAAATATTAAGGCTTAATGCAGGAACGCCTCAAATCATCTCACAAAGGAGAAAGGTCCCTTTAAAATAGAGCTATTAGAAATTTTATTCATTTTTTTAAGAAATATCTAAATATTCTGCTGCTGCTTATATTAGACATCTGGTAAATCCATTTCACTATCAGAAAGAATATTTTTATACTATTAATTTGAAAGAAAAAATTCTCATACCTTTCATATACCTAAACATTCCAAAAAAGTAATATATAATAAAAAATAATCTTCACAAAAAATGTAAAATAAATATACCAAGGTTGTTGACCCAACTCATGACATATATCTTTAATATGCTTGTTACATTCTTATTTAAAATATATAATTCTCTTTAATTCAACATAAATAAATAATTAAATTTTGTTATGCAATACATATTAGACCCTTATAAGTCTTCTTTGACGTTGAATATGATTATCGATGTCCATAGAATAAGATCTTGAAATCATAGCTAAAGTAAAGTGCAACCTTTCATTAATAGAAAGTGACTATTTATCAGAAATCTGTGTTTATACTACATTCTTCAACTATTCATTATTATATATAGTATATATATATATATATATATGAGAGGGAGGTGACATATATATATATATATATAGAGTACTTGCAATTTTAATAAAGAATAGTAATATATGTGAATGTTAAACTATTAGTTGATATCTTCAAATTTGTCCGAATTTCTATGAAATGTCGTTGCTAAAAATGAGTAAAATATAACTCCTGAAAAATTCCTTATCTCTTTTCAAGCCCTTCAAAATATATCTTCATTATTATTAACAGTTAGCTCTTATAAAAAAACAAACTTCCAATACAAGCTTCAACTGGTTAAAATTCCTTCAAAAGAAAGACAATGCAAGAATAAGGAATTTAGTTATAAAATATTCTTCAACATATATATATATATATATATATATATATATATATATATAGAAGTTATACATATATGTATAATATCTAATAAATTTCTCTCAAGATAAAACCATTTGTCAAGTCTTCAAAACGAACATAATTCATAGTATTATATAATTTTTTTTATCCTCAAATAATATCATTATCACCAGTACCTACAAGATAGAAAACCCCTTATTGAAACCTCTATATCATTATATATTCAGAACTTATTTCCTAAGTCTAAATTGTTATAATTAAAAACAGAATACTATCTTTTTTTACATTGTATTTGTTTTTTTAATATTTATATTTTTTTAACAGGGATTAATTAATTTTATCTGTTAAGAAAATATTATTAAATATAATCTCATGAAACGATGTGTTCATAAGTTTCTTTGTATGATATTCTTATTTTTAAGGTTCTGAAATATAATCTTCAAATTGTATTTATGGAACAAACACATAGTTATATTCTTAACAGTATTAATACACATACTTTTTGCTTATATCATGCAATACAAAGTCTAAAAAATTAATAAAAATAAAAAAAGCAATAATACATCTAATATTAAATTTTGTCCTATAATAATCACTAAGCTAATAATTTTTCTTTCCTTTCTACCCCTATCCTTTCTTCTTATAAATATTGTTATTTTCTAAGTAAATCATATTTTGTTTAATATTTATTAACATATTTTTATTAAAATAATAGTATTTAAAGCATTTAGTATAAATGTCAGATTCAATATAGTTTTCTTTACACAACCATTTTTAATGTATGAAATACTTCACTCCATATTTAACTTTGTTTAAAACATGTAAATCAAAGGCCCGCTAATTTCAATTTATTATTAGTTTGTGTCTATTAAAACTTTTTGTGTCAAATCTACACTTAAAATAACGTCTGAAGTCGAATATAATTGCAAAATTTCTGCACTTAGAAGGTGTAATACAATCATAAAGTTTTACAAAAATATAAATTTAGAATTTATTAACTTTAAAAATTGTACACCAGAACTTTGAAAATGTTAAAATTATTACATATAATCCTGTTATCAGAATTGTGAAGAATATAATCCTTATTAATTCTTTTTGTCAATTAATATCTTTATCTAATTTATTACATTATTACAAGCCTAAATAAATACTTTATTCTTAAACATTCTATTTTATATAAATCTTATCTATAGTTCTTAAATAATTCTATGATCCCTTTTATGTTTTACTTTAGAAAAGACTTTGATGTAAGTGCATTTACAATATCATCCAAACAAATATTAACTTTTTTCCAAACTTCACACTTGTTTTCGTATAGAAACCAATACAAACCTAACAAGATTCCTAAAGTGATTATTTTCAAAGTCAATAGGATAAAATCCAAAACAGAAAGTAATTGTGAACAGTGCATCTCTCTAGACATCCATTTTATTAATAGTGAGATTCAAAAAAATAATCTCAACATCAATAGTTCAACCACTCAAGAATTCAAAAACCCACCACAAAATATTTATTCAAAAAACCATAAAAAAACCACTATATATCTATTTACTTTATATATATAAAAGCACAAACATATAATGGTAAAATCCAGCCACCTCCAACATATTATCCTCATAAAAGATATGCTCCAAAAGTGAACAATACTAACTTTTTTCTCTGATATAATATACCATAAAAGCTTAACACCCAACAAGATTATATATAAACGTACCAATTTTACTCAGTTACACAAAATTTTGAACAGAAAATTCATAAATCACATAAATGTGGAAGCATACGTATTTATTTGTTCGCAAAATTATATACATTTGAATTAATAATGCATAAGCACATACCATATTGATAAATATTAAACAAGATTATATAAATATCTCCTCAATTTTCGCCAATTCATTGTTAATCACTTAAGATATAGAGCAATCTTGGCAAATCTGAACCGTAACAAGCCTCTATATTAGAAGCAAGAAAAGCAAACATTTTATCAATTTGAAAAGATATAAACCAAATTTTCTTAAAAAAAAGTTGATATACACCTTTCAAAGGATAAAAAAAAAACATATATGAAAAAAGGTAAAAAATTGACAAATACATAAGAATATAAAATTATATAAATATATATATATAAAGCCAGAAAATATCCAAAAGTATTACACTAACTACTTAAGTTTAAAAAAAAAGAATGAAAGATCCTAAGAGTGATTATATATATATACATATATATATATACATATATATATATATATATATATATATATATATATAGAGGAGATATAGCGTAGAAACAGATGTTCGGTAATCTTAAATTGTTTATAAAATACCAAAAAAAGCAAAAGAAAGCATCTCGAACAGAACTATATGTTGTCTATGAAAGTAAAACAAAGGATCACTGTTGTTAGAAAGGGATAGGAGGCCAATATATATAGAAAAAACAGACAAATACCAAAATCTAAAATGTTTGTGTATTCAAAACTACAAGGTACCAAAACAATGCATGTCTAAGAGCCAAACAAACCTACAAACAATACATCACCACACTGCGTATATACATATAACTGCCAAATACTTTTTGTTGTCTTATTTCCATTATTTTTTGTTAAGCATTTAAGGAACTTATTTTGAGAACATATATACTCATGATTTGTACCTACATATATATATATATATATATATATATAATACATCGATCAATAACTCCTGAGAATATTGAAAACAACATTTTTTTTAAAATTGTTTTTATTCATCTGTCATAACACCTTTTGTTAATCACCTTTAGTGATAGTTCCAAATACCTTTCCAAATCTTTTTTCCCTCCCTTTTTTTTTTTTTTCTTTTTCGCAACAGTCTTTTTGTTGCGAGTAAATAGCGATAAACAGCTTCTGAATTACTGACCGTTGCTGTTTTTGTTCCATCGAAAGCACCGTGGCACCTGTAATGCAAAACCTTTTCATCACTCTCAAAAAACCTTTTCTGGTCCGATCGGACTAAAAGTTTGACACCGCCAGCGTCTTCGTTCTGTGGAAAGACCTGTATGGCTGCCTACTTGAGCGCCATCTCGTTTAACTCGGTTATTGATCGATGTGTTATATATTTCAAAGCCAAGATGGTGCACAATGCTTCTCATAAATATATGGTGATATAATTAGCGGACCAGCGATTTTCTAATAGCTTCGTAATTTTCACCAAAATCATCGTTCAGATAAAGGGCCGAAAAAGTTTTGATCATCGACCCCGCAAAAAATTTTGCAGTCTCTTTCGACTTCTTAAAAAATGATAAAAAACCTCCTTATTTCTCACAAAATAAATTAAATCATTTTAGAAAACAGTTGTTTTTATTTTCTTTGATTTCCAACAAAATCAAATTTTGGTATAAATCAATGAGAATGAGTCTTTGACTCCTTTGCTAGGATTAGCAAGATTTGGCTCAAAATTTGCTCATTTCATCTACTTGTCTCGAAGCTCCATATTCCATTCATTTTCTTCTTGTTAAAATATAATTAACATGACTGAAGCTAGATTCAACTACAATAAAGAGGGAAATGCTGTATGCTAAGTTTTGATATTTTAAAAAAGTAACATTGGTAGACATCGTACAAATGACTCGCAGTTAAGTAATTAAGAAACATCTTTGCCTCAAGGACAACTAATAATTTAATGTCTTCATTTTACCGACTGTCATATTTTCTAACTGGAGCAGAAAGAGGGCGCTGATAATCCAATCTGATATCCATATTTTAAAATATCCGTTATAATTTAAAATCATCGGTTAATTCTTGGACATTTTCAATTCTACAACATTATATCTAATTGTCGTAAATCAAAAGTATTGAAAATCTTCACGAAACAATAAAGACTTAAACAAGTTTAATTCTCCTTATCTTGGAAGCTTTTAAATTATTGTTCATGAATTTACGTAATATATTTTTCATGGTGACGTGTTTGAATATCATTGAACTTGCAAATATATCGGCCAAATAAGAAATATTGCTTTTTATTTATTTATTTTGCAATTTGCTGGATTAATTTCAGTAAGACATTCTAACTGTTTAAATAATTCACCAAGTTTATGTGTAAACATGCAACTCTTGACAACTATCGCATTTCTGTGTACAATAATTAATTTGCCCATTTTCCTCGAATATTTATCAAATATCATGTTTTAAGAGTGTCAATTTAATTATGCTATCTTGTAACAAAATGTAGCAAGAATCATTTTCACAAGTCTGAGAATGAAATCTTTCACAGAACGCGCATACTTTAAACGGTAAAAAAAGATAAATAATTGTTTTAAAAAAAAATATGCAGGAAGAGAAATTAATTCAACTAAAATATATTATAAGACCTTTGCTTACTATAGTATAGTCATATTCCAAAACGAAAATTGTACATATTGGTGTTGTGGTCCATAAATTCTATAGATTGAACTTTACATTGGTATTCATTAATCGACCCTCTAATTATATATTTTCATATCGACTTCGGGGGTTGATATAGAATGTTTTTGCCAACCCCTGATCTAGATTTCTTATTTTCCGAGATAAATTTCAGCTGCTCAATTAATTCGTAATAATAATCAAGAATATCAGACCTACACAAAAAGTACTTTAGTTTTTTAGTTTTCAAACTTTTCTTGTCAATCATGGATATGCTTCAGAGATCATTATCATCTCTTCTATGGGTGCTTATTCTAAAGCAGAGAAGCATTTCTTGCTGAACAATTTAGCTGCTTCTCAGTTTAGAGAAAAAATATCTGTCCAGTTATATCAACAATACGACATAGTCACATACACTTCCTTAGCTTCTGCCATATGTGCTTCTTTTCGAAAGATTTTCACACAGTAATAGAGTTTCTTAAAAATGGAATTGAAATTTGTTACAACCGCTATTTAACTTAAAAAAAAAAAACACAAATTTTCGATATCACTTAGTTGTAAAATTGTTTCAACAAGAGGCATAATCTGATGAAAAAAAAATCTTAACTAAACTTGAAATTATCATCATTCAAGTATTTTAAAATTCCTGTTGCTTCTTATAATGGTTTGATCTATATCTGATGCCAATTTTATTACCGTATGACAGTTTCTTAAAAGGTTGCAAATTTTATGAACGCTGTTTCGTATATTGTGTTCCAAGGGTAATTTGATATAATAAGGCCACTATTTGTTTTGAAATCAAGTTAGTCTTTTAAGTTTCGTGCTGATTATTGACATTATGTTGTCCAACTTCAATTTGATCTTTCTGAAAAATTATTTAGAGTCATTCTAATTTTTGCATATTGAGAAATGAATTTATGATAAACATTAATACTTCTGAGGAATCTCTGTAAATCTTTTACATTTGTAGAAAGGAAGAATTTTCAAATAATTTCTACATTAGTGTTAATGGAACTATATTCCTTTGTTTCATTTCGTATATATTCCAGGAAACCAATAGTGTTTGACCAAATACATTTTCAAAATTTTAACTTATTGATTCCAGTTTCACAAATTTTAAGAATCTCTAAGTGTTTAGTGCTGTCGGTGTCTGAAAATATAATAATATCATCAAAGTCATTTAATAAATTTCTTTAGTGATGATGAATTTTCCTTAACAGCTTTTTAACAATAGAAGTCGGGAATTTTATATCCAAAGGGCAAGTTGAGAAGGAAAAGACCGTAATTTGATATGAATATTAGTTTTTAGCTTCGTTATCTATGTAATCCAATTTGCCAATATCCTGTAAAACAGAGATCTGAAGTGGGAAAATATTTGCTCGTGTTAATTTTGCCTAAACTGCATCAATCTGTTGATTAGTTTTGCTGTTAATTTCAGATAGCATTGAGTTAGATATAATCGACTAATCGTGTAAGAGCATTAATCGCTAGCGACTTCCGCTTCGCGCTGAAAGTTATAAGTGTTGAATAAGAGCCGTATGAGATGGTTTAATAATTGCTGATATTGTAGGCCTAATCGTTTTCCCCAAAATCTTCATTTAGAGAAGTTCTACTAAGGGCTTTTAGCAATAGTAACTAAGGCAAGTATTATTTTAAGAGGGAATATTTTATTACGCACACATCAAATTTGGTTTTTTTGTAAAGACGTGTTTTATAATTGTCAATAATTATATTATTATATTATCATAGTCACTCTCAGAAATTATTTAGTATATTAAAACATAAGTTAAATTTTATTGTTGATAATTTGACAGGTAATTTTAAGCATTTTTATTTTTCTATTTTAGTTTACTTTTCTTTTTATTATTCTTTATATCTACTTGTATTTGAAAATAATAATTTTTCTTATTTGGAAATTTTTTTTTTTGTTCAATGAAATTAACAAACTGGAATTCAAAATAATTCATGGCTTTTATCAGATATATCATATGGGGAGTTCTATATTTACTCAAAATATGATGAATTTAATATTTTTATTTATTTTCCATTCTTAATTGTAAAATATTTCATGGCCAGTGCTGTGTCAGGACCCTGAGAAGAGTTGATGGTGACTCTCGAGGTATAGCAAGAGCCTGGAACCCTGGTCCAGTGGGTCCGAAGGGAAGTTGACCGTTCTGGCTTTTTTTTTTTTTTTTTTTTTTTTTTGCATGCTCTTACAACCAGGCTGAGTACATTTGGCTATTGGTTAAGTATGGCATTTAACTTCTGATAGCATATTTTTGTTCACGAGAGTCGCTGCATACTCTCCCCTCCAGTATCATTGAGATACAGAAGATAATCACTGGTTTTTCAGAAGGTTGTTTTTTTCCACTATTTGTTGGCCATTACTGTAAATTGATATACATTCCTCTCCTGTTGAATTGAGCGCTTGCTGGGAGCAGTTTCATTTGGGTCATCTGCTGTTCCTGAGGGCGGGTCTCTCGTTGACTTGCGCCAGATCGAATATCACTAGTCACGATTTTGAGTGCGTTTGTCTTAGTTAGACACGTACAGAGCCAAGTGTTTTGCGTCAGCATGCGCAATCAGTAGTTGGTATTGGGCTGCCACCCAGTGTTCAACCCAGCTCACTTCGGCTGCCGGTGGTTTTCCGACCCGTGGAGGGAGAGATTTCATGACCTTGATGTAGCAGCTGAACCCTGACCAATGAGTCCGAAGGAAAGTTGACTGTTCGCTTTTTTTTCGGGTTTTACCAAACAGATGAAAAAGACATCTTCTGGCTGGTTAAGTATACCTTTAACTTAACAGAAGCAGGAGTCGCCGCATCAAGGTCATCAATATCTCCTCCCAGGGTCGGAAACCACCGGCCGCCGAAGTAAAATTGTTTCATTGGTTTCACATTTATCTGTTAATGGTGAGATGCTTTAATCTGTTGTAGTCCCCACCTGTACAAAAAAAGAGTGAACATTTAACACATGACTGTCAGTCCCGAGACTCTCACTATTGAAAGCAACATTTTTTTGAAAAATTTTTTCCATCAACATAATCACCTTTTGTTAATCACCTTTAGGTGATACAACTGTTCCAACGCTTTTCCAATTTTTCAATACTATGTTTATAAAAAAATTATCTTTCGCTTCAAAAAATAAGCTTCAGTTTCAGCTGACCTCCCCATTTGAGCCAAATCTTTTCCCTGAGCATTTTTTTTAAGATACAAAGAGCCAGTAGTCACTGGGGCTAAATCTGGCGAGTATGGGGGGTGGGGAAGCAGATCAAAGCCCACCTGTTCATTCTTCATTGTTTTACCGACTTGTGGCAGGGTGCATTCTCTTGGTGAAAAAGGATTTTTTTTCTGCATGCAGCGTGGTCGTTTTTTGCGATTTCCAAACGTTCAGCAAGTCAATATAATAATCACTGTTGATCGATTTACCTTTTCGAGGTAGTCAATGAAAATCACGCCATGCGTATCCCAAAAAAACTGACGCCATGATTCTCGATTGCTGCTTTGAACGCTTCAACGGCTTTCGCCAGTCAGTGCCACCCAGATGACTGCCGCTTCGACTTGGAGTGTAGTGATGTATCCTTGTTTCGTCCAGGTCACGTAACGACGCAAGAAATCTTTTGTTATGAGTAAATAGCGATAAACAGCTTGAATCATCGACTCGTTGCTGCTTTTGTTCCATCGAAAGCAATCAAGGCACCTGGCTTGGAAAAAAACCTTTCATGCTCAATTTTTCATGAAGGATCACACTTCCATATGATATCTGTGTTTCACTTCAGCAATCTAACGAGCTTCACTACGATGTTTCATTATAATTTTGTCACTTCACTCAAGATTTTCTTCTGTGTAACGGCTTCCACAATACTCCGAGCGTTCCGCGTCATCGAAGTCGGTACGACCGTTTTAAACTCGGCAAACCACCGACAAATCGTTGCTTTGATGGACAAGAGTCCGGGTAACATTTTTCAATCCATTGTTTCGCTTGCACGGTGTTTTACCCATTAAAAAAACAATGTTTTATCAGAACACGAAACTTGCTTTTTTTCCATTTTTTAAACAAACTACAAAACGATTCTTATTCAACCTCGATAACAGCTGTTTCTGATCGACTCAAAAATTTATACACGTTTCAAGCAAAGGTTAGTATAATTTGTGGAAAGAATCAAGGGTTTACTTGCCAATTCTGGGTTAGTCTCGAACTTATTGATCCATGTGTTAGCTTTAATTATCTTTCACTGGGAGTATATTCTAGATGAAGATTTTATTTTCGTAATCTGCACAAACGTGGGGATGCAAAGAAATGAATATTTTATATAGCTGCCTTTAGCTCATTTTTAACATTTACGCAATGTCCTTTAATTTTTTTTAATTTTATATTTATTTACTAAAGTTAAAATTAGACACATTCCGTATTAAAAAACACGATGCACTCCAAAAAAATCAATGGCATGAAAAGAATGGAATGGTAGAAATTATTGTTAATAAAATAACAGTAACGGTATGGATGGATAAGTACAAAAATATTTAAGAAATACCAACTTATCGTGGGTAAGACTTTTGTTGTGAGACTGTGCTGTCTGATTTTAATTTAAAGTAGATGCAATAATAAAAAACATAATGTATCGAGTAATTTTATTTGGTGTGTTATTAATTTATGATCATCTGATCTAATCCAGCAATTTTGGCAGAGATCAATGGATTTTTTCTAAATTTGATCGTTTAAAAAAAAAAAAAAAAAAAAAAAAAAAAAAAAAAAAAAGTCTGATAACAAGGCGAAATAAATGTTTTGCTGTAAACAGATTTTCGTAAGTCGGATGGCCAACTAACTGTAGCGACACGTAACTGGTATTTAAAAAAAATAAAAGCTTGGTCGGTATATTCACCGCACTGCAAATACGTTAATGGGATCGTTATTTCACCGTGGTGACGTTGAGAAAGAGAGACTTCTTCCCAACCCTAGTTCTGTGTGTTGTGTGGAAAATGTCTTATGTATCTTTATGGCATGACGCGATGTATCCAGCGCTGTGAACTCAAAATAAATAAATATACGTTTTCATAAACTGATTCTTCATTGCGCCAAAAAAGGACCACCACATTCATGTCTCTTTACTACAACTGGCACCAACTTTGACAGCGGAGGATTTTATCATTAGATAAGTAATTTTTTACCATTGCCTCTGTAAAGATATCGGGAATGACTGTCTTTAATCTTGAATAACATTCATAAATAATATAATTTTAACTATTCTTTGAATCAAAACTGTCTAAAAGACAGTATTTTCTATTTCGAAACCATTGTTGTATGATTCATCTCGAATCGAAAGTATATCTTGATTTTGAAATTTAACAATTCTGTATCCCATAAATAGAATTGTAATTTTAACGATTAATCTCGAATCGAAAGTATATTTCGATTTTTAAAATCAATTATTCTTTAATTCTAAACTGTCTAAGTGACAAAATTTCTTATTTTGAAACAGTTCTTTTATTCTTAATTAGAATTGTAAAAAAAAAAGGTATAATCTGCATATATTCATATATTTTCCTTGATTCTGTGTGTTTCAAGCAATCTATTGCTTAATTTTTATAATTGTGTTAAAACGAAACTGCATTGAATCTTTTATTTCAATGTTTATCGTATGTATTGAATTATCATACGTTTCAGTGTACCCAATGTTATACGTCATTATTGTATAATTGCGTTGAAACGAAATTTTTGAAAACTTCTTTATTAATTTCTTGTGTGTGTTATACCTGAACTATTTAAATACTTATCAGTCGGGTATTCTATTCTGGAAACATATTATTAATATTTAGTGAATTATTAAAACATTATTCTGTTATCATATAGAGCTAAATAAGCTTCTCTAAATGAAACGAATTCCAACCTAATGTTCTAAAAGACGGAGTTCCTCCTCATATATTTCTGTGATGTCAAGAGTTGTTCTTAATACAAATTGGAATCATATCTCTTTACTTCATTGAGATAGAACATGTATATGTAATCTTTATTTAAACTGAAACTTATTTTATTAGTTTTTTCTCCTTTTGTTAGAATAAGCTGTTTTTCTCTTTTTTTTTTCTTTTGGCGAAAGTTATTCTCACTCAAGGGAAGGTCAATGAGTCACAACATCCTCTCTGTTTAAACTAGAAGAGTAAATGAAATATTTACTATTTTGTTACTTTCATTTTGGTTTGATGACTAATGCATACTTTTAGCTTGAATATAAATTAGATAGAAAGGTGTTTCCTTTATACACCCAACTCTTTTTTTACACGATAGATACGTCCCTCAGAAAATCGTGCAAAACAAATTCGAGTAAAAAAATACTTGTAACATAAGTTAAATTTGGGGATGTGTTCCACAACTTTAAAGAATCATGTAAGATGAAAAAAATTTAAATATTTTCCAAAAAAAAAAACCCTGCAAAAAAGTAATAATGAAATCTGTATTACATATTTATAAAACAAAAACAATTCATTTTAATTACGAAAAAATTTTTTATTTGTGTGCAGGGAAAATTCAATCCATAGGTACACATAACATATAAAAATTCAAATTGAAATAAGGAATAAAATTACTAATAACTATTCATCGCTACTTGACAACAAGCGTGCACGTTTATTACGAACTGGATCAAAAATGTTATTATGAGTAGATGTGTCTGATAATTCTAGCACAACTGTCCAAATGAAGAATTTGGACAGTTGTGCACTTTGATTCAAATGAGTAATATTGTTCGTTATTAACGGCCTCTGTTACTTATTTTTTTTTTGTTACAAAGTATGTTATTAGTGGCTGTTTTTTTTTTTTTCCTTTTTTTTTTTATTTTTTTTTTTTGGGGGGGGGGGGGGGTTCTCAAGTTGCTTATGTAACTCTTGATATCCTGCTACATAACACTTAAGATTACATTGAAATTATCTGTTGATAGATGAACTTCATCTTCGACTTCGTAATTACAGACTCCTCGTTCAAAATGCTTTCTAGTATCAATTCTTCGATGTCAGCCGTTTGGATGCTGTTAAGACCTTCACCACCTATTGCATTTGATAGAGTTATAATTTCAGAACATACAGCTGACTTTACTACGTAACTTCCACTTTTTCACGCACACTTTAGATTTTCAGCTTCAGTGTGTTAAGAAAGTTATTTTTATCAAAAAAAAAAATTTTTTTCCTTTACTTTTATCACAAAATGAACTCAATAACAAAAAGAAATGGCCTTTCTCATACAAGGAAAGAAAGAGGATTTGAGGAGATTGGCTTGGGAAATGGGACTCGTTGTGGCAGAAGATTTACACATTTTGGATATAAAACAACTGATCTTAAATTCCGAAAAATATGAAGAAAATTCAATTAAGAATTTGCTCATGAACATAATTGAGGAGCGGCTTGAGAAAAATAAAGAAGCCGAACAATTGGCAGAACAAGAAAGAAGAAAAGCTGAAATGGATTTTGAGTTACAGAAGTTGAAACTACAACTTGAAGCTAAAAAAAAAAAATGGAGTGACGCAAGGTAATGACACTGACATCTCTGAACAGCCAAAATTAGAATTGAAGAAGCTGATTCCCAGATTTAATTCGAAAGAAGACAACTTGACAATATTTCTCAAACTGTTTGAGAGACAGTCGAAATTTTTAAAAGTATCTGATAGCCAATGGGTTGATTATCTAATTGGAGTCTTATCGAGTGACATAGCAACACTCATCGCTAGGGAAACGGAAGAAGCACAGGACTATGCTCCTGTCAAAGAAATGCTCACTGCAAATGCAAAGATTAAGCTCACTGCGGAAAAATTCAGACATCTCTTCCGTCAACATAAGAAAGTTCAAGAGAGCCCTTGGAGAGATTATTATTTTGAAATAAAAAGTTATTTCGAAGGATGGATAAACCAACTGAGAATTGTAAACACCAACCAAAAAAAGGACTTAATCATATCTGATCAAATTAAAAAAAATTGTCTCTCCCGAAATGAAAAATATGAGCGGGTTCTCTTATGATGTCATTTAATTACGAGCATTCATTTCTAATCATTTTTATTACATGACGACACTTTACAAATATGAAACACACACAAAACACAAAAATTAAACATAGAATGGATTTAAGTCCTTCAGCGAGCTTAACGCTCCACTAGGCGTGTTTCACATTCGGGAGTTGCGTCGTTTCTGTTACAGGCGCTGGCGAATTCTACACAACTAGAGGGCGCCAGTGCCTCACGAAAGACCATATCTTAGACGACTGATCTGAATGGGTGTTACCTTCTGAATTAGCAGACAAATTGGATGTCTATTGCAGCATTCGAAATACTATTCCTTCAGTAAAGAAGACGGCCCATTCTAGAGAATACCTTATTAAAACCTTAAGCTCCGAAAAGAAGCTCACCTGACAGCAGATTTGCCAAAATTAACCAATCCTGTTCTACATCCTCTTTCAGTAGAGGTGATAAATTGAAAACTGACGACAGATCTGAGAGACCATCGGTGTCGTGTTATGGATGCGGTAAGCCTGGTGTTACGAACCCCAGATGTTCAAACTGCAAATCAACAGCGAATATGGATTCAGGAAATTTGAGAAACATCATTTTGCATTCATGCTCTTCAACTCCAAATCAAAGTGCGGAACTGAAGTTAGCTGCAAATGGCACATGGGGAACTGCATGTGCCGATACTGGAGCTAGTCATACCATTGCTGGAGAAACCTTATACAGTGGTACCTTGAGATACGAATTTAATTCGTTCTGTGATCATCGTCGTATGGCAAAAAAATCGTATCTCAAAGCAATTTTTCCCATTTAAAATAATATAATATATATTAATGCGTTCTAGCGATATGAAACTAACCTAAAACACAGTTAAATTACATATAATATACACAATTTGTATATAAATAAACGAGTAATAACACATAAAATGTTTATTAATTAATTTATTAATATATGAATAACACACAATGTTTTTTAATCATCACTTTAACGTCGGGCCTTTTTGGCTTCACTTTCCTGACTTTCACTGCGTGAGACCTTCACAAGGTAACGATCAAGAGAGGTCTGTTTCTGCCTTCTTTTTAAAATGTTACGAAAGAATGTGAGACACCTATCATCAAATAAGGCACTCGCTCTCCCTGTAGACAATTTCTCTGGGTGTCTTTTTCCCACAAAATCGGACACTTCCTGCAACTTGCCAAGGATATCATTAATTTCACGTGAAGTAAGTTTCTCTTCCGGCTCGACCTCCTCCACACTGCTGAGTTCCATCATTACCCCCGAGTGGGAAATCTTCTGTAACTCCTTCAGCTCCTCCGTCGTGAGTTCTTCCGCATACTCCTCAATGAGATCAGCAACATCTGCCTCGTCTACCTCTAGGTCCATGGTGCGACCAATGGACACGATCTTCTCCTCAATAGGTTTGAATCCCTCAAATCCCTCTCGTTTTAAAACAACATCTGGCCATAATTTTCTCCAAGCTGAGTTCAATGTTCTTTTGGTAACACCTTGCTAGGCAATATCTATAAGCTTAAGACATATCACAATGTTGTAATGATTCTTCCAAAACTTCCTCGATGTTAGGTTCGTATTTTCGGTAACTTTGAAGCAACGCTTGAAAATATGCTTCGTGAAAAGTTTCTTAAAATTGGAGATAACTTGTTGATCCATGGGCTGAAGTGTAGACGTTGTACTGGGGGGCAAATAAACAATTTTAAGGGGACTTAGTACCTTACGAAATCAAAAGTAGAACATTTTGACAAACTTTTTTCAATTCTTCATAAAACAACAATTTTTGCTCATTTCAGTATGAAACTTTGCCAGTTTGTGTAATAAAGTGCATAGTTTAAAATATTGGGTCAAGTTTTGCAATTAAATTAATATATTTTCTTATACAACATGAAATATGCGTACAAAAATTTGAAAAATAAATTACCTTACGTTACCCACAATATAACTTTTGAAAGATGTACAGTAGAACCATAATTCTTATACCAAATTAAAGCTAAATAATGACCTTATTCTGTAAACCTCAAATCTTAAATTTACCTTACATTAAAAAAAATTGAAAAATTAGAAAAGTTATCAAGTTTGTATTTAGTAACTTTTTTTTCATGTATCATGTTATAAAATAAAATCTAATCATCCTATTAACAAAATTGAGGTTCACAGAATAAAGATTTACAATTACAACACTCATGTAAAATTTTAAAGCTCTGCATGCAAAATATTTTTTTTTAATCCTGTGGGAAAGTGTGAAAATAGCAAACTGAGAAAAAGAGGTTTGTTTACACTGCATTACATAGAACAAGCCACTTTAAACATTTACATTTTTTTGTTGCACAGGACGTAATAATTGTCGGATTTTGACGCGGTTTGTTTTAAAATGCTCCTAACATTCAGTATTATTTTTTAAAATCAAATTTGAAAAATCGAACTTTTGAAGGTGCAAAGGTACTAATTTAATAAATTTAAATTCATCTAAAAGGTCATCCTCAAGGCCAGGAGGGTGAGTGGGAACACTATCCAACAGAAGGACACACTTAAGCGGTAGACCATTATCGATTGAGTATTTTTTCACTGAAGGCCCAAAATCTATGTTCATCCACTCAATAAAAAACTGACGGGACACCCATGCTTTACTGTTTGCAAGCCACAGAACTTGTTATTTTCCTTTCATAACTTTATAAGCTTTGAAGGCCCTTGGGTTTTCCGAGTGGTAGACTAGCAACGGTTTTATTTTGAAGTCCCCAATAGAGTTAGCGCAAAGGGCAAGCGTTAGCCTTCTTTCATAGCCTTGTGGCCGGGTAGACTCTTTTCTTCAGCCGTGATAAACGTGCACCTAGGCATTTTTTTCCAAAATAACCCTGTTTCGTCACAATTGAACACTTGTTGCGGTAGGTATCTTTCTTTACTAATGAGTTTTTCAAAAACCTTAATGAAATTTTCAGCCGCCTTAATATCTCCACTAGATGCTTCTCCATGACGAATAACTGAATGAATGCCACTTCGTTTCTAAAATTGTCAAACCAGCCACGACTAGCTTTGAACCCCTCACCGCCTTGCGATGATTCTCCCTCCTTCTCGGTTTCATCACGCTTGAGGTCTTGGAAGATGGCGCCAGCCTTCTCACAAATAATCGCTTCAGAAACAGAGTCACCTGCCAATTGCTTCTTCTTAATCCATAATAAAAGTAGCTGTTCCATCTCATCATGTATATTAGTTCGTAGCTTTGAAATAATGGTTACGCCTTTGGAAGGTTGCAGCTTCTTTATCACTTCCTTCTGCTTGATGATCGTGGATATTGTAGAAGGATTGCGGCCATACTCATTTGCCAAGTCGATGATACGAACGCCACGCTTATGCTTTGCAATAATTTAATGTTTCACTTCCATTGAGATCATTTTCTTATGCTTTTTCTTTTCACCAGTTTTGTCTTTAACTTTGGGATCCATGGTCAAAATAACAAAATATGCAGAGTTCAGTATATATACTATCCAAAATGACACGAAAAACAGGCACAAACAAAGCGAATAACACGTCGTGGCGGCCATACAGAGTATTCTGGTTTCAGTTTCAACAACCAAACAGAGCGACATAGCGAGCAGAAACTGCGGGAGGAAAGCTGAGCGAACGCTCTGCCATCTAGGGATCACCTATGCAATTATTGCACATCGCAAATTCGTATCTCAAATTTTTCGTTGTACGTCGAAGTATAAATTTTAGAATATTTCATGTTGTATCTCAAAACATTCGTATGTTAGGACATTCGTATCTCCAGGTACCACTGTACCTCCTTTTAGTTACAGAGAGAGGGAGACAACTTTCAGAAGACTCGACTCTCTGTCCCTTGCTAACGGCCATAAGTCCGAGGTGGAAGTCTGCACAACCAGTATAGTTATCAGACTTGAAGGACGTGTCATCCATATACCCCTAACAGTTATGTCTTATTGATCGCTTTTTCTAAACAACTTTGTCCAACCAAAAATAAAACGTGAATATTTAAATTACAAGCAGGTAGAAATAAAGTGAAGCGAGGGAGATAAGAAATATATAAGCTAAGTTTGAGTCACACGATAGAGGTCGAGTGGTTCTAGCGTTTGGCAATTGTTCCAGAGTCGAAGACGGGATGGAGAATTACTACAAGTTATCTGCCGCATAGTGAAGTTGGGAAGTCGAGATAGCCTCAACTCTAAGACATTGGTAAGACTCTGTTAGTTTGATATTACTGGAGCAAGTTAATATATTTAAGGCGATATTTGGGGAGAGTCGGTTAGATTTGTCGTTGTACTAGCAAGTTGTCAATAAATATAGTGTGTGAAGCTTATGTAAAGTCTTCTTGAACGACTTATTTAATTTTAGTGTTAGTACATTGAATTTAGCTATGGCACAAGAAACGAATAGGAAGAGTTCGCCGTCACAAAACTAAGAGACCTACGATGTAAGGATTTGTCGCTCAGCCTGCTTCACCTCCGCATTGTTTTAAATGAACATGAGCATGACTAATACGTAGTGTGGACGTCACGTCTAACACCATTACGAGTACCTATCCGCTAATACCCTGTCCTGTACTCTATCAGTGTTGTTTTCATTCGTGGATCTGGAGTTATGACCACTTCGATCTTCATTTTCCACACTCTACCTTCCTTCACCGAATATGCAATACCAGCGTCTGACCATTTGACGAGACTTGACTTGTTCACCCCACACGGTCCGAAAGCCTTCATGAATGATTGTCCCATGTGTCTATTCATGCCGGATAACGGCAGGACTTCCATTGCAGGTCATGTTATCAGTCATGTCTCTGGGACGCTGGTCTGGTGCTATTCCCTTTTCTTCGTCACTCTGTGCATGCGTCATTCCTCCTGCCCTGACGTTACTTCCGTCGTTGAACCCACAATGGATGCGGATTCTTATGGTGGTTGTTTATTTTATCTGGTGTACCGCTGTACACTCTCAAGAAATGACGAAACTTATTTTCGGAACATCCCTCATATAACGTACTTGCTGTTGACGTCCACCACTAATAAAAATTTCATACTAAATGTATTGGGTTTGTTCGGTGCCTAGATTTTGTTGCAAATAGTTGTTCGTGTACTGTTATATTTGCTCCTGACTCATCGAAACCTTGAATGTTTTAAAAAACTTCGTCCTCCTTGATTTCTTGCACATCTTTTATCGAAACGTATAAATCGAATAATTTCTACAAACTTATTCCTAGTCACGGTATTGTGAAAACAAAGTTCCTATTTTACAAACCCTGATGCCCATAATTTTAAATTTATCTTCGCTTCATATGCTTCATAACCACATACAATTGTAATAAACGCATGTAGTTCTGCTGTTGATATCATCCAAGAATTATACATCAAAACTCGACAGGCTATTGTTTCAGTACAAGTTCTTTTTTGTTTCATTATTATATTATTTTCTATAATCGATGAAAATGAGCTGAAAACATCATCAACTATCCTTTTTCTTGAGTAGTTCATTGGTTCTGGTGAGTTCTTGAAAATATTTTGCAGTTGTGATCTTCCACAAATTCAACTTTGTTGCAATTGTGACCATATCGTTCCATTAACAGCTATTTCTTTTTTTTTTTTTTTCTTTTTTTTTATTTTTTTTATTTATTTTATTTTTTTTATTTATTTTTTAGAAAGGTGGGGAGGAAGTTACTTCACATCATCTTCCTCAAAATCTAAAAAAAATTATTATAATTCTAGAAATATTTGTAATACTTTATTGACAACAGTGTCCGTAAATACATTGTTAAATTGAGTTTCGCATGATGATTTATTTTTAAAGAATAATTGTTGTGTACATATATTTTTTTTTATCCTGGATCAGAGAATATCTCGTTTATCTTGGTTATCTTTTCCAATAAGCTAATTTTCTCTGAATTTCTGTTCATAATTGCACAGTTATAAACACTCAAAAATATCACTACTTTACAAACAGGAAACAAATAACAGGAAAGTAATTATTTGAAGCCAGATATTAATTACTTTTGTATGCTACATTTAATTATATTTAAAAATGTTTCCAGGTACATCCAAATTTCTCTGTCTATCAAAAAAACTGGTCATATTATTAACTACTAAAACTTGATGATTAATGCTTATGCTCAATTTCTCTACAAAAAGTATCAAATAAGACAGAAAAAATCTACCCCAACGGGTAAAAGTAATAAAAAGGGAAGAGAAAAAAAAAGGGAAGGGGGGGGGAAATATAAAGGTGGAAATACGCGACCTGGATGAGAAAAACAAATTTTCTAATGTCAACTGACTGCTAAAGTCAGCTGGTAGAAAAGAAAAACTGAAGCTTTTTTTAAGTAAGAATATATTGTTGATTATAAATTCATAGAAAATAATAAAAAATAGGAGTCATAATGATCGTGCTAATCTAGGTTAAAGAAATAGAAATATTGCGCTAAAAATATAAATTTTATTAGAATTATTTCAATTGAATTTATTTAGTTAATTATTTATTTTGTCACTGACGTAGATCACAGCACCTATTTGCTGCAGAATTTGAGACACGGTTTGCTAAATATAATCTTAGTATCAGATTATTTAAATTCAGGTTATTTTCAGTAACATTTTGGTCATTATTGTAATCTTAGTTCTGGGATTTAGCTCTCTTTTCCCAAATATTTTCCCTGTGTTTATTTGTCCTTCGAATTTCTAGGACAGCTTAAGTAATTTGCTGAATGGTTCCTTTAACACAAAGCACACTATGCAGAAGTAGATATATTTTTATGATAATCCTTGGAGAATTTTTTCACCGCATTTCAAACACTTAGTTTCATACTAACAGAAAAGAGAGAATGATTGGAAAATAACTGAAACCAATAACAATGGGGTAGCATTTTTTATTTCTTTAGTGATTCAAATTTAACTCCTAAAGCCAACCAACGGAATATATGTCATGAATTTCTTGGTTCCCAGGATCTCTCCGTAGAGCGACAAGAAATAGAGGCAAATAGCACTTTCGGTGGAGAACGAGAGAGCAAAATTTAATTTAATAATTCATTTTTATCATAATCTGCTGGTAATCCTCTGATTCCGATTCCGATTTATTTTGTTCTTGAATTTTAAAAGTATGAAATTTTTAATTTTTTTATGAAGATAAAATTTTACAGCTTTTTCTGAGGGGGATCAAACTTTGGAAAGATTTTTAATTTGCCGCTCGTCACGTGATCGAGAATTCCTGTCGCATTTAACTCCTTCATGAGTGTTGGAATATTAATCTTTTCGTCAGTATCAACAGGAAGAATACTTTTGTGTTTTTTCTCAGTAGGTAAGATGGAATCTGAGTCTGATTCACTTTTATTAATTTCACCAGCGTTAAAGTCAGGATACCATTTCATTAGTAATAATTTATTACTCATTGCTATCGACTAGTATTGACTCTTCTACAGTCAGAACCGTCAATTGTTTATTTATTTAAAGGAGATGAGGTCTCAAGAGTAGGGAAATCCTTAAAATTAAACCTGAAAAACTTCCCCTTTTATTCAAGGGAAAGAATTCTTCCTTTTAATCGTGTTTTTATTCTCCTCCAAATCGGGATGACCGAAGGAGAATATTTCACAAGATCGCGGTAATCTTGATACATTTGTTGATAGAATTCGTTAATTCATGGCATATTTTCCCTTTTAATCTGGATTTAATTTCTCAGTCATATGACAAATGCAGCTATGTAGATTAGAAATGTGGAAATAAATTAAATTTCTTTGATAACATTTACTTGGATAATAATCAGAATTATATTAGGATTAGGAAATTAAACTTCTGTTCATAATATTTATTAAGATAATAATAACCCCTACAAGAAATTATGATAAACAGATTTAACTGATTACCGAACGCATTAAATTCTTAGTTGGTATCAGGTTTGAGAGGCCACTGTAACCTAATGGTCATGATCGCGGACTAGCGGTTTGTATTGTTTTCGTCGAATAGTGGCTCGAACCTGGTGCTATTAAAAACCCGCCGTGTAGAGGAGCTAATGCACGTTAAATCTGGTCGAGATTTCAAATCCTCCCATTGGTATGGTATGGAAGATTGGAGAGGTAGGTGGGAGCTCAAATGTCATCTTCGCCACTTGACTGAGGTTCAAAATTGTGAAGTCTGCCACCAATAGCCCTCGTGCTGATGCTAAGTGCGACGTTAATAAACGATTTCATTCACCAAGGTTGAAAGCACATAGAAAATCAATAGACTCATTTTCATCTGATTGCAACTATTACCGAAATTAGATTCAGATTCCGTCATAATGAGCAATCCAAAAAAGTTGGTTGTATTCCTGAATCGATCGATGCAATGCAACACAATCAAAGACACTTCCATTCGTGCGAAAGAATTTAAAATTAGAAATTTTTTTTAAAAAAATAATCACTTGGAAGTACGTTAGCTAGCTAAAAATAATTTTGAAAGTACGAAAGATGAAAAACAAAAACTCCTCAGATTCAGAACAATCAAAAATCATACTCAAGACTAGCACTAGGCTAAGCGCGGAGAAGGGTAGAATTTTGATCATTTATATTTGTAACTGATCAAATTTCTACCCTTCTGCGAAGCGATGTAGGATGACTGGTTATGGAATGTGTGAATAAATTACATATACTCTAAAAATAAGAGATTGGTAGTAAAATAAATATAATCCCATTTACCTATTTCATTAAGTCTCTAAAAATCGGAGAAATTGGACCATTATATGTTTATTTTTGAAAGGAATATGTGCGAAATCTAATTATTTTGAATTGCCTGATAAATTTACTATCAATTACAATTTTAAAGAAATTGTTTCCCTTTTCATAATCAAATGACGTATAGGGTAACTGATTAAAAGAAAGCTGAGAAAAAACTTTAATTGGAAGAGCTAATTCGAACTCATGATAATTCGTGTGAGGAACACGAATTATCCAGGATAAATATTATTGTTAAGAGAATTTTTATGCAATTGGAAGGTTTATTTAACACATTTTTTTTGAATTAATAACTCATATAAAGTGGAAAATAACATTGCACGTGGGAAATAATTTATTTTAATTGAAATCCCTGCATATTCCTACAAGAATTATCAAGTGGTTGATAACATTTTGGATTGTGGGAAATTAATAAAATTTTGTTCTATGATTGCTTTAGGACATTTTTGTGAGCTTATGACCTAAGCATCAGATGTTGGTGATCCTCTTAGTAATTCATTGGAAGTATCTTGTTATAGAGTTTACAAAAAAATAACTGATTATTGTATTTTAATTTATTCTAAAATAGATTGATTTTTTAAAGATTTGTTTGATCATTTTCCCAGTAGGAAGGGGGATGGTGTAGATTCTTTTATGAGTTCAACACTGATTTCCCCCATAATATTGTACTTACGTGTTTTTATAACATTTACTATATAGCGTAAGACCTCTCTTAATTGTAGTAGTCGTGAGCGCGTGCAGCATAGTGGATAGCACACTGGACTGTCATACGAAATGTCCTGGGTTTGACTTAGCTTCTACAATCGAAGTTATCTGTGAACTTTTTTTCAGCTAGGTATCCTACTCGTTAATAGACGATGCAATGGGTAACAACATTTTCTCGAAAACGTTTCTTAACTTCAGTTTTTAGTCTTATACAACTCCACTAATTTAAATTTCTTCATAATCTGTTAAAGAGGGGTATTGTGAATAGCAATTAAAACAACTTAAATTTATTTCATGATCTGAATTTAATATTTTAATATTCTTTCTAGGAGAACAACTCACGTTTCTAACTTGAAAATATGACTAAACTCTGAATGCACTTATATATGTAAGTTGCAGTTCTGCTGTCTCTGATTTTTGTTAGTTGCCTCAATCATTCGTAACAGACAAACTTCATTATCTTCGAAACTTTCAAAATCACTTCTCTTCGAGTCAAGTGTACCTAGATCATTTTGAAATGTCTGTTATTTGAAATTGATAAATTTAATTGCGCAAAAATAGCTCTGTAATGCGTTTCAAATTGCATTATTTCTGATGGAAAAATAAGCGATTTGCAATGATCGTCATCAACAGTGGAATAATAATCCAAGTGTCAGCACGGGGAAGTTTTACATTTGATGTAGCCGCATCTGTACAAAAATTGTTATCACTATACTCGTGTTCCACCCAAATATTAGCTGAAAATCAAAAACCATTATTTTAAATTTAAGTTATGTACTACAGAAACTTCAAATAGTTAAATCAATAACATTCATTTGGGTCCATGCACACAAAGGAGTTGATATCAATGAAGAAGTTAACTATCTATCAAAAGTGCTCCCGGACCCTTCAAATATTTTCCCCTGGGTATCAGCAGATCTCCAATCATATTTCAAAAAGAAATTTAAAAAAGAAGAAAAACGAGCAAAAAGTATCAGAAATAAGAATTGTAACTACATCTCACACACAGAAAACTGAGATCATCAAGCGATGAAGAAAAAAAAAAGATTTATAGAAATACTAATCAACAAGATTCGATCCAAAAAGTTACCTCTAAATGATTTATTTATGAATTTAAGCAAGCAGATTTCTCTCTTTGCTCTTTTTGTAGAGTACCGGAGTGAAATGAACATTTTATCGTAACCTGCTCCCAATGCAGTGTTCAAATAAAACACTTTGAAAATATTTATTTCACTGCATTGTGATTGGTCCTATTCCAAAAAAGAGAGGTGTGAGACGAAAGCTATTCAAGAATTCTCGTCCAATCACACAACCCGAACACCGCGCGTAAAAAATTACAAACTCACCTCAAACAGATCGAAAAATGGCTCTCACTGTGGCGAATCGCAGTGAACACCTCAAAAACAAAAGCCCTGGTTTTCAGGAAAGGAACCGCTCCACCCCCCTCAAAAAAACTACATCTATTTCAAAATGACATCGAGTGGAGCACCGATGTCAAATACCTCGGTGTTACACTCGACACAAAATTAACATTTAAGAAACACATCCACACAATTAAAGAAAAATGCTGGGTCAAAATTTTTAAACCATTAATTGGCAGGCATTCAACCCTTTCTTTAAAAAACAAAATTTTACTATTCAAACAAGTAATTCGTCCAATAATCCTCTACGCGTCCTCCGTTTGGGGGCACGCTGCGAAAGCTTATCTCAAACACCTACAAACTTTACAAAATAAAATCTTACGCATTATTGTGAACGCCCCATGGTACGTTCGCAATAATGTCATACATAAAGACCTACACATCCCCAGTATTAAAAAACACATCTCCTACCTCGCGAGAAGATTTTACAACACCATCAACTCACATCCAAACTCCCTCATTTAAGCACAAAAAATATTTAACCACAATAGTGGTTTCCACCCCTTCCCCTACGAATCGTGTGGAAATTATTTTAATCTCCATCCACCCTAAATTCAAAAATCCAGTCGACACACCATGTTCCTAGCACAATTCGCACCATTGCCCAATAACCAACTAATAGCAGAACTCCGCTCAACCACCCAGCAACCAATGGGAGACCTCGCTGTCCCTACACTCCTTTTCTATCTTTTCCATCTGAGTGTAGGTCAAATTCACCCTCCTTACTACACCACCGCCTCAGCCAATAGGAAACCTCCCTACCGTCACTCAAATCCATCTCGCTCGAAGTCGTTTCCAAGACTCCGCGACTTGTTTCTCTGAACTTGGACGCTCTACCAGATACCTTTTTACTCTTCCTTTCTACTGTCACTAAACTTCCTTCCTAGAATCTTTGTCTTATTTACTTTTTACTCTTTATTTTTATTAAAAAATACAAAAACAATTATACACTTTGTTCATTTCGGGATGCGGACTGTCCATAAAGGTCACCGTTCTCCTGAAATGAAAAATTTATATAACTACAAAAAAAATTTACAAAAATACTTTTTAAAACGTTTTTCTGAATTTCACTTGGTGTGTGTGTGTGTGTGTGTCATCAAATTTTCGATCGTTAATTTAACCAACTTCCCATCAAGCTAGAGCTTTGAAATTTTGGGAATCGTTCGTACTCGCCTAACAATGCAATATTTAGACATTTGCGACAAGTTTTAACTAATATTTTCTTTAATAATGCAGTTTAGCCCAAACACTTGGCGCGATTTCAAAAATTGGCACCAAACTTGGCGATTTTTTTTTTTTTTTTAATAAAATGACTTACAAACTTTCAAATGCATGTTTTGATTTTATGAGTATTATGAATTTCTTAATATGCTCACAAATGTATCTTTTTAAGTAAATTTTAAAGTTAAAAATAACTAACAGTTTTAACTAATATTTCAATAATTTTCTTTAATAAACTTTGCTACCATATAAAAACGTTATTTTTAAAAACGTTGGTTTTTATATCGAATTATTTATTTCTCTTAACATTGACTCATACATCATCTTTCTGCAAATAAGTTTGAGAAAATTCCGTCATCTTCGCTGTTGGCCTAAAACAAATAATTGAAGAAATATCATATAACATCTATGTTTAATAATGCATAACTGTTATCAGATACTAACGAATAAGCATTGAGAAAGAGAGCGAGACATCGACATAAATTAAATACACAGAAAAGACATTATTGTGATTACTTTTAGTATACATTGTGATTACATATAATGAAACGTTTCCATCAAATAAGTTTCTTTCTTATGTCTTCGAGTTATTTTTTTCACTTATCGATATACTAAGGAATATAAATGACTTGGCAGTCTCTGTCGATAACTCCTGTGGTATTCATAAATCTTGAATAAGAAATGTTTTCTAGGACAGTTATATATAAAATGGGGTAATATCATTGGAACTAGGTTGCAATTGTGTTTTTAAAAAGTAATTTTAAGATATAAAAATTGATATTATTATATTTAAAGTAATTTATACAAAATATTTTATCGTTCTGAGATATTTAA
>BMAW01112543.1:0-25282 GCA_019974015.1 Nephila pilipes
GTGTGTACTTCGTTCGATTTATCAATTTTCTTGTTTCTCCCAGTAAAAGTGAGCAACAGATATTTTGGAATTCATGAAACTTATAAACTTCACCTGAAACTTATGATGTATTAAAAGAAGTGCATGGCAATGATTGTTTAACGCGTCCACTTGATTTTGAGTGGTTTACGAGTTTTCAAGTTGGTCGAGATGTCGTTGAAGATGACTCAATCCTGGTCGTCCTTCCATGTCATAGAGGAATGACAATATTAGATAAATCGGTAATCTGCTTCGATCTGGCCGTCGATTAAATATTCATGCGATTGCTCAAACTATAGGAATTGACAATGAATCCGTAGGACAAATTTTTCCACCAATACAATGCGCTGGCTCATTCCGCATTGCATATACAGAGGTTTCTCGCCAAGTACGGAATTCCAATATTAGACCAGCCGCCTTATTCTCCGGATCTTGAGCCATGCTGTTCTTCTATTGGTTTCCTAAGGAGAAATTTGCATTAAAAGGAACAATATTTGAGTCCATTGAAGCTGCGAAAGAGAAAGAGGCACGCGTTCTGAAAGAGCTAACAGAAGAACTTCCAGCACAGCTTCGAACAATAAAAGATTCTCATGCAGTGTTGTAGGCATAGAAGAAGGGTGTATATTGAAGATGATAATAAGTAAATATTATCCAAATAAAATGTTTTACAGCGTCAGTCTCGTCATTTAATAAGCATCCCCTCCAATATATATATATATATATATATATATATATATATATATATATATATATAAGAAATCCTACAAATGAGATGGATAACTGAAAAATACCTCGTTCTTATCAGAATTGGTTGTTTAATCTCTGATGGGATTTATATTCTCGCATTGAAAATTGTAGGAAATGTTTCTTTGTGTATCCCAAATTCATTAAGCTTTTTAATTATTCATCAAGTAAATTAATTAACTCTTTTTACTTAAAATCCCAATATCGTCTTCGAACCGGCCGTATATATAATTCATTCCTTTAAATAATTAACTCTTAAAATAATTTTAAGAATATCTAGTCTATTCCGAAAGCTTATGTTTTGAACAAATACAATGTATTTCAAAATTAATCTGTGATTGTGTAATATATTGCGTAGAAACAAAAAGGAAAAATTTATTTGCGATTGATTCGAATTTTTTTTTTAAAAAAAATTAATTCTTTAGAAAAGAAAAAGATACCGACATTATTCTAAATTTTAATTTCATTCATTTCTAAATAGCAATATATGTTCATAATAAATCGTGTATTTATATTTTTATTTTTAGATTTTATACGAAGGCGCATACCTAAAAGATTTATCGTGACTATTCTGGGATTTTTTGGTGTGCTCAATATGTACGCAATGAGAGTGAACTTGAGCGTTGCTATAGTATCTATGGTCAACACCAGCGCTCAGGTGCTCGAAAATAAGAACTACTCACTCACCGAGTGTCCAGCAGGAAAGTTCTTAAATATCTATGCTGAACAGTCCGAATTTAAAGTGAGTTTATATAATGATGTTATAATTTTTACATAAAGATCTTTGAATAGTAATAATGGCTTGTATCTGCGATGCTGTTTAATTCCATATACTTAAATGAAAATATAAATTGAAAAGTATAGTAGATCATATATAATATGTATTGGAAATGTGCATGAAAATTTGAATTTGATATATTAAATATAACCACATATAATACTGGTGCACATAAATTAATACCAAAGAAAGTAGCTGTGAACACATGTATTTTCAATTTCAAAAAAAAATATTAGGAAGTTACAGCAACGTACGAATGAATTATCTATGCACATTGTCTTTCAATGTTGAATTTCAAAATCAATGGAATTACTTTTTTTTTCATTTTATAGAAATTTTCATTTTCTGAACGTATCGAGGGATTAAAAATGTATTGATTCCAAAGTGAAGAAAAAATTATAAAAGTGACATTGATAATCAATAAATAAACACAAATCGTGCAGAAGGATAGAGACACAAATATCATCCAAGAAATATACGCTGCAAATAAAGACAGAACGGAACAGGAATCGTAATAAAGAATATCAGAAGAAAACATTAAATGTGGGGCAATTAAATAACGGGACTGATGGTGTAAAACATTTGTTTTGATTTCATACGTATTTAATTATTATCACCTTCAATATACACCATTTCTCTACCCTTACAACGTTCTTGCGAATTTTCCATTGTTCGAAACAGTGCTAGAGGTCTTATTCTGTTAGCTCCTTTAGGATGCACTTTTGCTTTTACAGCTTCAAATTTTGTTCCTTTTTATAAAGATTTCACCATAGGAAACAAATTGAAGTCACGTGTCGCAAGATCCAGCGAATAAGGCAGTTGGTCTAACTTCTGGATGTTGTATTTTGCTACAAACCTCTTGACAGACAATGAGGAATGACTTGCCCTTCCACAAACCGGGGTGTTTCTTTTCATTATTTTACGGAGTTTAACAAGAATGTGAAGATAGTAATATTGATTAATAATTCGACCTTCAAGAACCCAGTAAAGGTACGCAATCCCATGAATAATGGAAGAAAAAACAATAATCATTGCTTTGAATTTTGATTTGCTCATGCGAGCTTTTTTGGCTGTTGGTGAAGATGACTATTTTCAATGCGTGGATTGGCACTTCGTTTCAGAATCATAAATAAAAAATCACAATTCCTCACACGCTATCATCCTTTTCAATAAGTTTGTTTAATTTTCAATGTCATTTAAAGTATCAGTATACATATTTTTGCGAGCTTCTTGTTGTTCAAACGTGAGAATTTCAGGCATCATTTTGGCATACACTTTTTGTATGTTATAATTGTTCTATAAAATTTGCCGTATGGAATCTTTGTCAATCCCTACAGTCTTATCTGTCGCACGAATACTTGACCGATGGTCAGATCGAATCAGATCACCCATTTTTTCGACATTGTCATCCGTTTGTGAAGTAGATTTGCGACCCGGGCGTGAATCCTCTTCAATGTCCTCTCGACCATTTTGAAAACACTTAAAAACGCATGCTCGAAAAAGATTCATTGTCATACACTTCTTTTAATAAATTATAAGTTTCATTAGTGTGTTTTCCAAGTTTCGCGGGAAATTTCACAATTCGTTGCTTTGTTGTTACACTTATCATTTTTCTGGCGAAATAAAAAGATAATTCTAATGCGAAGAAACACTACAGTTATACGTTTTATTTGCAGATGCGAAAGGCGCTGCATTCGAAAGAGAAAGCTTCACGCTAAACAGCTTTCGGTAGCTGGCAGGAATTTTTCTTCTGCAGCAGCGTCAGTCTCGTTTTTTAATATCCACTCCCCAATCACCACATTTTATCTACTCTATAATTCAATGGGTGAGGATAGGTATTTTATAAACAATTTAATATAAGGAAGGATATTATCGAAGTTGTGTTAAATCGTGAGGAAACATTCAGAACAACGACCTGTATCGATTGATGCATATTGTCATAATTGGTTGTGGTATCTTGAGTTCATACAAAGTATCCAGCAGTTGTGTAAAAATCTTTAATTATAAGTCTTAGAAATTCGACCTCCTCTTATAAAGCCATCATTAACTCTAACATTGTATCAAATGTAATTACATATTAAATAAAAAGGTCGGTTGATTTTTATTCGTCAACTATGTGAAGTATACAGTCTTATTGTAAATTTACCTGTAAGATACCGAGTTTCTTTATGACTCTTTTTTCCCTCCGATTTACCTTTCCATTTTGTCAACCTAATTTTAAACTATCAATGAAACACTAAATATCAAAGGTCTAAGTATACATATAATTCAAAAGTAATTAAATTTATTTATTTAATCTATATAAATTATTTTGTTATCTTTTAAAATCTATTGACTTTAAGGCAATCCTTTCGATTAGCATTATGTCATTGTTGATTGAAATTTTTGTTATTAAAATATTTTATTAGCCACCCAAGGGGCTATTGCTTTAAGTGTGGCGCTTTGGCGTTCCAGAAAACATTTCAGTTTTTTTTTTCCTTCAATTTTAATTACATGTAACTTAAATGTATTCTATTTAATAATTTATCGTTTGCTTCAATTTTAATTAAATGTAGCTGATATAATATTCAATTTAATTAAGTATCTTTCCCTTTAATTTCAGCATTTGAAAAGTTTGCTATTGTTCATTTCTCGATATTCCATTGTTTATTTTAATTCTTATATTTAATTAAGTAATTTAATAATAATTATAAAAAAGCGCACTTTAGGTGATGTTTTCACTCATGACATTTGAGCCGTTTATTACGTGCTATTGTATTTCTAGCAAAACTTAGAATAATTGAGGAACGAACTTGAGATAAATATCTTTTAATTCAAAGATAATAAGCAGCACAGTTGTATACTTTGACTAAGTTGCAGAAGACTGTTACTGACGTTGTAATTAGTATCTTGATATTTATATGATCGATACTATCCCATGAAATAAATAGAATGAAATCTAATAGAATCTCTTAATGCCTGTATTGGACATTTTAAGAAAATCATATTTGGTAATCAATTCAAATGTCGTCCACATTACTCGAACGTGACTCAAAATTTAGAAGTATGCTTCCGATAGTTAGATGTTTACTTCTTCTCTGATGTTAATTTTATTCAATAATTTATCATTAAACGTATCAACTAATACAAAATTGTTTATATTTCACATACAACTTATTATGCTGAAATATTCCAACATGAAGTTATGAAACGTCAAAATTTGTGCATTATTAATTTAATTCCTCAACAGGCATCATTGAAATTACAGACATAGCTGACTGAATCATAAACAATAGTTCCACAGAGTTGCAACCGAAGACAGGGAACGGGATCAGCCGTCGTCTTCGTCATTTGATTGAGGTTCAGAATTATGAGGTCCTTCGGCAATAGCTCTCATATTGCTTCAAGGGCTACATTAATTGACAACCAATCAGAACCTGAGTCTATAGACCTCAAGATGGCCTTTGTCAGGGGTTGTTACAACAGATTGCAAATAGTAAGGTAACACGGGTCTTCTAGGGATTTCAAGATTATTTATAATATTCATAATTAAAACAGAGGTGGAATGATTCGTTCCTTTGATGAGTCATTCCGAAGGTGCAGTGGCTTTTTTAAGATGACTTTAGGCAGACATGATTACATCAGATTTTAAATGTTGAAAACAGCACAGAATTTCTTAAGAATTAGGGGGATTTATGAGTTGATTTTTAAAATTATAAAATTATAAAGAAAAGTACAGTAAGAAAGAATCAAAATTTCAAATTAAAGATTTTTGAATAGTTATAATGCAAGCGAAAAGTCATTTTTCTCAGTTCTTTTTTTTTTTCACAAATTTTAAGATTATCAATAGTTTTTTTTTTTTCTTTCTCCTTTTCAGGCGGAACGTTACAACTGGGATTACGTCACTCAAAGCCAGATCATGAGTGCATTTTTTTATTTATATTTCCTGTCATTGGTCTTTGGCGGTTACATCGCTGAAAAAATTGGAGCTCAAAAAGTGTACGGAGCAGGCGTATTTTTCACATCTTTTCTTACACTTTTGACACCAGTCATTGTCAGATGGGGCGTGACTCCGTTCATTGTATTGCGAGCCCTTGAAGGCTTAGGTGAGGTATGGATATTCGCTTTAGGGTTGTCAGAAAAAAAAATTCCTACTTTTAATTAGAATCTTAGCTATTTACTGAATTTTTAGTATGGAGTATATTTTCACTTGAAGAAATCAAAAAGTAAAAAAAAATTCTTAAACATTTTCTGAAATATCACGAAACCGGTTGAAAAGTTTCGCTTTTTTAGGTGGCATAGAAAGTAAGAAAGATGCTAAATTGTGAAATCAAATTAATCATAAAAATACCATAAGAAATAAACTATCATCAGAAACAAATATGTATATTGGGCTATTAAGTCAACTAAAATCTCTTTTTCGTTGCGCTTACCTTTGTCTTTCTTTTGTTTCAAACGCTTTGAAAAAAAAAAGACGCTTTCTTTGATTGTATTCATTTTTCACCCCAAAATTAGTGTTTTGCGTGAGTTAAATGATAATCACAAGTCAAATATTACTTATTTGAAAAAGCCATTAAAAATTATATTTTGATTAAGGGATGAAAAGGAATGACACATGGAATTTTAATTACCTCACAGTTCTCAACCAAAAAAATTAGAGCTTTTTTTCAGAAAAAAATGCACTACAAAACTCAATCCCACCCCACCTCTATTGATGATGCAATTCAAAATCGCTTATAATACCCGGATTCACTTTATTCTTCTTCTATTGTTAATTAGTGGCCGCGGTAGTTTAGTGGTCAAGATTGCGGACTCGTGACCAACTTTGCCTTTTTCGTGTCGTGGGTTCGAGCCCTTATGCCACTAATGATCTGTTGAGTAGGGGGACTGATGCATGTTATGTCTAGTCGAGGTCCCAAACCTTCCCATTGGCATGGTGTGAGAGATTGGAAGGGGGAACGGTGCCAACCTAGGTATAGTCCTCGTCACTCGACCAAGGCTCAAAATTACGAGGTCCGTCACCAATGGCCCTTGTTTTGCGTCTCAGTACAGCGTTAATGAACAATCAGCAGAAGCAGCAGCCTTTTCTCTGTTAATATTTGAAGAGTCACTACTTAACACAGTCACTAAAGAATTCAAAACAGGCAGTAATTTAGCTTGAATCTATTAAGATCTCAAAGTAATTAAAATACCAAACATTTATATTCTCTGTGTGTTAATACTTACCCACATCTGGATCCAAAGATAAGTAAAATAACCACAGACTTAAGTGTTACGAATCAACCGGCGCCGAGTCTATATAACGCTTTCTCATTATTTCTCTTTGCGGCCATCGTTTTTAATATATCTAATCAGTAAATATAATTGCACAAATATAACAGTCGAATAATAAGAAGAAATGTATTAATATTTCTTAAATCTTTAATACGTTCTTCTTCTCTCCTCCTACCAACCCTCTGCAAGTTTGTAATCTAGCCAATACTTAAGATCAAATTGCAGCGTACTCGGGTTCGAGTGAGTTAACTTGTAACTATTAGGATTCGAGAGGTTCCTTCAATTCCTACTTACTCAAAGAGATCTTACATACTTGTTTGATAACAATCTATGCAGATTCGCACATGTCAACTACGTCTATGCACTATTAATAACCACTAACTTCAATACCAAATAATTCTTTACTCCAATATTTCTTTTTCCGTCACTGTTATGTTTGTATTTCTTCATAAATCTGTTCACTATACTTCTACTTTTAACTTGGTTTGCGTAAACATGTTTCATTGGGTTGGATAGGAGTTGGAAATTTAAATATAAAAAAAATATAAAAATGAGAAAGTAAACCCAGTTGTTACTTGAGAGAGGGATCGCGAATAGCCCACTCTAGAGGTTTATTAGAACTTTTAAAGAGGAATCGAATCACTGATCATTTGTAGATACTCACTACTTTTGATCCCATATCATTTTAGTCAGTTTAGGCGTTATTCTTGTGTCTTCGATGATCACTTCCAATCTCAATGTATATATATATATATATATATGTGTGTGTGTGTGTGAGAGAGAGAGAGAGTGTGTGAGAGAGAGAGAGAGAAACGAAAAAGTAAGAAATTTTTCATGCGAGATTGGCTCAAAAAGTACCTATGTTTAGAATGGGAAATGGGATATTAATATGGGTGAGTTGGGTTAAACACTCAATCTCGCCACTGCATTCAAATAATTCACTTATTTTTTGGTAATAGATAAATGGATAATTAATTAAATGTGTACAGACGAACAAAATCTTACATAGGATTTTAGAGTGCGTTCGATGTGGCAACCCCATATTGGTGATTCGCCAGGCTACCTTCTCGCCTTCAGTTATTTCGGTTAAGTTCTCAATTTCTTCAATTACTTCAATTGTAGCTTTCTTTCAGAAGAGCTTCAATTAAACGTGTTTCTTTCGCTATCGTTATCGTTAAACTTTGTTTTGCCTACCTAGTGATGAGCGCTTTTGTTGACGTCAGAAGCAAAGGTAACGCCATCTGTTAGAGAACTGATTCCACAAATCCCACTTTGGGAATGGGAAATGAGCTCGAGGTAACAAACAAAGTTTATTCCAGTAATTATTTTTTTGACTGTGAAGTGCAGGAGTATGACGCCCTTGGATCTCAAAAAATCATCACCATACATTTTCCGCCCGATGAGACCCTCTTCGTCTTCTTTGGAGCAGATTCATCCCCCATTTACTTGCTTGTCACTTTGCTTCTGATTTGGAATAATGAATCCAGATCTAATCGACAATAACAATGAAACGGGATAGCAATCTAATTTTTTTTTTGGTAACAAACGGGAGCCAAATCAAAACTAATCTATGAATTTGTGTCAATTTTTTTTTTGATTCATCCAATAGATGGTAGGACACAATGATAACACCAACTTCTCTTGTCCACATCATCTGGCTTCAAAACATATGCTTTTTGAACCTCCCTCATGAAAAATTATTTTAAATTTTAAATCCAATGGAAGAACTTTAACATAAAGTATAAACGCAAATAACTTTTATAACCTCAAAAGTTTTGAATAGAGTGATTTAAACTTTTTTAAACTTAATTTCTTAAGAAATATCTAGATTATTCATCTACAAACACGCATTGAAATATATTTATATTGAATTTCGAGGAGATCTAGATATATTAGCATTTTCTGTCCTTTGTTTCCTTAAAATAACAGTATCCTCGATTCTTTCACTGAATTAAAATTAAATTTATGTTAAAATTTAAAAATACATCACATAAACTTTATTCGCTTGATTCACATTATAAAAAAGAACAGAAAAAGGTTAAAAAAATAATGTCATAATGAGGAGAATTTTAAGACTATTGTGAAGGCACCATTTTCTTCGCATGATTCTTAAATCTATTTTTAAATTGACTTGCTCGTTAGGCATGAAAACAAGTCAAATATTTTGAATAATATCATCATGAATTGGCATTTTCTTTTCTTTCTTTCCCTCTTTTTTATTTAGTTTCTCTTATTCCATGTATTTATTTAATTCTTCTGTTTCTGTTTTAATGGTTGTGGCCAGGGAAGCCAAAGTCGAGAGCTCGTGTTTTCGTCGTATCATGGGTTCGAATCCTGATGTCCCAATAAACTCGCCCTCAGGACTGACACATGTGAATTCTGTTGAGGCTCTCAGTTCTTACATTACAATGGTGTGGAAGCTTAATGAGAAAATTAGCAGAGAGCTCAAACATGGTCCTCGGCGCTTGACCGAGGTTCAAAATTATGTGGACTTCTCGTGCCGCTTTTAAGCTCGACATAACTGTCAATCCATAAATCTTCTTCAAATGTTTATCAGATATAGTTGAGACTTTTAAATAGAGGCAGAAGATGTTATACATTTTCAAGGACATGATTCCTATAAATATAGGAATCATAACAATAATAAGTTAAGTTTAAATAATCGTCTGGTATCGTTTTTTATTCTTTATATGTACATTTATTCAGTCCCTTTTTAGTTTATTTTAGTTTTTATTAACGTCGCACTAGAAGCAACACGAGGGCTAATGGCAGAGTACCCAAGGGGACCGAGCTCACCCAAAGGGTTTAGAGCTGCAAACCGGACCCCCGGGAAACAATCACCCCCGCACTCAGCATTTATTGACAAAATAACATAAGATTTACATAATTTTGAAATAAAGGTTAAACAAAATGTACAAGGTATTTGCACAACAAAAAATATACATGACAGAAACACAAGAAACAGTTGAAATTTTCTCACAGAAATAAGATACCCAACAGGTTAAATAGCACAATACAAAAACGTCCATAAACTCGTAAACAAAAATGAAGTGTTAGGCAAAGGTGTAAACATATATACAAGACATACAATTATAGCTACATGGTAAGGGATGATAAAAATATTGAGAAATATAATAAAAGTTTTAAAAAATTAATAAATTTGTTGGGTAATTTTACTAGCTGTAAGTATACAGGATTTAAGCTTAGAATATAAGTAGGGATTTTCACACACGGACCTCAGCCAAATAGGTTTCGCTTCAATAACAGGACATTTTAAATGAAAATCTCTGGTAAAAGGGCAAGAGAAAACGTAGTGGTCAGCATCTCCAACAGAGCCACAGAGACATAAATTTGTACTTTTTAAATTAAAACGATTTAAATAAGAAATGAAGGGACCATGACCGGTTAAGAAGCGGGTAATAAAACTAGAATTTGTATAAAAACTCAAATTTGGTCTAGGAATATAGGACTGAACCCGAGTACCAGTATTACAAGTTGACCACCAGACCTCCCAGTCAGAAAGAAGCTTATTTTTTTTAAGGTCATAACTATATGAGACTGAGGGGCAGGGACATTCATTTTCTCACCATAAGTGATAGCGAGCTTTACAAAGAGGGCTAATGGCGACGGACCTCATAATTTTGAACCACGGTCAAGTGACGAGGACGGCACCTAAGCTGACACCCCCTTCGCCTAACATCCACACCACGCCAACGGGAGGACTTTGAGCCTTGAACAGATTTAACGTGCATCAGCCCCGGCTACACGGTGGGTTTTTGGCGGCCAATGATCGAACCCGAGACTGAACGAAAACCGCCAGCCACTAGTCTACCACCTTGACCACTAGGCTATCGCGGCCCCGCTATTCAGACACTAGCTTTCATACATAAAATGGTCCAGTACGGAATGGCGCACAAAAATTCTTACAGCTCCACTAGAAAAACTTTATTTTGTTCTAGGATTCATAGGATATTATACACATCGAGTTCCTTCAGAATTCACGTACAATTAATGCAATATACTGCTACAAATGTTAGAGAAAGTAAAAGCAGTACATCGATTCAAAAGTTTCTCCTACCGATCCACAAAATTCTCTTACTATAGGTCAGTGCGTCGATTCAAAATTTTCTCCTACCGATCCACAAAGTTCTCCAACTGTAGGTCAATGCAACACCCCACACAACTTGTGAAATACAAAAAAAATTAAAGAAATTTAACTGGACTACATTCCAACATCCTCTATATAGTCCGGACTTAGAAATTACCATTTATTGTGGTACTTCAAAGAAGCATTAGGAAGGAAAAGATTTTCATTGAATTTAGATGAATTTTTAATCAATTGACCCTTACAAGTCCGATTTCTTTTTTACTATACAGAAATAAAAAAAAAAACACTCCCTATGGGAAGGAACCCTGTGCATATCTTAAAATTGACTGTACAGAAAAATAGCATTTGTTAATTGCTAAATAGTATTTCAGAAAAATCTTTTTTAAAAAGTCCCGTTTGAGAGTGGATATCGTATAGTTTTAAATATTACTACGAAAAATAACCGAGATTTCAGGATAAATTTACTCCGCGTATGAATTGATCCTCATGCACATAACGTAAACTATAGCTATTAATGCTGATTTGTTGGTTACAAGAAACTATAGATTAAAGTAACGCGTAATAACGTAATTTTTAATTGTTATCCCTAGATATTGTATATTTTAATTATGACTTAAAATAATCGAGGTACGTAGAAACTTTGTACTTATTATTCTTCTCTATATAGAGTCACTATCTAGAGTTATACATTTCTCTTAATGTTTCTTGAACTAGGAAAAATTGTAATGCAAAATTCAGAAGAATTGAACCCTATTTCCTTCTTATTATGGCTTACATCACTCAACGGTTTCTTGAAAAACAAATTAACATTAATAGCTGTATTTTATAACATCATAACACATCAATCAATAACTCCCGTGACTAACATTGAAAACAACATTTTTTTTGCAAAATATTTTTTTATTCATCAACATAACACCTTTTGTTAATCCCTTTAGGTGATACAATCCGTTCCAACGCTTTTATTTTTTTTTTTTTTTTTCCGCAAGAAATCTTTTTGTTGCGAGTAAATAGCGATAAACAGCTTTCTGAATCATCGACTCGTTGTTGCTGTTTTGTTCATCGAAAGCAATCGCGGCACCCCTTGAAAAAAACCTTTTGCTAATTCCACTCTAAAACCTTTTCAGTAAATACACTTCCATATATGATATCTGTACTATCCAGCACCCGCTTCACTTTACGATCTTCATTATAATTTTTGTCACTTCCACTCACATTTTCCGTGTAACGGCTTCACACAGGTTCCACCTGAGCGTTCCTGCGTCATTTGTGTCGGTACGACCACGTTAAACTCGGCAAACCACCGACAAATTGTTGCTTTTGACGGACAAGAGTCGGGGCAAATATTTTTCAATCCTATTCGTCTTGCACGGTGTTTTACCCAAAAAAACAATGTTTTATCAGAACACGAAACTCGGTTTTTTCCATTTTTTAAACAAACTACAAAACGACTTTACCTAACCTCGATAACTCCAGCTGTTTCTGGTCCGATCGACTTAAAATTTGACACGTTTCAAGCAAAGGTCTGTACTCTAGAAAGACCCGGTTACTGGTTACATGCGCATCTCTGGGTTAGTCTCGGGAATTATTGATTGATGTGTTATACATAAGGAGCAATAAATACGTAGAATAAATTTTGTCTAGATATATCTCGTTTATTCATAGTAATAATTTAAGCTTTATGATTCCCCCTTGTATATTTGATCCACCCTTGAGTTACTGACTGTCAGCTTATCAACAATTTTGAGAAACCATTGATCACGGGTTTTATAATATACATTTTGAATTCCGGAAATTTCTTACGTATATTAACTAACATGAAAAAGCACATTTTTATGAAAAAGATAAAACAAGATATGGTTCAAAAGGCTGTTATTGCCTTTCGCAAATTATCTATTGCAAATATACGTTGCAAGAAATATTTGTCATTTGTGACTGACTATTTGTATATATACTAATTTTTTTACCAATTATTTATTTTTTTTACTTTAATATCAGTTTTCATTTATAACAAAATAATTTTTTTCGAAACATTTATTTTTATCCCTCTTTACGAGCTGAAAAAAAAACAGAAGTTTTTAATTTGCAATATTTCTGTTTCACGGTAATATTAAACCAAATAAAAACCACGCGTAGTTCTTCTAAGGAGGAAAAGTTGCTCTGAAGTATTTAGTGAAGAAGTTAAATGGTGGAGAAGAGAATAGGAATGTATGAAATGATAAGAAATAAAGAAAAATTTAAATTTCTCCTAAATCTCATTAAGAAGTTTGTTTTTGCGGGTAGTGATTCAATGTTGAAGGAAAATGTTTGATTATAATTATTTTTTTTTCAATCCGATTTATATTAATAGAAGAAACCCCAATTTCTACTTTTCTAGAAAGAAGAAACTCTAATTTCTACTTTTCTACAGAGAAGAAACCTAATTTTTTTTTCTTTTCTAATAAAAAGAAGAAACTATAATTTCCATAGTTGAAAGTAGAAACTGAGCACTATAGTTTCTACTTTCAACGGCCGATAGCCGAGAAGTTGGTGTCTCAAGCTTTTGACCGACGTTGCTTCAGTCATTTCATTGTTGGGGGTAGAAGCTGGAAGAGTGAAACGCACAGCTCATGTGTCATCCTCGTCACTTCACAAAGTTTCAAAATTGTAAGGTCCACCTCTGATATCCCTTGTGTTGTTTCAAGGTGCAGTTTTTCAATCAATTTGACTGTCGATATCGAAATTAAAGTTAATATTCCGTCATTTTCTTAAATTAACACATAGAGCTTACAAACAAAAAAAAAAAATTTCAATTCTCACCCCTTCGCCTTGTTTCAAAAACACTTTTGGCGTAAACGGTGATTGCTCGTGTAAAAGCACTGCGAAATTGTAGTACCTCCTGCTACAATATTATCGATAATATTCAGTATAACGAGTCCATTTTTCTCTTGCTCTTTCGTTATATTACCTAAAATTCCATGTGTATTATATGGGATTGTATATTCTACATTTCTAGTTACTTGATGTACTGCTGCGCGTTACCAATCTTGTTTTAGATTAGGAGCGGTATGTTGATAGAGAAAATTCCTTTTCACGCACTGCCAACCCTTTAAAATAGAGCTGATTTAGATTCATTTATCGTGTATTTAAAAGAAGTGAAGCGTAGAGTAAAACGACTTTCATGCTCTCAGTTAAACATTTAATTCAGAAGGTTTTTTAAAATTATTTTATTTTTAACAGAATAAGTAAAAAAAATTAACCATCTCCTCCTTACATCCCCTAAAAATAAGTTTATAACTGTTAGTAATGAAACATCAGCTTAAGCTTTCGCAGTTATCAGAGAAAGTTACAGTTAAGGAATTAGGCCGCTCAATACTTATCCTAGTCATGAATAATCAACAAGTACATTCGTAGTTTTCATTTGGAACGGCAGAAACGGAAAAATTGTCTTCAACTTCCATGTCTGAAAACCTATATATATGTATAAGTAAGGTGTTCAACACAAATTTAATCTGAATTATGTTTACTGACGAAGCTCAAACATTCAATACTATAAAAAAATATTATATATGGAATCATCTCTCTAATTATGATTTAAAATTAGTTCCAACTCAGATGTCTCTCCTGATTTTTTTACCAGTTGCCGAATCAACAGCTCAGATACTAATAAGAAGTTGATTCATCTCTCTCACTGTATGATTTCCCATGCTACCTGAAAAGCGGTAGAAGAATAACTCTAGGTCTTTTCCGTTTCAAGTCGTTTCATCTGGTTTGTTTTGCCAGAATAGCCGGCTCGTCTTCATAGTGGTAGAGTAGCAGAAGACTGGTGGTGATCAGCAGTCGCCACACGTCTTACTTCTCGTCGAACAGCACCAGCAGCTAAATCTCTCTTCCCTCCCCCTTCTTTCATTAGCTTCGTTTTCAGTCTAAAAGTAACTCTATTTCAGTCAGCATATATGGACGAAACAATCCTTGTAGGATCGGTGACATGATATCAAAAGTGGTTAAAATTTTAGGAAACAGTCCCCAAAAGCAAATTTTAAATCCCAGTCACAACTGGACAGAGCATACTTGTAATTATATCTAGTTATTAATTGCTTCTAAATTTAAAATTCTTAAAATATCAATGTACACCTGTAACGTTGGGCTGATTGCAATTTTCTTTTCACCAACCTCGGGAACTTTTTGGTAATTTGAACTGCATAAAATTACAAATTCATTCTAACCAAAATGATAGGGGGTAAGTAAATTATATGAAGATCGGTAGCGAATTGAATTAGTGATAGTGATATATAAGTAAAACAGGATTGAAAGAAAAAAGTAAGGAGATAAAGGATGATGGCAGGCTGATAGATATTTGTGAATTAGCTTGAATCGTCGTAAATAATCACTTACGTTGGCAATGAATCGGCTATAATCTAGAATTGCTTAAATCGGAATGAGTAAATAAGTATATATATATATAATTGGAATAAGTGGTTTATTATTAGGGTATAAACAAAAATATATCAACTGAGTTAAAAAGGATTCTGAATTACTAGCTAATAAACTGTATTAAACAGCTCTTACATATATCCAAATGGAGAATTGAATTTATTGACCATTCATTAAGCCTTTAAGATGGTTGTAGAATTAAATAAGTAAGCCCCATATTTAAAACTGCATTGATATTTTGATAAATATCTGAATATACTAGTATAAAATTTACAAAATTACTTTGCATTTTTTATTCGTTGGTTTTGCATAACATTTAATAAACATCTGTGTGTTTGACAAATAGTCAAATCAATATTTGAAAAGAATGTATCAAATATTTTAACCATAAAATTATAGGAAGCTCTTAATGCAAATTCTTTAGGGTATAACATTTCCAGCAATGACATCGGTCATCAGTCAGTGGGCACCCAAAATGGAGCGCAGTAGAATCACATCCATCATTTATTCCGGCACAGGCCTAGGAGGTGCCTTGGGGATGTCATTAACAGGATGGTTATGCAGCACGAATTTCTTGGGTGGTTGGCCATCTGTTTTCTACGCTTTCGGTAAGACATTTAGAATTATTTCTCAATAATATCCCTTAAAATGGGAAAAAATATTGATATGTGAATTGATTTTAGGTACATTTGGTTGCTTGTGGGTTGTATTTTGGTGCATTCTGGTGTATGAAAGTCCTTTCAAACATCCTTACATTACAGAAAGGGAGCTTAGTTTGTACAAAGATAATACAAAACCATCCACTCAGGTAAAGTTTAAAGTTTTTTTTTAAATATTTTAAAATGTCTTTGTATAGTCATCTGCGGTTACAATAAATAATGTTTGATATGAAGGAGTTTCTTAATGTACGAAGTTCAATAGTTACACTAACACCCATTACTAGTAAGCAAAAGACTAATATACCTTTTCAGAACAGTTTTTAAACCCATATAACATTTAAACACGGTTAACATAATTTTAAGAAAAATGATATACAACATAAATTACTCCTTTTAGCACGTTAAATAGTGATGCATAAGCGATATTATTTCATAAATATTTTTAAGAATTTATTTTGTAATTGTGAATCATGTTGTGTGCCATTATTTGTCTGTGTTACCGATTCGAAGATTCGCGTGTTCGTATTAAAACAAATTGCGTAGTATTTATAAAATTAGAATTTGATGTACAAAACTCTGAATTACATTGAATGAAAGTTCACAGATGTTGAAAATTAAATTTAAATGTTTTATAGAGTAAAAATTTACTATACCGTAGTTTCCTACGATGTAAAATAAAGAATACAACAGAAAAATCTGCTTCCATTTTGCTTTGACTCTTCGCTGATTATACCTCAAATTACCATTAAAGAAATTTAAAACTAATAGTTTTTCTGAAAATTTATTATTAATCAGTATGAAACTGTTGTTCTTTATCCATAACGGTTTATACATTTAATGTGGCTCCGGTAACTTAATAATCATCGCAGCGGACTCGTGGACTGTGTTGCTTTCGTCAAGTTGTGGGTTCGAGCCCTGATAGGTCAAAAGACCCACCAAATAGTGGGGCTAGTTGAGGTCTTAAGTCCTACCATTGGAGTGGTACAGAAGTGTGGAAAAGTCGGAGCCAGCTTATATGAACGAGATTCAAAATTACGATGCCTGTCGCCAATAGCCTACATGTTAATTAACCACATTCAGTGTAACGTTAATAAAAACTCAATCATATTGAAATATTTGATAAGGTAGCACATTCGGCACACAACAAATCTAGTCATTTTTTACAAGAACTGAAAACCTTAATTCTTACAGATATTTAATAATACATAACAAAAAACTCGACGCACCGAGGAGATGCCCGATTGGAATGAAATTACGTATACAAAGACATTAAGACCAAACATGTAAATGATTAAACTTTGGTGTCCAATGAATGAATATCGAGAGTTTCAGGGCATCGGAATTATACATTCAACAGATATACAGAAGGAACGATTCTCAATCGGATGGTCAAAATACGGATCGGATGGTCATTTCGACTGTGGATATCTTACGACGTGTATAGCAATGCCTCACCGAAGGATTCGGGCACATTACGTGCATATGTCAGAGTTTGAAAGAGGTCGGGCTATCGGAATGATAGAGGCTGGTTGGATGAATCGAACAATCGCTCGAAATCTGGGTCGAAGCGATTAGACAATGCTGGGAAGAGTGGGTCAACAACGGCAGATATCAGCGCAGCGTCAGCTACGGTCGACCAAGGATCACAACAGAACAGGAATACAGAGATATTGTCAGAGAAGCTGTCACAGCACCAGATAAGTCGTTATCATCTATCCACCGTATGGTCTGCACACATGTGTGCAACATTACCCTCGACAGCTTACTGAGCCGACCATTACTCCGCTTACCTCTCACGCTTTAGTGACGAATACTGTTTCCAACTGCGTCCTGAGGACAACCGCAGACGTATCTGGAGAAGTTCAGGGCAGCGTGGAGATCCTGCCCTTAATATCGCACGCCGCAAAGGCCCACAATAGGGCGTTATGGTCAGGGAAGCATCTCCTTTGATAGCCGGACCCCTTTGGTAGTCATTTCTGGCACACTGACAGCACAGCGGTGCGTAAATGACATTCTATGACCGATTGTGTTACCGTTCCTATATTGTGACACCCAGGACGTATTTTTCAATAAGATAATTCCCAGCCACACAAGGCATGAATTGATGTGAATTGCCTGCAAGCTTTCCCTATACTTCCTTGGCCAGCTAGATCGCCTGATATCTCTTCTATAGAGCATATTTGGTACGATATGGCAAGGCGATAGCAACCATCCCGGAATGTTGGCGATTTAGCCCAACAGCTGGCGACAATTTAGCACGAATTTGTTTTGGACACTATCAGGATATTTTATCAGTATATGCTATGCCGGATGACAGGTTGCATCCATGCCTGAGGCACACCAATGCTTTATTGACTTCCTCTCCGTTTGCAACTGTCAACTCTGAATAAATCAGTCAATTGTTCTGAAATTTTAATCGTTTTTTTTTCTATGTATGTTCAACACATCCAACAATTTATATTGCAATAGGACCACTCCTACTCGGTGCGTCATTTTTGTTGTTGTTGTTATAGAATGTAGATAGAATTAAAGCTTCTGTACCATGTTTGTTTTTCTTAAGGAATTCTGTACTTCATTCAATAATTTTAACTGAGCTTTAAGCCGACAAAATATTTTTTCAGTGGACTTAATACTTTTTGCAGCCTAAACGAATACAGTTTTAATTAATGTGAAACATTTGTATCGTGATATGTAACTTTTGTTATTTTTATTCCCCCGGAACATAACAGCCGTTGTTACGGTAATGTATTGCTAGAATTTATATTCCGTTTAGTATTTTTTATATATATTCACTTTATTTGCTAAGATAATTGTAAAACAATTGCACTTTTGGAAGGAGCAATGGATTTCTACGGGAAATGATGATATGTTACGTCGCACTAACTTCATGAATTACGGGATATATATCTACGGATTGATTAGGATACGTAATATCTTATCAATCATCATGAAAATAAAGGAGATGAAGTTGTTTATTTTCTTATAAAATTTCCTATATTACGCATTCTATACCGGCTGCTGGTTTCTTTCTCTAGTCTTAAATATAATTGGTACATTTTAAAAACAATAATAAGAACAAATTTGAATTTGTTCAATTTGCCTTTCAATAGAATTATGTCTTTTTATAAATGCTTTACAAAAGTTATGATTATCAGATGTTGAGGAGTTGATGTAAGTGGAATCTCCACGCATGCGTCGATTCTTGTAAGTGGGAGAGAGTTTCTTTTCTTTCTCCTTCCTAAATTTGAACTGGAGATTCTTTCATATGATGAAGTTAATGGATTAATGGAGTTCATAATCCTCACGTGCTTCCCTCGCCGGTATTCCCGTTGCTTTTTGAGCCAAAATACTTCCCCAAGAATTAAATTTATCACAGAAATATATTTATAGGGAGGAAACTTCATAAAAAAGAATAAAAGAATAACTTTAATCAAAATTTAAAACATTTCAGTTTAACAAGTTCTTTTGGGGTGACATTTTAGCGGTTGCGTTAATGTAGTGGGTGGCGTTTCACCTTTCAATCACGGTACAACCATGTGGATGAATTGGGAGAACTTGGAAGTCGATGGCCAAATGAATTTTTTCCTACTCAACACCGAAAAATTTAATTGGCTGACAGAAATTTGCACCATAAGCCTGAAGTTTTACTTTGGTTAGTAGGAAAAAATAAGGTAATAATCAGTAAATCTGATCGTGCTCTGGACGCGGTTAAAAGGAAAGGAAGAAAGATCTAAATCAAGCCTGTCCAAAAAGACTTTGCGGAAACACATTTTATTCTGGTGGACTGCATTACACATACGCACGCACACACACACACACACACACACACATATATATATGTGTGTGTGTGCGTGTGCGTGCGTATGTGTGTAGGATTTTCCAACTAATTATCAAATAATTAATTTTATTTTCCAATATACAGTAAAACCAGTTCCTCAGTTACTCAATAGATGGCACAACGAATCAGTGTCATGTGATAGCTCATGCTACCTATTCCAGAACAAAACTCAGCGACATTTTGTTCTCTCTGTCTCTCCTCCGATTTCCACTTCTCTTCTCCTTCGCATTACCTGCGTCGGAAGTAACATCGAACTCCAGAGAACATTCCTACGCTCATCGCCGATATGGGATAAGATTAATTAGGTCGCCATCTACCTGTCTCAGAAGAACTGTTTACTCCTAATAGAGATAACCTGTATATAGATTAACGTGTATATATTTTCACTCTTCATCTCTCCAATAAACATAAGTGAAACTACAGCAAGCATCGTCATTGAATTGATACGAAGTCAACATAGAATCCAGTAATGGAATTTCTCCCCTAGACAAACCAGCCCTTTGCGTAAAAGCAAACCATTGTAGATTCGGAATGTACAATCTCATCACCCACATTCTATATTATATATATATATATATATATATATATATATATATATATATATATAGGGGGGGTAATTTGATTTTATCACTTTCTTTTTAATTCGGCTCATTTAATACTAATTCAAATTCGCACTTTAAAAATCACTACCACCTTCATCCTCTTGAGAAGCAAGAAGCGAATAATCCTCTCGAATACTACCAGAGAAATCTAGAACATTGATAAACTAAGGGAAGTTATATTTTATTGTAAGGGATGTGTCTGTACGAAATAAGATTTTAAAAACCGTTCTGCAGTTTCAACACAATTCTGGAGCTAAATTATTAGCGATCAAAAGACACAGTCTGTTGGGAACCATACTTCTCTGGATCAAATATATTAGTCTTGCTTCAGACTAATTGCTTCTATTTCGTATGATCCCCCGTCATATTCCCTTCCCGCGTCTAGTAATGCACAACACCTGAGTTCTTCAATAGGTTTGCTATTAGATGTACATTATTTATTGTCCACTCTCACAAATGCCCGTGTATATATTAAAATGAACTCAACTTTGTAATTGTTTCTGAACACGAACGTAGAAGAAAAATTGTGACCATAATTGAGTCAATTTACTGAAATATTTCCATAGTATTGGGATATGATACGAATGACTTCTGATGAAATGTTCCTTGGTACTTTTATACACCATAAATGCTTAAATGTATGTACAGAAAACCTAGCCCCGTGTGCCACAGGTTGATATCGAATGGGCCACGGGTTAGCCAGGCTTGTTTAAAGTAGTCAAACATTTGGCGTGCGAAATATTCGTTATTTTTGAAAGAAGTCTTTTTGGGTATTTTCTAATTCGTTTAAAATCTTAATGATTAATTTCTGAATGAAAGATCTTATATGGTAGGAAAATTAATACTGTTCAGAAGTTATCATTCCTCATAAACCAGCGTGCACTTAAAATTGGCCAAAAAATATTATTTTGCGATTTTTGGAACAAATTTATGTTGGTTTTTATTACGTTCCACTTAATAAGACAGACATACGTACAAATTGTACGGGAACTGGCGTAGATTACCAAATAGACCGTCGAGGTGAACAATTAGAAGAAAAACTTCCTCCCACTTTGTTAAAATAAAACATGAGCGGATTCTCCACTTACATTAATGTAGTTGTGGATATGTAAAACTCTGAACAATAATCCTGATTTATAGTAGTTGCCTTTTTTTTTACAGAAACCAAAAGTTCCATGGTTTGCGATATTTACTTCCATCCCGTTTTGGGTACTGTTGTCAGCATATTGTGGATACTTTTTTGCTGATACTATATTATATGTTGAGATGCCAACATATCTGAGTAGAGTACTCCACATCGATGTCCATATGGTAAAATTCCAACACATGAGTACTGTATTGGATTTACTTTAATATACTGTACTTATATATGTACTGCACTGGAGAATTAATCTTATTTTTTGGCATTATTTATTTACTAATAATAATAGTGTTTTATTTTCAGCTAATAATGGTTTCCAATGTATTTTCTCTTTCTTTTATTTGCTGCATTTTTTCTTATATATATATTCTTATCATATATATATCTTTCTTTTTATTCTTAAAATGGTACAATTTGTTTAATTATCTTACTTTTTGATAAATCTTAAATTATAATAAATTTATAAATTGCATAAAATATAATTAATTTTATTCGAAAAGTAACTTAAAGATATGAAAAATAGAACTAGTAATGGTAAAAAATTAAAAAAAAAAAAAAAGAATAGCAAAAAAATTAAGACCTATTTTACTTCTAAAGAAAATAGCATCGTATGTTAGATTGTAATAATAATTCAAAATAAATGTGTTTCATAAAATTGAAAGAGATATTTCGCGTAAATCATTTTCTCTCTCTTCTCACATCCTTTTCTGTACCTTATTCTAATGAAGTTCTACTATACATGAACAAAATTTAATTTGATTTTTCATATATTCATTTTATTAGATTATATTTCTGCTTCTTTAAAAGTACAATTCATTTGCTTTTGACAAATGTTTCTAAATTTATTTCGTTGCTTTCAGCCAAATGGTGCATGAAGGGTTTATCATTGCCAGTGTGCTATTTAAGTATTAACAATTTAACTTTGACGACGCTTGGTTGGATTCTATTTTAACAAAAATTTAAAAAAAAAAATGATTTTAAAAATTACTGTTTATGTACCAATTTGCAACCTCTGTAATAATGCATCTCTATTTGAAATCGCTTTCTCTCCGATTCTTCCCTTTAAAAAACGTGCTTTTGGTATTATTTGGCGCCATTTTTGTTTTCTGATCAGGGTGTGGAATGAAATAGGATTTTACCAAATTTAAATATATTTATTGTACCTATATGATTTATTAACGGATAATTAGTCTTTTTTTCTTCATACATATATATTCTCTCTATTAATTAGTTTTATTGTGAAACTTTAAAATACCTTTTTTCATATTGTTGTAGAATTACGCTTTATAACTGTGAGAAGGATAGCTTCTTCTGATAGTACAATCGATCGAATTCTTCGCTAGAAAGTGATGTTTATTTCACTCATTCTTAAAAGAATTTACAGTTATGTAATTTAATATAAATGATGGATAGAAAGTATCAATAAAATTTGATTGCAAATTATTTTCCAAAAACTATGAAGCCACTTTATACTTAAAATTATTCTCACCGTACATAAAGATAATGGATAAGCCGAAATTTAAATTTTTTTTATTAAAAATGATACTTTTTAAAATTCCTAATATTAGCTCACACTCTCAATATATATATCTTGTTCAAATTTTCAATCCTTAATAAAATATTTTTTATTCATTCAATCAAGTTCAAATACATTTTTTTTAAACTTGTAGTGGATGACACTTGATGTTAATATAGTTTTTCAAATATTAATTCATTTTATTGAATTTAATTGGTGAAAACGCAGTTTAGCCCAACCACTTGGCGCGATTTCAAAAATTGCCAAACTTGGCGATTTTGTTTTGGCAAAATACCGCCAAATAATTCCTGTCGCAAAGGGTGGTTGGGTTAAACTGCATTTCAACCATTTAATTTACCGGATGAATTAATTAATTTTAGTTTTACATGGGAGAAAAAACTTGCCACTTAATATAGTGATTCTGCGATATGTATATACCATATTTATATTAATTGTAATTATTTAATGAAAAGTAAGTAAAATCAAATTTTTCTTTGTTGTCCTAAGTAGGTATTGACTTAATATTTTTTATATTACTTGTTAATAAAATAAGTTATGTAAGCTATAAGTATTTTAATTGCATACCATTTTCCCCCTTTGAGTACTTTCATCAGCGGATTGTCCCATTACTAACTTAACGAATGATAATTAAATTATAAGTTTTATAAAATTTTATTTCGTCTTAGGTTGGCTTATTAATGTCAATACCTTGTATAGTATTGAGCTTGGGCAGTTGGGTTGGTCCTATTTTTGCTGACAAGCTACGAAAATCAGGTAAACTAAGCATCACTTCAATACGCAAGATCTTCAATAGCATTGGTAAGTATAGCAAATTTTAATTGATTTTCATTTTACATTTCCTTTAAGAAATATAAAATAAGATAAATTTAAATATATACAAAGAATTTTAAAGTTAGTATGCATTTTCTATTTGTATTAATAATTTTTACTGAAATTGAATGTATTTTAGAAGAGAAGTTTCATGAATATCTCTTTCAATCTTTCGCTTAAATATCATTATGAAAAAAGTCGTTTAATAGTTTTCTAATATTAATTGATTAATTGCACTTGAAATGGTTTCATGTATTTCTTTATGGTTCACTTACTTAATCATACATGTGGCCAATACCTTATCATTCATAATATTCCAGACAAATATATTCTTTTTGTTTCATTTCTTCCAGTAATTTTATCTTTCAGAATTGAATCGTCGGTACATATACATTCATACCACTACATTTCAACCGTTGATAAAATACAACTTTTTTTAAGTTGTTTGATATACCACTTCAAAAATTTATGTAGCCAATTAAGGAAACACCTTTTTTTTAAAATAATATTTTATATTAAATGTTTTGAACTTTTTTCCGATTTGGAAAATTCAATTTTCCTGACTTAAAATATTTGAATTGGATAATATTTGGTAATGCTCTGATTTTTTGTGTCTTGTCTACAACTTTCCTACGTATTTTCAATAACTTTCTTTCTTTACTTTCCTCTTTCACTAAAACTAATTTCCTCTTCTGATATTTGAGGCTCCCGTCAACCAGCCATTTTGATTTCGCCAGATCATAATATTAATCTTTTGGATTTTTACTTTCCTTTTTAAATTCAGATTATTTTATCTATTTGTGAAAAATGATATTCGAAAATAATCGAAAAAAATGAAAAATAATGAAGGTTTTTCTGGAATTACATTTCCCTTACGATTTTTAAAAATATTCTTACGTCTATTTAAATTATTCATTTCTTGGTTTTTTTTCCGGTCTTTAAAAATATTTTTAAAAATTGTAAAGAGAATGTAATTTTATTGAAACCTTCATTATTTTTATGTTTTTTTGGAAACACTTTATTATGTTCAAATCGATAAAATATTCTTGATTTCAAAAGGAAAGTAGAAATTCCATAGGATTAACATCCCATTCAAGGAATCAAAATGGATGGTAGATGAGAGCCTTAAGCTTTACCTCTTAGAACTGAGCGATGATATGTTATTGTTTATATTGATTTATTTATCTTTACTTATTCGATACTTTTATATACTTTTACTTAGTTATTTCAAAGTATTTTAATTAATAAAAACAAATAATTAGAAACTAAATAAACTTTTCGCAAGTGTTGAGAATGATGATATATAATCTCCAAAAATGATTGCAAAGCGTTATATATATATATATGTAAACAGGTGTGTGTGTGAACGAAGTAATACCAA
>BMAW01112545.1:0-15296 GCA_019974015.1 Nephila pilipes
ATATGGAGTTTGGGGTCTTACAGGGATACAAAATTAATAAAAACAGCTGCCACCCTGGAAGAAACGGTACTTATCCGATTAGACATGGAGTCGAACTGGGGTTTGATGATAGAAATAGGCAACTCATTCCATGCTGTTCCAAGTCGATGTCTCACTTCATCAACCGAATCAGCTATAGAGCGATGGCGGGTCAGTCTCTCAGCAAACCATGAACAGATGTTTTCAATATGTGACAGATCTGGAGACCGTACAGGTCAGGAAAACAATCGAATACTATGTGTATGTGACAGATCTGGAGTCCGTTAAGGTCAGGAAAACAATCGAATACGATGTGTATCGAGGAAGTTCTGAACACAACGTGCAACATGTGGTTTTGTATTATCCTGTTAGAATCCAGCTTTTGGCAGATCTCTAAGATTGGACTCATCTACTGTATGTAAGATGTCAGAAATCTAATGATCTGCTTACAAATTACTGTCAATCTGAAATATAGATGTGCGAGTCGTGTTCCCAAAGGCTGCCCTAACAATCACACCTGTTGCAGGGCCCCCTATGCCGATATTTAATTCTAGCAGGAGTCGAGCGGTCTCCTCCGAGCCTTCAGACATGTATACGGCCATCAGAATACTGCACGGAGAAACGGGACTCGCCTGAAAAGATATTGAGACACTCCTATATCCGACTTTGTCGTTCGGAGCACAAGAGTCGCCGTCACTTTCTTTGTTGCATTATCAAGGGAAGCCGAAGTAATGGTTGCCTAGCTGACTGTCCACACTGCTGTTAACTTCGTTCCACAATACAAGCTGATACTGGGTGTGTTACAAACATGCTCATTTCCTGACTAATGGTCCATGATGTGGTAGTGCGGCTATTCTGGACCAACTTTGAAATATGTCTGTCCTTTCGAGCATTAGTCATAGGATAGCGTAAAGATCCTTCATGCAGTTCAGTATGACCCTCAGCAACCCATTGATTCCACATTCGTATGATAGTGGTTAGAATTTGGCCAGTGTGACGGCCAATATCACGGAAAGATATTCCACACTCTCGATAAGCAACAATCCTACTTCTATCGAATTTCGACACTTTTTATTAAGCACTTCATTTATTATTCCAGGCATAACAAGATATATTGAGCTAATTCTAACCTTACAAAGCGCTTTCCTAATGAGAAATCTACTAAACAGCTTTCCTTTTTTGCAGTATTTCAGATGTCATTCCTGACTCCTGCGTTGTCTAAATGCACTGAAATAATATCTCAACTACCTCTTCCTTTCGTGTCATTTTGACGTTTGTCAGACCCTTCCTGGTGTTGCAATTTTAATGGCCAACAGTGTATTTTTATGGGTGAAATAAAGCAATAATGAATTTTTAATGCACATATCTTTTCTAAATTTAATTTGTTTATGTCTTGTAAATTTTTAAATTGGTTTGCTTTTGTTTGTTTTACTATACATAATATTAATACACGTGAATACTAGGACCATCTTGATTTTCCTCTTTTAAGTTATTTACTTTTACGTTTTAGGTTTTTAAAGACTTTTTCGCTTTTTGTGTTTTTTCTTTTTAATTTTATACCTTGGATTTAAATTTTCAGATATTTTTCAATTTATATTTTCGGTGTCATAGACATTTTTAACAATATATTAATTGATGGTGATAGTTAAGTCTATAATTATTGAATAATACATATTAACAAACTATATCCTATTGCAACATTAAATATATTATTCTTCAATTTTTTATTTTTTAAAATAATTTTAAGTTTTTAAGAGTTTCAAAATTGTTCAAATCAAGTTCTTCTACTCTTTGATACTTTGTTTATATTATATATATATATATATAATTTACAGGTATTTCCACAGACATACTTGGGTCCACTATTTAAATACAATTGGTAAATTGCTATAAAATGTGATTAAATATTAGAGTATTTGTTTGAAAGAACTTGTTTTGAATCATCTGTTGAAGGGGAAAATTTGTCTATGTTCAAAACATTTCAGTCTACTTCATCTTTCACGAAACAACTACTCTCGTCGGTATGTGGATAAACTGGCTTACTCAGCACAAGAAGTTCAGACAGGTTTCGTGCAACTTATGTGAGATTGAAGATTGTTAACAATTAAACAGAACGATTGATAACACATTGACAGGAAATGAACATAACTGCGAAAAGAAGAATCTTATAAATTCGTGAATTTGGGCAATCACAAACCGAAGTGGCTTGAATTCTGATTGTGCGTGATCTCAAGACTATTGTAGACATTTCAAAGTGCAGGTAATGTTAACTGATGTCTAGTAAAAGGTTGGCCCAATCTTTCGTTGAGACTGAAATCTGACTATATCTGCGTGACTTGTGCCAGGAAATTAGGCTCAGCACTTTCAGCCGCCATATGAGTATGAGGTTCCAAAGAAAATGTAACAGAAGGGTCAAACCTTTTGCATCCCCCTCACATCTATACATTAAAGTGCTTGTTGAAACTGGAGTCTGGAACATCAGTACTGGAGTTTGGGTCTGCTAATTTTATGTTTAATGATGAATCTCGCATATTCTGATCACCACTCCTTCTCTTCTAACTAAAAGACGAGAACAATAGAACTCGTTTTCATCTGGAAATATTATGGAATGACATCATTTTTCCATAAAGATGAGTCATGGCGTCGGAATGCTTCATATTGAACGACCGAAAAGATCTCTATATGTTTGAGACAGGATTTGTGGTTCCTGAAAGATATAGAGAATGAAGTTGTTGAGCCTAATGTTTGTCTGTTTTGAGATGTCGACGATCCTAGCTTCATATTTATGGATGATAAAACCCCATATTTCCCCATGAGCCTGTTCGACAATTTCCTAGAAACAAAAAATATCCAACGCATGTCGTGGACTATTCACTCACCTTATTTGAATCCAATTGAGTATGTGTTGGATATGCTCCTGAAACTATTTTCAGACCTTCAACGTCTACCAAACTCCGTTCCAGAGCTGAAAAGAGATCTTCATGACGTATGGAACTGTAGAGACCACAACTAATTCATAATGTCATAACAATTTTTGGGAATCATTAAGTAGTGTGCCTGACTGTACGAAGTGACTATAAATTGTAGCTTGACCTTTTTTCATTTCACTTGTTTTTCTCTAAGGTGTTAACCCTCCCTCTCTTACACCCAATTTTCTTTCAAACTATTTCTTTGAATAGTAAAAGTAATCAGTATTGTTCATCCGCATTGATTTCATATTTTATAACCGTTTTACGCTGGCATGTCTCCTTTCCCGCTATTGCAGGTTAGATTTCCTTCATTATTTACATAATCATTAATTATTCTTAACTTTTGGACACCAGTACACACACTCAAACACACACACAAATATTTATATATATATATATGTAGAATCTTAACTACAGAAAGGGGGTACATGGTTCGTATTAAAGATGTTTAGGGGTTTTCTGGATTCAAGAACAAAGCGGATTTATGGAAGATGACATTTAATTAAACCATATATTATTGTACAGTATTTACAAAGTTAAAACAGAACTATTGGTTATACTCATTAAGGAGTATCAGATCACACGACTTTCTCTGTTGGCCGGGCCCTTCCGTCTGCCGGTACTCGTGTGGACCTCTTGGAAAGAGGTCACACGTATATATATATATATATATATACAAGGTACAAAAGATATTCCATAAAAACTGAGAGTAAAAGTATAAAAAAAATCTAGAAATAAATCATTCTTTTTCAAAATTCCTTATCTTAGTTGATATGCATTGGTTCCATCGTCAACCGACTTTTCAAAACAGAGAAGTTTTTTTTTGGAAGCTGCTTTAAAGAATCATGAACTGCTGAAATATTTTTGAATCTGTATTAAATTTTCTGCCATGGAGTTTCTCCTTCAAAGTCTGAAACAGCCCGAAATAACATGCTGAGAGATTTGGATTGTAAGAGAGATGTGGCAAGATATTAATCTTGCATTTTTCAATATATTGCTGAACCAACGTAGCGATACGCGAGAGAGCATTATCGTGATGCGTTCAATTTTCTACCAGTTTATGATGCTTTCTCGATGTGTGATGTCGCAAAATTTACAAAACTGAAACACAATATTCACCTTTCACAGAAGTTTGAGGAAGGATAACATACTGATAGATTACACCTTTGTGATCAAAGAAAATAATCAGCGAGAACTTTCCAGCAGATTTTGTTTGTCGGATTTGTTTCGGTTGCGGAGAATCAGGGTGTTTCCGAACACTTCTTGCGGACTTGGTAAGGAGAACAAAATGATGCACCAAATTTATTTCATCTGATATTACTGTCTGTAGAAAATTCGTATCATTTTGAAGTATCTGTTTCTACTCACAACATTGGTGAATTCTTGTTTGAATTTGTTCTTTCGTACGATGATGAGGGTTCATTTGGAACAAACATGGCGAAGTTGTAAATTGTTGCTTAGAATGCAAAATACGTTTTCGAAATGTTAGTTGATGTCGTTAATCTCTTACATAACATCCGCTAATTTTCTTGTAAGATTACCCATATAGTGTTAACATTTTGATCATTCACAACGCTTTCTGGTCGTCCAGGCTAAGAAGCCAATTCTGCAGATAAACGTTCTTTATTTGAAAACACCATGACATCTGAAAATCATAGACTCGCTAAAACATATGTTTTTGTAAGCTTCTTTCATCAACTTAACTATTCTTAGAACAAACGATAGCAAAATATTGTGTCACAACGCTTTTCGTTTTTTAACTCAGAATCCTCACCTCCATTTCTGTAGGGCAAATAAAAACCATTCCTTAAACAAGTTCGAAACAAGGAAAATAAAATCATCTGTTTCGAATAGAATATTTATAAATGTTCATTTAACTTTTTTAATAAATAGCCTGGTCTTTTATTTTTAAATTAAATTTTGAGGTTTACTTATAATAGTAAATCTCAGTTTTTATGGAATCCCCTTTGTATATACATATATATATATATATATATATATATATATATATATATATATATATGCATAAATTAAATATACGTCTTTAATGGTTGCGAGCACAAGGTCGGCGTTGTTTTCCTCATGTCATTGTTCCGAGTCCTGATACCACTCAAGATTGATTATGTATTGCATGTATGTAGGGCTGATGCACGTTAAATCTGTCGAGGTATATAGTCTTCATGATGAGATGGTATAAAAGCTAGAAGAGCGGAGTGCCAGCTGAATTGTCATCCTCGTCATTTGACCGAAGTTTAAATTTGTGATTTTCATCATCTAAAACCTTCGTGTGCATCTGAATGCGATATTAATTTACAAGAAATCAATTGCCTATTCCATGTATATAATTTTTTCTAATCTTTGAAAATTCAATGTATACTATTATTTAAAAATATGAAGAATAATAAAAATCAAATTATTGTAATACTCTTGTAAATTCTTGTGTCTTTAAGATTTTAGTTTGATTAGTAAATCGTAGATGAATCACATAATTTCAAACAATATATATAAATATAGAGCAAGTAATTAAGAAAAAATGCGGACATAGTAAGTGAAGCATGTATTACAAACCCTCCAAGAAACTGAATTCCATCACGAATTAAAAATTGTGAATATTGGACAAAATGATATTGTGTTTTATAAAATTGATTTTCTTTAAAATCCAAATTAAACGAAGAAATTAGCTTTGCTAGCTTAATCTTTTCACTTAAAATGGAATTAAAATAATTAAATATTCTTGGACTTGAAAACAAATTATCAGTTTCTGACTTTCTTAGCCGTAGGGAAATAAGGAAATGAAGGAAAACTATTTTCAGTTGCTAACAAAGTTAGTTTCCTTTTTTTTATTTTGGCAAAATACTTAAAACTTTTGGATTTATCGTACATGTCTGACGCAGCTGAGCTTTATATGAATCTCGTGCCTTAAACATGCATTCAATCAATCAAGAAAGTTAGTTTTTAAATGTTTTCGTGGTCTGGGTGTGGTGGTGTGTATGATAATTGTTCTGATAGTTTTATTGATCAAACGCTATGAACATTTTTATAGCACAGACACTTACACAAACAAATCTTCCACTTTTTTTCTAGAATGATTGTAATGTTAAAGTCAGTTAATTCAACATTTATCAACATAAAATTTGTTGGAAAATTCATTCAGTTCTTGTAAGTTTAATGCGGTATCTAGGAAGTATAATGGTGATACATTGTTACAATTATAAGATATGCATCTTTTTCTTCTAAAATAACTCATTTTCTATATTTGAAATTACTTCAAAATTAATTTTTTCTTTTTGATTTTCTTAAATAGGATTTATATTTCCATATCAAAAACATTCGCACAAAGTTCCGTAGAATTTTTTAAGAATTCCGTTAGTTAAGGACTCATAAATAAGTTTTTAAATGTTTTTTATGTTATTTCTATTTTCCTAAAATCATTTTAGCAGCGAAAAGAAATTGGGTTATTTCGACAAAACATATTTCATTCTTTATTTTGTACAACTTCTATGTTAAATTTGTTTTTGAAAATAACGTATGTTCATTCTAAGGTTCTTAATGTGTTGAATTCAAGCCAAGATACGGCTCTATGAACTTTTGACAAATGTAATTCATATATTTTAGACGATTTGAAAGAGAAAAATCTTTGTTAGCTTTCGATCATATATTTTCATCAGGTATATGTTAGGCATTGATATTGTTAATCAATCTTGTATGTTCTGTTTTAAGAATTTATTGCCCTTTTTTACTTTTCCTTAGTTTCCTCTCTAATGTAAAAGAAATCTTTAGGAAATTGAGGAACAACCCTGTTTGAATTCTTTTAAGAATCGGAATTGTGTTAAGACTGCTCTTAACTAATTTTCTTAATACATTTTATTATATAATATTCTCATCAGTTAGCATTATAAAAGATGATCTGTTATTTTTAAAAAACATTACAACAGAGATTTATTTGTATTTTGGCATATATCAGCAATGAATTTAAAACTGGAGTCGGATAGAACTGTATATGGTATAGGAAAATACATAACCAAATTGATTTTCGAAGTGTTTTAATTTCCTTTAGTTATTCTTAATCATCTATAAGTATCAGTTTGGCTCAAGTCCGCGATACTGAATCTTTCACTACACAATATTAAAGTTCCATAGGTCATTTGCACAATAAACACTTATTTAGTGGACTGTATTAAATATCTCTTTAATAATTCACAAAAGACACCTGCACATAGTGCCTTCACAGATAGCCCGTCTTACACTTCACTCGTATACACGATGAGCGCTTCCCGCTCTTGTCTCAGTTACGGTTAGAATCACAGTTACCAAACTCCTCATTTACAGGTGGCGCGGTGATAGCGCATGCAAGCGTTAACATACCGGCCCCCATTGACATGTTTAAACATTCAATGATTGTATGTAAGACACTATTTCACAAATTACACAAAATTTGAAGATACATATTCAATAATTATCAGCAAACAAGCAAAAAGAACACTATTAAATTACATGATATTCTCAGTTAAACACAGCACACAATTAATGAATATGACAATACTTTCAAAGAAATACACTAATAATATTTACAATTATCAATAAGAAAAACACAGTTTTACATATATTATTCAGACACAGGCAGGTAATACACAAATTTTAGAGACAGATCTCTTTAATACACCAAATTGAGTTTTTATTTGAACTACACGAATTTTTTTATCATCTCCAAAGAATACATCAATAATTCTGCCTAGTAGCCATTTATGTGCTGGCATATTATCTTCAACTAGTAAAACTAAATCGCCAATTTGAACATTATTTTTTTCAAATCTCCACTTATTTCGCTGCTGAAGCTGACTTAAATAATTACGATGCCACTTTTTCCAGATTAATTGTACTAATTTTGTTAATCTTTGCCAATTTTTAAGTCTGTTATCATTTGTATTTGAAAAATCTGGTTCAGGAATAGCAGTTATAGTTCGTCCTAGCAGAAAATGAGCGGGGGTTAAAACTTCAAGATCATCTTCATTAGCAGACAAAGGACAGAGGGGTCTCGAATTTAGAATTCCTTCAATCTGCGTAACTACAGTTAAAAATTCTTCATAATTTAAATTAGCACCACTAACAACGATATTTAAAGGCTTTTACTGCGGCTTCCCAAAGTCCGCCAAAATTTGGGGATCTAGGTGGGATGAATTTCCACTCAATACCTTCACTAGCAAAAAAAGCAGCCAACTCTTTGTCTGGATCCTGAACCATTTTATGAAGTCTCATAATTTTCTATTCGCACTTTGAAAATTTTTGGAATATAATTTAGCACTTTTGCCGCCGCGGGCAATAAATCTCTTTAATGTGGCTATAAAAACCCCTGAACTAAGGTCTGATACCATTTCTAAATGTACAGCTTTGGAAACAAAACACACAAAAATACAAACATAAATCTTATGTAAAATACCCTTACGTTGATTTCTATACTTTATGAAAAATGGACCACAAAAGTCCACACCTGCACAATTAAATGGAAAATTTGGTCTTACTCGGTCTCTAGGCAGGTCACCCATAGTTTGAGATGAAATAACTGGATTAGCTTTAAAACAAATTATACATTTATGAACAATTTTTCTACAGGTAGATCTACCACTTAAAGGCCAAAACTTTTCTCTTACATAACTGAGTAATGCTGATGCACCTACATGAAAATATTTAACATGAATATAATCAATAATTAATAAAGTCAATTTGTGATTTTTAGGCATAATAGCAGGATGTTTCTTAGAAAAATTATAACCTGAGTTACCCAAGCTTATGACTCCATCAGCATCTAAGAATGGATTTAGGGATTTTAACTTACTCTTTGGAAGAACACTCCCTTCTTGCTTGAGAAACTTAATCTCAGCTGAAAATTCCTCCTTTTGAACCATTTTAATTAAAACACTTTCTGCATGATTCAGTTCATTTACTTCAAGTGGCCCAGATACTCTATACAAAGGATTTTGTATATTATTTATGAACCTGAAAACATAACTAAAAATACGAAGAACAGTTATATAATTATTACTCAAATTAAGAATACTATGAATAAAATTATTAACAGTCACATTAAAAGCAGATAATTTTTCTTTAAACTCGTCACACTGACAGTTTTTAAATTCTGCTTTCAATTCCTCACATTCTTTGGACACAGAGATTGTTTGCTTTGGATAAACACTGTTATGTAGAAACGTGGGACCATTGAACCACATTCTGTTGTTGATCAATTTATCAGGGTCCACTCCCCGTGAAAGGATATCTGCTGGGTTCTGTTCAGATGACACATGACCCCACTGGTTTATGGATGTGTTCTCTTGAATGATGGCAACTCTGTTCTGCACAAATGTTTTAAGATCCATTGGATCCTTTTGGATCCATGAAAGCACTATCATGGAATCACTCCATAAGAATACTGTTGTTTCCAGTTTCATTACAGCAAGGACTCTTTTCGCTAACTTTGATAGTAAGACTGCAGCACACAATTCCAGCCTTGGGATTGTAAGGCTTTTCACCGGCGATACTCTAGATTTGCTAGTCACCAATCTAACCATAGTTTCACCAGTAGAGCTGAAAGACTTGCAATAAATCACTGCTCCATAGCAACGTTCTGAAGCATCAGAGAAACCATGGATTTCTATCTGGGTAGCTTTTTCAATCATAATTCGTCTCTCAATATCAATGTTATTGATGTTTTCTAACATAACCAAAAAGTTATGCCATTCTTGATACTCTGCAGTTGGAAGTGTGTCAGTCCAATCAATTTTTAAGCGCCATAGTTTCTGCATGAATATTTTAGCCTTAGATACAATTGGACCAAGCAGTCCCAAAGGATCAAATAATCTTGCAATAGTAGACAGCACACTCCTTTTTGTGTATGAAGTCCCAAGCTCCACTTTGACTCGAAAAGAAAAACAGTCTTCCACTGGTTTCCAAGACACTCACTCCTAAGGTTTTGGTTTCACTTGGATTTGAGAAATTATTAAAATATAATTTCCATCGACACTTGGTGATAGTTCTGGATGGTTTGTGCACCATTTATGAAGTTGCATTCCAGCTTTTTGCATAATAACTATAAGTTGTTTTTGCAACTCTTGAGCCTCCTCTAAGGTTTGAGTTCCACATAGTACATCATTCATGTAAAAATTGTCACGCAACACAGGTGATGCAATGGGAAAATTATTCTCTTCATCAATGGATAATTGTTTCAAAGTCCTCATTGCCAGATAAGGAGCACTCACAGTTCCATAAGTAACTGTAACTAACTCATAAGTTTTAGGTGACTCATTGGGCGTTTCACTCCACAAAATTCTTTGTAGTTTGTGTTGACTGGGTTCTATGAGTATCATTCGATACATCATCTTCACGTCAGCTGTCAAAGCATACACATGCTTTCTAAACCCTATCATTATCGAAAATAAGTCATCTTGGATGACTCCACCATTGTACTGTAACGAGTTCAACGAATTACCATTAGTGGTCAATGTGGAACAGTTAAATACAACGCGCAATTTTGTACTTGTATTCTCGGGTCTTAACACTCCATGATGTGTGGCATAGTACACTACATCGGGTTCATTTTCTTCTACCACTTCTCTCATGTGGCCAAGTTTCAAATATTCACTCATGAAGCTTTTGTATAACGTTAAATATTCAGTGTCTCTGGATAAACGAGCCCACAGCGATTTGAGTCTTTTGAGAGCAATGTCCTTTGAATTTCCTAAACACGAAGGATCCTCTTTAAGGGGCATTGTGACAATATACTTCCCTTCCTCATTTCTCCGATGTGTACGAACAAAATGTTCCTCACAAATCGCGTGTTCATTACTTTTATATATTTCTGATTCGACACTTTCTATCTCCCAAAATTTCCTTAACGTTATATTTAAATCATCTTCTTGGATTAATCCGCAATGAACCTTAGTGTCACTAACTTGATCTACACTACCGCTAGCCACATAACCAAACACTGTATTTTGTAAGAGCAAACGTGAATTTTGCGTATATATTTGTCCAGGCCTCAATAGTTCATAAAAAATTTCTGCTCCTAATAAAATATCTATTTTTCCTGGGACATTAAAATTGTAATCAGCTAACGGAATTGAATCTGAAATTTCAACATTAACATCAAGTATTATTTGGGGAATTAAATCAGTAATTTTCCGAACTATTAACATTTTTAATTCTTTGTGAAAACTTTTGTGTTTATTCGCTATAGTAGTTCTAACGCATCCACTCACATTCATTGAAGAATCATTTAAACACGAGATCAAAGTATTTATTTTTTCTTTTTTAAGTTGCAAACGATTAGCGCACTCTGAACTTATTAAACATGTTTGACTTCCAACATCTAACAGACACCTGGCTTCTTCCCAATCATCATTTTTATTTTTAATCAAAACTCTAACAGTACTCAATAAAACATTTTTTGTTTTACTCTTTGCGAAACTGCTAGCTACAATATTTTCATTGAGTTCGCAGGAAGGGGGGGGGAAATATTCATAAATTCTTCATTTTGACCTTCACGGCAGACGTTTTTTGAGATTTTTTTATTTCTATTTTAGGGTTGTCGACGTTTCTCGAAAAATGAATCATCTTATGATGTGGTTTTCCACAAAAGCAATTTATACTCGAACATCTTTTAACATAACATTCTGAAGCAAAACATTTAAAGCACAGATTATTTATTTTAAGTATTTCAATGCGATCTTGAACTGACAGCATCATAAATCGCGGACACAAATATAACGCATGCTTCTGATTTTTACACAAAACACATTTATAGTCTTTTATTTCTGAAATAAACACTTTTGAAATCCCTTTCTGATACCCTGAATTATATGGATTTTTTGTTTTATTTATTATTGGATATCTTTTACTTCCATTCATTGATGACTCATATTTAGATTTCTCTCTGCAACAAAGATAAATATCAATTTCTCTCGCAAGTTGTTGCGGTTTAAAATACCCTTCACCCTCTTTTATTGCTATGTGCGTTTTCAGTTCTTTATCAAGGTCACTAAATATTTTATCCGAAACAATCAATTCACATAACGATTTAAAATCGCTTACTTTTCGCAATTGACAATAATATTCAAAATTAGCAGATAACCTCGACGCGAATTGTACAAAATTTTCATTGGGTAATTTTTGCGCATTGCGAAATTGATTTAAACTCTCTTGCGGGGTGGGTTGGTATTCTTTTAATATTACAGATTTAAGTTTTTCATAATTATTGATATCCTCCTCTTTCATATAAACCATTAAATTTGATACCTTTTCTCCTAATATATTTAATAGTATTTCCGCTTTTAATTCTTCCGGCACATTTTTTGTTTTAAATGCTTTTTCTATTGATTGGAAGAAAAGATTATAAGATTCTACTCGAGTAGGCACAGAAATCGTTAAAGTTTTTACACTTTTAATTAGATTTTCAGTGCTTCTGTTTAAGGTATCTATATCAGTTAACTTATCTTGACGAGTTTCTTTTTTAAGGTTTTCTAATTGTAATTCCTTTTCTAACTGAGCCAGTTTAATTTTCTCTGATTCTAATTTCATTATTTCTCTTTCTTTAATCGATTTCTTTTCCTCAATAACATAATCAACGATATTTTGAACGAATTCAATGTCTTTAATATACAAGTCACAATTTTCAATAATATTTCTTAAGTCAACAACTTTTGCTCCATCAGGAATTATCAAACCTAATTCCTCAGCCACGAGGGTTAACTCGTCTTTTTTTAATTTACTAATTATAGACATGGTTTTTTTTAAAATTTCAGCAAAGAAAACACAATAGAGAAATTTCTCTCACCTCAAAAACTGGATCGATGTTTTGATTTAAAGCGGTCACTTCTGCACTGATGTGGCACTTTAATCCATAGAAGAATATCACAATGTCACACTTAATCCGTTTCACAAACTGAAGAATATCACTCACTTCTATTCACTAAACACAATATAACACTTAGAAACTTTTGTTTCATACCGGTACTTGCTCTCCGGCTCGACGGACCACATGAATCTTTCACTACACAATATTAAAGTTCCATAGGTCATTTGCACAATAAACACTCATTTAGTGGACTGTATTAAATATCTCTTTAATAATTCTCAAAAGACACCTGCACATAGTGCCTTCACAGATAGCTCGTCTTACACTTCACTCGTATACACGATGAGCGCTTCCCGCTCTTGTCTCAGTTACGGTTAGAATCACAGTTACCAAACTCCTCATTTACAGATGGCGCGGTGATAGCGCATGCAAGCGTTAACAGATACATTTTCTTCTTAATTGTGGCTTTTCCAGTTCATAGGTTATAGTGACATCCCATAACTACACGATTTACATTTTTAACGTAAATTAATGATCAAAATTGATGAAAAACCCTTATAATGTTGGGAACATATATGTTTCAAAGTAAGGAACTAAATGAGATGGGAAAAATTAATTTCTTATTTCAAATGCTTCGTGAAAGGTTGAAAGAAAACAGACTGAAGTATTTCAATTTGCTCTTGATATATTAGTTTTTGAACTCAGTTATCAGGTATTTAGAGAAGAAAAAAAAATTATATCAATATATCCTAGACTCTTCCCTCCCCCCTTTTTTTAATAAAACTAATCATCCAGATTGTTCAATTATCTTTGGTTACCATTTAAAGGTTGCAGTTTCAACTATAAACTTAAAACCATTGCTCAGCTCAAATACAACGTACACAACAAATTCAACTTTCAAGAAATTCAACGTATAAAGGAAAAGATAAGGCTCGTTGTTATGAAAATTGTGATAGAAAGAGTCCTCATTTGTGAACTGACTATTGTGCTTATCTAAGAGATATTTATTTTTCCATTCCTTGTTCAAAAAATCTTCATATATTGCAAAATATCATATGTATAAATAAATATTTTCTATTAAGAAAATTTAAAAACACTATATTAATTAAAATATATAACTTGACATTCGGAACACCATATATGAAACATATATACGCATTGTCAAATATATAAGTATATCTTTGTCAACAGTTTAAAAATTATGGCATATATCTACATATTTCATGCTCAATTCTTAAAGCAAGTCATATTCGAATGAATTATTTTTTAAACTACTTCTACTTAGATTTACAAAATCACACATAAGCTTCAAACACAAGACACAGTTTGAATGCAGAGAAAGAGATTTGGGACAAAATGTGAAAAGAGTATGCAAAAGTTTTGGACTTATTTATAAGCCATCAATACATACCCCTTCAATATACATCCCCGCATCCTCTTCTCCATGCTAATATTCCATTGTTCGAAACTGTGCTTGAAGTTTTCTTCTATCAGCTCCTACAGGAAGCATACCACTTTCTCTTTCACAGCTTTAACGGTCTCAAATACTGACAATTTTAATGCAGATATTACCTTAAGAAACAGATAGAAGTAGCATAACTCAAGATCCGTAGAAAAAAGGCGGATGCTATACTTGAAACACTGGAATGCTGTACTTGGCAAAATCCTCTTGACAGACAATGCAGAATGAGCCGGAGCATTATGTTGGTGGAAAAATTTGCAGTACGGTCTGTCAATTTCTAGGGTTTCAGCAAATGCGCGAATTTTTAACTGACGGTCAGATCGAACAAGATGAGCGATTGTTTCGATATAGTCATCCGTTTTTCACGTGGTAGAACGACTCTTGCAGGAATCATCTTCAACATCTTTGACATATTAAAAACACTTAAACCACTCTTCAAATCGCTTAAACAGACCGTGCGGAATAAGTGGGCGCATTGTCTCGGTGCGGAAACCATAACTTGTCCTTCCTCAATGTGGGTCATTTTTTCTTTCTTCAATGACGGAGCTCAGCACGAACGTGAAAATATTAATGTTGTTTAACAGGAACCCAATGAAGGTACACAATTCATGAGTACAAAAATTCTATACTAGATGTATACGTTGAGAGTATGAAATAATGAGATTGAAGCTGCTACAGAATAAGTAAGCATGCTCCAAACGCCGACAGATGTTTTGCGTGAAGCCTTCTCTTTCGAATGCAGTGACTCTCGCTTCTGTAAACAAATCTGTATATCCGTAGTCTTCGTTCGTATTCGAGGTATTTCTTGTTTCACCAGAAAAAAATGTTGTCGTGTTAGCCTAGTGGTTATGGCAGCGGATTCGAGGCCTGTTGCTTCGGTCGAGTCGTAGGTTCGAGACTTGATGCCATTAAAGACCCATCGTGTAGCCTGAGCTGATGCACGTTAAATCCTTCTAGGTCTAAATTTCCCTTATTAGCGCGGTGTAGAAGTTAGGAGAAAAAA
>BMAW01112545.1:17966-175094 GCA_019974015.1 Nephila pilipes
ATACTTTCAAGTTCTTGTAAAACTCCGTCAACAAGAAGCAATAAATGACCGGATTGATCAAAGGGACAAGCCATTCCTGCAATGGTTTGTCAAGAGGTTTCTGTTGCTACAGCTTCCCAGTGTTAGACCATCCGCCTTATTCGCTGGATCTACCCATGACTTCGATCTGTTTCCTGAGGTGAAATCTGCTTTAAAGAGTTCATGATTTCCAGCCCCATTGGAAAAGAGAAAGTGGCACACTTTATTTGAGCTGACGGGAAGACTTCCAATACAGTTTCGAGTATTGGAATATTAGCATGAAGCGCATACTCGGACAGAGGAGGAGTGCTTTTTAAAGGTGATAATAAGTAAATTATATGAAATCAAAATAAAATATCTTAGCATCAGTCTTGTTACTAATCACCTCAAATAATGATTGGGAATCTAGTTATGGGAGTTTTTTAATTTAAATTTCAGAATTGAATGTTTGAAAAGAATAGTTAATTTTCATTTTTAAATTTTTTTGGAGTGACTCTTCCATTGAATATTTTATATTTCAATTCTTACATTATTCTGTTAATCGGTTCCATTTTACATAACTATTTGCTTTAAAAAAAAAAAAAAAAAAAAAAAAAAAAAATGTAATTATTATAAAATGTACTAGTATTAATTGTATAGATATATTTTTATAAAATCAATTTTTGCAGGTATGTTTTGGAAATATTTTTCATGAAATAAATTGTTATATACATATTTAAGCTTTTGAATTATTTCTAAAACATTTTACTAGGATATTTAATTAAAAAAATAAGATTAAAAAGGGCTGCTATTTTGATACGTTTTCAAAGTATCTGTAAATGTAAAAATATCAGAAATTTTTTTTCATTCTGTGGATTATTGATTCCAGAGAGAGGTATAATGATTGTAAATTGGTGGATTTCTAGGAAAATAAAAGAATGGTAATTATCACTCTCTATTTTTACTTTACATTTGACTGGAAGAACTATATTCTCAAAATTGTCAATGTAAATATTTTTGTCACAATAAACAATACAAATTATCTTAAAACTTTTTAAAAACTTAAAAAAAAAAAAAAAAAAAAAAAAGACAAATACTTTTAAAGTCTACGATGAGTCCTTCTCTGTTTATCTTCCAAGCAAAGGAAGATTAAACTGAGAGGTAATGTGAAGAATAACTGGCCAAAGTTAAATATTTTCATGGTTATGTGGCTCAGCATCTGATGTCAAGGATTATAGGTTTTCTTTCTTGGAACATTTGTTAGTTTTAATATTATATAATATTGTTATTAGCTTCCTTTTAAAACTAAACACGCACATAAACAAAACATAAGGTTTTCCTTGCAAGCCATAAATAATTAGTTAAAATATTTAAAATGCTTGAAGGAGACATAAGTTATCAATACTTGCAAAATGTATCATTGCTATAATTCTCAAATCTACAAATAATTCAAAAAACTTAGCTCTACTGTATAAAGCAGAAAATGAACATTAAATTTCACCTTTAGCATACTATATTTACTTTTGTTGTTACCATACCATATTCTTGCAGAAGTATAATTCTTCCAAGAATTTATACTTTGGCAAGTTTTATGTTGTCAAGCATATTATTTTCATAGCATCGTATTATGTGTATTTGATATTTTCTTAATTTAAAGGATTATGTCGAAAGAAATCCTGTTTGTACCCAAAGAATGTCTTATACTTATCAATATAAAATTTGGTAGTACATTAATTTTAAAAGACTTACAATTAATAAATAAAAAAATATTATTTTACAATCTCTAAATATATCAAAATGTTATAAAAGAAAATGAACAGAAATATACCTGAATTTTAGATATTTCGATACCCAAAATTCAAATCCAAAATATCATGTATATTTTCCTATAATTCAAAGCAAATATTTTTTAAAAAAAATGCTGGGATACTGTTAAGATCACTAATTCATTTTAAAGATTACATATTTATCAAAGAAAAACATGAGTTTTTTCTTTAAAAAATTTATAATGAATTTTTTCATTTATACAACTGAATCTTTAAAATTAAAACCCATTATTTAAAAGACTGAGGTGTATAAAAAATAGTAAATTAATGAAAAGTAAAAAACTAATTTGAAAAAAAAAGAAAAGAAAGAAAAAAAAAAAAGTTTCAAATTTATCATAAAGATGAATATTAAACAATTGGAAAAGTTAGATATAAAAAATAAACAAATATTTAAAAAATTAAAAAAAGAACACGATAATAACTTTATATTACCTTATTTAACGAATCAATTTCATTTGTTAATAATATTAAAAATGGGTATTAAAATCTGAATTAAATGCATACGACATCTTAGATCATTTCGATACTTTAATAAACAGAGCTTCTAATATTATTTTCAATGAATGAGGTATTGAGAAAATGGAGGAGGGGGGGGGAGAGAGAAACTTGAGAAATGTGGCTTGTTACTCTATTAAAAAAAGGATTGTTGCATATTTCCTCATTTTTCCTAAATTAGAAAAGTGTCTGCAAAGAGCGCATTACAAAAAATTTCAATCATAAAATAATAGAAATGATTGGGTAATAAATAGTAAATTTAGGAATGAGTGATTTCTGTTTTACATAAGACATCTTTATAGCAATTAAATAAAGAGCTAGAGCCCCAAATTTTACAGCTGAACGATAGACTTTCTTTATATTTGTTTTTTTACTTTTTTTCTGTATTTCAATTCTTTTTAAAAACAACATTTAGATTTATTATTCTATCAAATTTAGAATTCATTTTCTATTAATTTTTCAACAGGAATAAGAATGCAATTAATGTCAATCATATTGTTGCTTGTGTATGAAACTTATGATCACACAAAGACTTCGAAAAATGTAAAAATAACAAATTAGAGAAAAATCAACTTAAATATTTATTTATTGAACCAGTTATATCCCATTTAAAACAGTTTATTGTCTAAGAGTTTCAGAAATATTCAGGTTACATTCTTGATTAATTGATTGTTTATAAACGTCGTACATAGAAGCAACATGATTGCTGAGCCTAAGTTGGCATTTCCCTTTCCAAATTTCTACGGTGCGCCAACGATAGGACTTTGAATCTCGACCGATTGAATATGCATCAGCTCCGTCGCAAGGCGGATTTTCAGAGATTTCAAGGCTCGAATCTACGCCTAGGTGGAACCACCATCGGTTGAGAGCTCGGGACCACCCCCCCTTGGCCAGCGCAATCTCAGACTAGATTCTGTTTTGAATAAAAGTATACGTTATTTTTAATGGCAGTTTCTTTGAATAATAAAACCTGCTGTAATTGTCATATGGTTAAATAATAAAAGTCTGTGAATTAAAGGGGTTATAATTTTATTTCTTCATCTCATACTCGCAAGAACTTACATTATCCTACAACTTATCTTTTACCACATTTTCGTCAACTTTTCTGCTGTTAACATTTAACGGATTTTGTAATCTTTATCCATTCTGCATCATTGCAGAATGTACATTGGTATTTTGGGGGAAAATATACCGATGGATAACTACATACTCAGAGATAGAACACTTTTCTGAATATGTTTTTTTATACCCGTTAAGTTTAAGTTTTTGTAAAGAAAATGAATTTCTAACTATAAAATCACTATAGAGCAGTATATATATATATATATATATATATTTGATAATGCTTCAAAATACTTCTCCAATTTTAATTTATCCAAAACATTGGTGAGTGATTGAAAAAGAAGAATCTCATGTTGCAATTAATAATAAAAATTACACTCTGCAGACATTCAAATGAATAAATTCCCTTTCACCCTAATTTGACCCACCCCTTCGCTGATTACAACTACCACAGAAGTACTACTATTACTACAGAAAGAAATGACATGAAATCAAAACCGCTTTTTGCACCGATAAATTGCAATTCAGCTTCGTGTTTTATAATGAAACGATATTCACTGGAAAGGCTGCACTTCTGAATCAAATTAAATAATTTAAGTGTACTCTGCCCTGCTATAGCCCTTTTTCGCTTTCATTTCCGTTGCTACGGTATTTTAGATTTCATTTTTATAAAACTATGGTATAAGCATTGTAAATTTAGAAAAGAAATATAATAAAGAATTTTTTTTACTTTCTATTTTAAGCAATTATATTAGGTATGAAATATAACACAGCTGTCACCTGATTCTATTTACAGTTAACAAATTCTGTTATACTATTAACTCAATCCTGACAAGAAGTATGTATAAACCTTTTCTTTTTTCTTAAAATAATCTTAAGATAAAAAGGTCTTGTTTTGAACAATAAAGTTTCTTCTAATTTTTTAAATCTACTTTTTTTTACAAAATCAATCATTTTTAAATTTTTGAATAGAGCTATTGTATCACTACTTCAATTACATTTTTCCTCGTTCATTATATTCGTAATTTATTAGCAATTATTTTGAATTTATAATTCTATATACAATAATACTAACCTTTGTGTCGAGTTTTATTATCATAAGATCTTTGTACATCATTCAAAATCCTAATATTCGAAAAAAAAGTAAAAGTTTAGATGACAAAGAACATTTTATTGACAAATATTTAGAACAGGATGTCTCTCAGGTAACAGAACAAAAACATAACAGGAAGAACAATACACTTGTAATATCAGTTCACAAAACTTTTACTGACGTTCATTTCACCAACTTACGAGTTCGTACTACTTAAAAATCTCTGAAGTAATACTCTGCAGGGACAGACTCTGAATATCAAAGGCAGATACAGGCCACTTCTCACTCGGCCCTGAAACCAACAAATTCCTCGGCAGATCTGCCCAGCCACTGGGACCGTTTCCGTTTCCATTCCTGATCGATTTGCTCTGGCTTCACGTCTTTCCATATTTATAGACCGTGTCTGGATAGATAAGACGTCAGAAAAATTTGTAACTTTCATTAGAGAAGAGATATCACCAAGATTCCAGGAATTTCTGGAACCTTGTTTTTATCACCAAAGTCACCAAAATGGTCGCCAAATTTGTCACCATTGTTGAGGGGCCATTGCTTAAGCTTTCTTTGGTACCGACTTGTCTTTTCTCCTTTATATGAGTAACGTTGCAAGGAAGCTTTATTTTAGGCTCAAAATAGAACGAAATGAAAGTAATCTTAGTTTAGCATCTCGTTTGCATTACAAATATTTTGAAACAAGCAGCCTTAAGATCATTGAATGCATAATATCCAAAGGCTTAAGAAACTGCCCAAGATGTATAAATATATGTATTTATAATATATGTGTTTATAATATATAAATTTCCAAAAATATATAAGTGAGATACTTGAGGCTAATAAAGAACTTTCAACATAAAATCTTTTCGAATTTAATGAAGCATTGATTTTTCGAAATGCAATTGTTTCCATTGTATGTTACATAAGTAAGAAAGTGGTTTTAAGATAATAATATATCAGATTTAGGATGGCTTGCGAATTACCCAGACCTTAACTCAATAAAAAATTATGGAGCTCACAAAAGAAAGAGCTTGTCATTTATAGATGTAACTGATCAGTAAAATCAAATTAATACGTTCAATTAAATTTAGTTTTATATTTGAAGATCCATTTTCTCATTTAAATTTCATCTTGATAAACTGCCATTTAGTTCACTTTAATCTTCCTCTAATAAATACGTTTCCGTAGGTGGTATACAATTGATTAGTTCTCGAAGATGCATTATTTAGAAATACCTTTTGTTTTATGGACCTCTAAGTATTAAATTTTGATGAAAATTGCTTTGATCTTCTTTCATATTTCGGCTCATTTTATTAAAAAAAGCTTTCTGAAAATATATAACTTTATAGAAAAATACAAAAACATTTTGACTAATGCATATATCTTTACCTTACTGCATTTGGTGTAAGACAATATTGTACATTTAGTTAAAGAACAGTAAAATTACACGAAGACAAATTTTTTTTTTGTAAAATTGATGAAAATGTACAAAAAGGTCACTTTTGAATAAGTCTTCAGGAAACAATAATTCATAAAAATATTTTAGTAGTCATAAATAAAATGTAAAATATTTTAAAATTGTTTCCATACAGTTAACGGATAAAGGTACATAAGAGATAATGAAATTTTAAAGTTAAAACTAATATTTTTAATTAACACCTTTTCTAAGCATTTGTTGCGAAAAGTGATGCATATTTAATGATTCTTTAAAAGATTTCTGTGGTAGATAAAATGAATATACACTCCAATCTTCCTTCAATAATGTTCCTAAGATATATATAAAATAATTTAATACAGAAAACTGTTACAAAGCGAAAAACAAGTTCAAAACTTTTAAGAGTTGAAAATAACTCGCAATTACGTTTTATCGTCCTTTAACATCCTCTAAATCATAATTCAAGCTCTCTCTAAGTTTACACATCTAATAAAGATTTCATTTAGCCATTTACATCTTTTTTTGGTCCAATTTGTGTTTTAAGATATATTTATTTGGTTCTCAGTGAATGTCTTAGAATGAATTTTTAAAATTATGTAACCATCAGAATGAGCAACTGTGGAAATGTATTATTGTTGCTCTTTTTAATTCTCTCCAAAAATTGTTCTAAATTAAATTTATAATGCTTCGGTATTATTTTATTTTGCTGTCATAATTAAATTTGTTTAAAAAAACAGTCAATAATCAATAGTCAAAGGAGCAGAAAGCCATTAAGTGATGATAACCAAATTATATTAATCAGAGCTATAAATATTCAAAGATCACTCCTTAGAATATCCTATCTGTGGATATACTCTATATGTTTCAAAATGTGACTTTTAATATAATAACTGAGTTCTTATCCAACCGAATCTATCGGGATCGATCCTTAAAAGAGATAGAGATGAGGAACCTATTTATTATCTCTATCTAGTTCTTTCCTGGTTGTGATCTGATCATTCATTATATATGTCAATACAGTAACTGTTCCTTCCATTGTAGCTTCATGTACAGTCTCTACAACAAGGTAACTTCCTATTAAATTTGTCATTGCTTATAAACGCAGTTTATCAGATCTGTTCATAATATTTCTATTCTTCTAATCTAATTTACATAAGTAACTCTTCATCCATTGAGTAAGATTTTCAATTCAAACAGGATCATATTAAATTCTTAAAGTGTCATTTAAAGGGGAAGGCGATATATCTTACTTTATAATTAGATACGGAAAAAAACTTAAATGGCTGCATAAATCTATAAAATATTTTTAATACATTGCAGATGATTTGTGTCCTAGACATCATTATTAAATTAGTAAGAAAGAATGAACTATAAAACCATGAAAAACCAATAAAGAATAAGTACACTGCTGACCATCAAAATTGCAACACAAGGAAGGAATTATATGACGAATGTCAAAACCACATGAAAGGAAGAAGAGGTTAGGGATGCAAAGTGATAGTATTTAAACGCATTTAGACGATGCAGGAGGGAGAAGCGACATCTGAAGCACTGCATAAAAGAAAAGTTGTGTAGCCGACTTCTCCCTCAGTAAGCGCTTTGTAATATAGTGTTATGTCTCGAATAAGAATAAATGCTTACCAGAAAGAATTCGATAGAGGAAGGATCGTTGCCTCTCGAGTGTGTGGAATATACTACAGTGATACTGCCCGTCGCACTAGTCAAAATCCAACCATTGTCATGCGAATATAGAATCAATGAGTTGTTGAGGATTATACTGAACAGCACGAAATATCTATACGCTCTCCCCTGACTAACGCCCGAGTGTACAGACATATTGTGAGGTCGTCCCCGCAAAACCGTGAAACTATATCACAGACTATTATTCAAGAAATGGTATGCTTGAAGCACGCCCGATATTCGCTCGTACGGTCCCTTGATGTTTGTAGCTACTTGAACTGTCAACACGGTGACCATTACTTCGGCTTCCCTCGACAATGCATCATAGAGAGAGATGGCGACTCTGGTGCGCTGAACGACAAAGCTGGATACAGGAGGGGCTCAATGTCGAATTTTTAGACGAGTCCCGGTTCTGTGTGCAGTTTCCTGATGGTCGTATACATGTCCGAAGGCTCCAAGGAGACCACTCGTTTTTCCATATGGGCATAGGGGCCCTGCACCTAGTGTGATAGTTTCTGCAGTCTTTGGGTATACGGCACGCACCTATCTATTTCGAATCAACGGTAATTTGAACGCAGATTGGTACATTTCTGACATCTTATGTCTAGTGGTTGTGCCCTTTCTTCGAGACCTGCCAAACGCCATAATCCAACAATATAATGCAAGATCACGTGTTGCACATCGTGTTCTGATTTTCCCCGATACACAAGGTATTCGATTGTTGCCCTGTTATGCTCGGTCTCTAGATCTGTCCCTCATTGAAAACATTTGGTAATGGTTTGCTGAGATACTGGCCCCTTATTCCTCTCCAGATAGTACGGTTGATGAAGTGTGAAGTACGGTTGATGACTTGAAGCAGCATGGAATAAGCTGTCTGCTTCTTTCATCCAAGCTTAGTTCGATTTCATGCCTAACAGGGTAATGGCCGTTATAGCTACTAGAGATAGCAGCTGTTTCTGTTAAATTCGTACCGCTGTAAGCAATCAAACTGCTTTCAAAATTAACCATTTTGTCTTTATGCCATACTGTTTAAGTACGATAAATATATTTTTTGTATTTGCTTTCCTTCATGGTGTTGCAATTTTAATAGTCAGCAGTGTAATTTAGTCATATATTGCGTCATTTTCCTTTTATTCTCGCTTCATTTCATTCCATTCAACAAATACTATTCATTCTCACCTTTTGACAAACATTATATAATTCTGCAGAATTGTTTTCACTATGAACGAATCTCTATTTAAATAATGTTTAGTTTCTAATTGCAAGGGAAAATCTTTTATATGTTTTTACAATGGAATATTCTTGGAGGCTAAGTTCTTAATACTTTAAAGACTTAAGATAAATTCCTATAAATTTTTACTTCACTGATATTGTGCCAATATTTTTCCTACTGTAAAATATTTATAGAATTTTCACTAAAACTTCTTTTCTAGCCTAAAGGATATCGGTTTCCCATTTTATCCCTTTAAACTTTTTTTGCAAAAATATTTTTATATCTTCCTAAATTTAGTAAAAATGATTTCTTTTGTTAAATTTTAATTAAAAACTGTATAATAACAAAAAAATGTAAAACAAAGTAATTCGATCAACCACTTAGACGAATTTAATTTCATCTCGAATCTAATAATTTAAGAAAAAATTTTTTGAAAAAAAATAGTCAATCACTTTATATAATGCATTTATTGACCCTGAAGAAATATTTTTACCTCATCACTACAGTACAAAATTATAAAATCTGATGCATACATTGTGTCAAATATTAATATATATCTCCCTTTTCGTAAAATAAATCAATATTATTGAAATTATTCAGAAACTTCACACTTTCCTTGACCGTTGAGTTCCTCCATTAACGCAACAACGCAATCCTATAAAATTAAAAGCATTTTAGAGATCAAATACAATAAAGAGCTTAATACTGAAAAGAAAAAATCGTTACACTATTAAAATCATTGAAAGTATAAAAATGCGTAGTTTTTTCAAATACATTTTTTGAAAGTAAAAATTAAAGAAATATAAGAAATATATAGAGGATGAAAATGTAATAAATTGTGAGATAGTTACTATTTCTACACTGTTGGCATTTATGGATTTCTACTAATTTTAATATTCATTCAACAGCATTTATATGCATAAATACCATGTGTAATTTAATTATAGAGAATAGAGATTGATTTTATGAACCTGTATACTTCTTGTATATTTAAAAAACTGGTTGAAACTCTTAAATAAGTACATTAAATTTGTTTTTAATATCGACAAAATAATTAAATTTTGTGTAAAACGTATATCTATCGCTCTAGAAGGAAATATATTATAAACATAGTTTTAAAGATTGAATACTAAACTAAAATAATGAAAATGAAATGACACACACACACACACACACACACACACACACACACACACACACACATTATATATGTTATATATGTGTGTGTGTGTGCGTGTGTGTGTATAGTGAGTTTCAACGATTCTGCTTGTTTTGTTTATGTGTATATTTTAAAACATTTTTTTCGGGAATTATATACAAAAACAAAGCTCTTGTATGAATCAATAAAGCAAGTTAATTATTTCCACTTCGTTATATTGAAGGATTGATTGTTTATAAACGTAGCACTTAGAAACAACAGGACTATCGGTGACGGACCTTGTAATTTTTAACTTCTATCAAAGACGTAAACGACACTTGAGCTGGCGCCTTTCCCTTCAAATTTCTCCAGCAAAAATTGGGAGGATTTGGAGCTTCTACGGATATTAGTCCGGCTACACGGCGGGTGCATGAAACTAATAACCATGACTCGACGGGAACGGTGTCCGCTGCGAGATCACGACCGTCATTCCTAGGCTACCGCGGCCACACCTCTTTATTATAGACTTCTAGGTAATTAGGTACTAAAAATCTTTGTTATCAGTTAAATAAATATTAATTAACGCTTAAGATTTTATGAGAGCTAAATATCATTAATAAAAACCATTAATAAGAACCAGTTCTAGGGATTTCAAAGTCTGCTTTAAAAATTATATAAGTTTACATCTAAATGTTAAAGCTTACTTACTGACTCATAATGTTTTGTTGAAAAACTCAATAAATTTATATTTTGTCATAAAATGGAAATAACTTACTGCCGCATCTCCCCATCTACCACATTCATCCTGACCACCCGGAGATGAACACGTAACCTGAAAAATATTCACATTGAGATAAATTTTCAGAAACTTAGTTATTTACATAAGATAACAGGATGGAACCGCTATCAGAAAAGCACACCAATATCTTATTACGGTGAATACTAATTTTCCTGTTATTAAACGGAAGATATACATTATTAAGGGAATTATAACATATACATTATGCATCATAAAATGCGATTAAAATAAAGTTTCTTTCTGTTGCTGTTAAAACTTTTCAGTTAAGCATTTTAATTAGATTACGACAGTATTATTTTTAAAGACTTAAAGGAAAAAACTTCAAATTTATTACTTTACAATTTAATGTGAGCACTGAAATGTTATATATAATCATTATATGATGTATTTCTAAAGTAATATATTTATAATTATTCAATATATAAATATCTGAAGTTTTAAAAAAAGTTAACGGTTTGTACATTATTTTCTTACTTACAAAAAGTTGAAAAATCGAATGCCAATCAAAGCCTTATTATAAAAAGCTGTATAATACAGATGAATGCTAATCATGCCTTATTCTGTTAGGCAAAGGGAAATGCCAAAATTCAAAACAATTTTTGAGCAATTAAACTATTTAGACGGTAATTTTAGATAATTTTATTGATTTTTGTGTTTCATAAATTTGAAAATGAAAGGAAAAGATATCTCACCATGTAATAGTTTGTGAGTCCTTTTGTAATCTTATCAAATGCAGATTTCTGAAAAAAAGATAGAATTATATATATATATATATATATATATATATATATATATATATATATATATACAAATTAAGCACATAAAACATGTACACATAAAATTAAAATAAATTAACAAATTATTCCTAAAATTTTTTTTAAAAGAAGAAATATGTAATAGAAAATCAAAAAAAAGTAGACAAATTTATTTTAAATCCTATTTTTGGCTTAAGACAGAAAACTTCAGTAGATTAAACTAATGTAAATAATCCTAATTTTTTCTCTTAGCAATTTATTTTATAACAAAATGGTGAAAAATCATAAAAATCAACGACCAAACTTCCGAAAAGTTGAATTGAAGTTCTGAAACTGAATAGAAAGAAAACAAACCGAAGAAATCAAAACATTTTTATTTATATTCTTTTTCTTATAAAATATTTTGAAAAACTACTTAAGTAAATTTAATTCAAGATATTTACAAATATATATGCATATCTTTAAAAAAAAGCTTATGTACATATTTGGATATCTTAACTTCGACGTATTTGCATTCTGAGCTATTTTTTCACTTGTTAATTATATTTATCAGTATCAGTATATTTAAATAAGTTAAATTATTTAATAATTTAATAGACTATTAATGATAAAACTCCTTGTAAAGATCATGGAAATAAAAATGCAAGAAAAAAAAATACTCACTCTTTCTGAACCCTTTTTTGAACAAAATTCTTCCACTAAAGGAAGAAAGCCTTTCGTCTCCAATTTGTAGTAACCTTTCTTAACGTTGTCAATACCACTTCCTATGTCCTACAGGAAAGGAATTAATTAGTAAGAAATAAGAGATAAAAATGAATTATAAATTATATTGAATTTTTATGAAGGTTTCATAAAAGATAAAAAAAAAAAATATTATGACAATGAGGATTTATTTTCAAGTTAGCATTTAGTTAATTATAGATTAATTGATATTGCAAAATTTCATAAAAGTATGTGCAGATTTTAAAATACATACAGATATTAACCAGGGCTTTTACAAGAATGTTAAATAATTACCGCTTCCTGCAATGGTGCCATACATTCATCACGTTTCTGCCTCTCTGGTCCTCCTTCCTCTGAAAGATTTTACACATAATCTTTTGAAAAAAGTAAAATTGGCATGGAATATTGACAATCATACTTCGATTAATTCTAGAGTTATTATTTTCTCAAATTTTTCTCACCAATTTATCACATCCATATTATCCCAATAATTAATCCTGAAATTCTTGCTGAGTGATGTTCAAATAGAATCGTGTGATCGAGTCCTGAACCAATCAAAAATTGTCATAAGTTTGTAACTTAGTAAGCGCTCAAATAAGCTTGGTTTCATAAATATTTACTTTCTTTGTGTAAGCCAACCCTGAGGTCCTAGAGAGATTTTTCCTCTCTGGGATTTATTGTCTTTAGTAAACACGATTGAGTCTCCTTCGAGATACCGTATGATTTCCTCGTATATTCAACTCTCCTTATTGTCAATATTAGTATACTCACCTCTTTCTTTCTTCCTTCGTCTTACATCTACATCACAGATATACATTTAATAATTATTTACACGAGAAACTTGGTTATTATCAAATTAACGAATGTTTTGCAAAACTTTAGCGAAATACATTCCTTACGGCTGTAAAGCCAACCAATCAGTTAAGCCTGAATATTTCTATTCATGTTTTGGAGTAGAAATTAGGAGAGTTGAGTTTCAGTTCAAGTATCCTTTTATTCATTTAACACAGGTTTTATATAACAATGTTCCCCTTTAATAGCCTTAGAGTATTTTTGGAGCGATCTAGTGTATTTCTAGAAAACCAACAAATCATTTATTGAATAATAATTTCTTGGAAGCTTAGTTGAATACTGAGTTTTCGATCCGGAATAATTAATAAATGTCTTCCAGATATGTAAATTATGCTACATGTGACCGCATAAGTTTGAATTATTTGGGTTGTATTAATGTAATGGAACTAGGTCTTTGAATCGGGATTACATACATTTGAATCAGGGATAAGTAACAATGTCAACAACTGACTAACAACGTGCTATCCCGACATTCCCACTTCTAGAAGGGAATTGATAAAATACAATTACCAGTTCTATTATTTCCTATATAAAACTCGGTGGAATCAAATCTTTATTCGAGAGCAACTCATCTAGTGTTCAGCACATTCGTATCCTTTACCACTAGACTAATATACCATTTATTTGTAATTTTTATGTCCTTTTCGAAGGGTGGAGATTTGAGTATGTTTCTCATTCTCATATGGTGTGTTTATAATTATCAGTTGATTTTATCATTTGGTAACTGAGGCTTAAATACATTACTTACCATATATTAAATCTTGCGAATCAGGTAATTTGCGATTCCAAATCTTTGAAATGACAAGGTACTTCAAAAAATTCATCCCGTCAATTTCCTTTGAATTGTGAAGTAAATAGTGAAGTCTTAATGAAATCAGTGAAAACTTATTTTCATAGTGAGTTATTAATATTTGTGGCCTTAAGGACTTAGACCGTACATCGCATTTTATATTTACACATGAAAAATTTTGTATTAAAATATTGATCTTGTAAAATAAATTTGAATACATAAAATGAAAAAATATTGCTTAAAATATTAAAAACAAGAGCGTTTAATTTATAATTGATGAGATAAAAGTACGAGTGATTTACTAAATTTTAATAAGAAGGAAGAAGGTGATTCACCCAGATGTAACTGAAGTAAAAGCTTTTCATTTACTTAAATTTTTAATTCCGATTTTCTTGCATTTTGTTTTTAAATTTAATTACTAACACTGACAAAAATGCAACTTCATTCAATTTATTCGCTGATTCATTACGATTTCATTATAGAGAAAGATAAGAATGTGAAATTATTTTTAAAAAAATACTTAAAAAATAATGATTTTCTAAGAATATTTCAGATAAATAAATTCTTTTCATATTGATACGGCTATGTATTCAATGGAAATGTATTCAAGAATCAATAATATGTTTTGCATGAAATTAAACTTAAAGAAAGTAATTTTCTCAGTTTTCATCTAATATTTACAAGAAACACACCTCACAATTTTTACATGATCCATATGATTTAGATTAGAAATGACTATCTTATAGAGAACAAAAATATGTGCACAATTTTCTGTACCAAACTATTTTACAATATTACTCTTAAAATAAATTTTTACCTGAGACGCAATTTATATATGTCCAACATGGATATAAATGATTTTGGGTATCTTCAGGTTCCTCAAAGCCTAACTGACCTAAGGTTAGATCAAATACACTGATCAAGAATAATATAATATGAGTTAACTTCTTGAACATTTTGATTACAAGAAGAAAAGGAGAGAAACACTTCTATCCGTCTTTTTACAATGCGTTTGTATAAATATGATAGAAGCTGAAGAAATATTTATAGTAGTTAACGTAAGTTTCAAGGATGTTAGTCAAATATTGGAAGAAAATAATAGATGCGTGTACATCTTACAGGAAGTTAATTTTTTGCATTGTTCACATTTGATTCGAAATATGTTTGTACTCTTTAATTTATTTCATTATTTTAGTTCCTCCTATGCTTTGAATGCAACAAATAATGGAAACAAAGTTATACCTAGTCTTTGTTAATTTTCCAGGAAAGATTGCTTTCACGAGAGCACCAATCAATAATTTCGACTGATTTAACACACGAAACCTTTAGTTCAAATTAAAGCTAGATGTATTACATTTATTTTGTTTTTGATCGTTATAAAGTATTCAGCCATATTAATTTAAGCGTAGATTTTGTTTTGTAAAATTTATTAAAAAATGTCCATTCAAACAAATATATTTTGACGGAAAACGGGTTGAACACCTGTTGCAATTGAATATAATATATTCATATACAATGTGTCTGAAGTTTACTTTTTTAAAGTTTTCAAAAGAGAACTTTTTTAAAAATACAAATAAACCTTTTACAGGAAATTAAACCCAATGTTATCAAAATGCATAATAGATGAGCAATACTTTTGGACTTTACATCTTTAAACATGCAAAGAAATAAAATAATAAAATCTACAGATATAATTTTATATAATTTACAATTGAAACAATGAGCACTTTGAACTTTAATTTTATCAGTGATATTGGTTTCTTTTTTGCTCCGTAAGATGCATTATCTGTGTAACATCAGACTATCTATGTTGCATGTTTTATCTTTCTGTATTACTGTAACAAATTTTTGTAAATGCAATCGAGAAAATGTTACATTAAAGAGGAACAATTGGCTCTGATAACAGTTATCTATATTGTATGAAATAAATTAGTACTTTTCAGCATTGTCAAAAATTTCTTATTATTTAACTTCGCAAATAGTAATTATTTAATTAAAGTACAATTTAAATGAAATTAAAGTCTAATACTAGTGCTGTATTTTTTCTTCTAGAAAAATATAATTCGTTTTGTTTATTGTAAATTTATCACCAATTCATTTTGATTTATTTTCTTGAAAAGACTCAGTAGTCAGTTTAAAAGTGCTCGTCTCGTAGGTAATTTAAATCTCTTCTATTAATATAACTGAAAGTTCTTATTTTTCTGAAATCTTTATGCTGATTTTTGCAAACTTTCTTAATAAACATATATAAAAGCTAATAATAAACTACAAAACTATAGCAAGAATAATTTAACTAAAAATGATATGTAAACTGGAAAATAAAAAATGCTACGGGCAAAAAGGTAAATACATACCTTTACTAAATTATACAAAGCAGCTATCAAGAAAAGCGATCCTTACTTTAACTTCGCTATTTCGCTTTTCTGGATTGCTTAAATAACGAATTCAGTGCTTGAAGAAATAACGATTATATATATATATATATATATATATATATATATATATATATATATATATATATATATTATTTCTGTCCTATTTCCGTTATTTTGTGTCTGAGATGCACGTCGGGACTCTGTCAGGGAAGGGTTGAGCTCTGCTCATGAAGCTCTTTCTCAAGAACGGTGAATGTGCATCATTTGTTCTGTAGAAGTTCCGGGAATCAATAGTTATAAAAAAGGATATAATCCTATTTCTGTTATAGGTCTGTCGAAGATGATTCATAATATAGACTGGCTCATTTCACATACAATGTGAGAAGGAGGAAAGCACTTAATTCGACTTCAATGGAACAATTGGTTGTAGAATTGTAGAAAGAGATGAGCATATGAGAGTTGCATGGGAACGTGTATTGCACGAGGATTTGACCGAATTATAGACATTCCTGTGATACCGGTTCGTAAGCGTTTACGTCGGGGAGTTCGATACATTCAAAATTACCTTAAAGAGCTGCTACCTCGTGACTAAAAAAATGCAAAAAGATTTCGCCTCATAACTTCATCCTTTGATAGGAGTGGATATCGCATGGCCAGGGAAAATTTTGTGAAAAAACGAATCCCATTTTCAATCCATTTACGAATCACCCTTTGTAGGTTTATTTTGCGGGGACCCTTTATATGGTTCGGGTGTACGCCAGTGTTTATGATCAGGTAATTCTTTTTCCAGTATGTAGATCTGGTGGATCTTGTTCTTGAACCTCCATTGACGAATTGTGTGAACCTTTTTTGCACAGCCAGATCATTCTTGTACTTCAATAATGTGTATGTGTGAGTGGCAGAATTTTCAAGCAAAATGGCACTCCTCAGCACATTTCAAGACAAGTGAAGCAGGTTTCAAATATACATTTCGGAAATAACATAATTATAATCCGTTATTTATCAGCAGTCTGGACCACAATAACCTGAACTTATTCCTTGTGACTTCTGACTGTGGAATACCTGAAAAAAGCTGTATTTAGTTCTCTGATATCGAACTTTGCGGATTTGAATGCATACATAAAGCATTATATTCACAACATCACCACTGATACACCTTGAGATATTGTGGAGCATTTTATTTTAATAATCCAACTCGTAACAGGACTGCGTAATGAACATTTCTTGAGCGAATCTTATGAAAATATCAAAACCATTTCATTTTCTTAACAGACATGGCGACGACAAATATTTCAGTTTATGCTACCTATTATATTTACACCATTACTTCAAAATTTATTGTAACATGTTACTCTCGAAACTATTAATTTTGTTTACATTACATATTTATGTTTATACATATTACATTATAATTTAGAGCAATGTTTCGCTGAAATCGTTTATGTAAATATGAAAGAAAGCATGTGAATCAATCATTTCTGTTTATCAATTCTGACGTAATGTTTAAAGAAATAATTTTGTGTCAATCCACATTTAACACTAAACATACCAACACTAAACATACCTATTTCTACCATAGCCAGTCCAATGACCGGACTTTGTGTTTGTTGATTGAATGTATGAAATAGGGATGTTAAGTTCAATGATAAGTATCATTGTAACTTTTAGGAAGGAAGAAAATAAAGAAATTAACTTTATTATAATTAAACAAAATTGTATATTAAAAAATAATTTCTATTACAAACACAAATAATAACAATTTTTAATACATTACTCATCGTATTTTTTACATATACTGGGTGTCTTCATTGTATATTTTCCGCAAACATATTTTTCACATTTAAAACAAATTTTGATGATTTTATTTTCTTTACATTACCCTATTGGACACTTCTTACGTTGATAAAATTCTGTAGTAGAATTAGGTAGCAATCGTTTTGTATTTTTTCTTTCTTTCGGTTGTTCACGGGCGGCAAGTTCTACTGCTAACTGGAGTAAAAAATCTCGTTTCGAGATATTTTCTCCTGTCGTTTGCTTGTACAAAATCCATGCATTTATGCCAGCTAATTGAAGGATATTGAAAAATACTTAGAGTAGCCATCTGCAAAACTTAGATTTTGTGGTATGTTTCCTTTCCATTTGATTGGTCATGTCTACACCAAATTTAGTTTTATTATAATGAATTGCATACAATACGTTGAATACGCATGCACATCATAATTTCTGATCCAATAACCTTATAAAGCAATAAATTATTCTCCTGGTCAAATGATCGGTTGTGGTAGATAACGGTATGCGATAAGTATTACTGAAAATAAACAAATTACAAATAAAAATAATACAATATTAACTGTACATAATTAATAAAAAAAATCATGAAGTCAAATATTCAAAAACGATAAGATGATATGCGCATTTTCAATGAAAAGTTCATAACCAGTCAAAAGACCGGTTACGGTATGCTTAGTATTAATGTTTGTAGAAATGATAATGAAATCTGTAATATTTTTAATACTTCTCAGCTTTCAAAATTTGGAATTAGCATAAGAATAATCAATGAATTTCTTAGTCTTAAATTTCAGTGTATCTTCGCCAGAAAAATATAACTACAGGATCTACCACATATATATCGTATCGGAAGGGGGATTTGTAATAATTTCATATTGCAACTATCCTGCTAGGACTTTCCTTCATTTTGGATATAAACTATCACAAGTATTGCACTAATACAAATATTTTATTTAGTGTTCATCTAGCGGAAGTATTAATCTAAATAAGTATATTGGTCACTGTTTAATTATGTAATATCACGCGAGATTGACTAGGAGATGGGATCAACCAATCAAGTTACAGCTTTCTTTTGTAAAATTGCAGAATATTTAGGTTATGAAAGGTCAGACAGGTGTTTGCAGAAACATAAAAATAGAATGGAGAGATTGATTTGGATTACTGAACGTTTTTGATTAGCTTTGGGCATTTGATAGCATGTCTGAATGTTTGTTACTCAATCACGCTCGAACGGTTGAACGGATTTTCATGAAATTTGGGATTAAGGTACATTATATTATGAAAAAATGAGAGAGGATAACTTTTTTTTTGATATTGTGATCCATGTGCTGATTCCGATTGAGCCTTACTTTCACTTTCTGTGAAGATTGAAATATCTTACATTTTTATAGTGAATTGTATTGTCTCAGACAATCATATCTTTATTAGTGGATTGTATTGTCTGAGTTTATTATACTTTCTAATTCAATTCTACGCTTCCTGTTCAATTGCTCTTTGATAATTATTTAGCCTACTATAATATCACTAAATTATTTTTCTATTTTAGTTTATAATGGAGTTCCGAGCCTTTCCTATCAATTATTCCCAATATATGGCCTCCTGTCTTTTTTTTTCTTTCATTTCTTATTTGGTCCATGGACATACAGTTTAAGTGTTAAAAGTCAGTTTTAAATAACATAACCAAGCAATTTGGGAAATTTTCATTCATAGTAATAATTGGAACAACTACCGGTCATGTGAAAGCTATTGTATTTCCATGTTAAACACCAAGACCTATGGCTCTGCCTGTGAGATGCAGGCTTCCTCCGAAACCTTTATGATTTGTTTCCAATTATAGAAAACTATTTTGTATTTTTGGTGAATAATTTAAAAACATAAAAATAAATTAGATTTCAATGGAAAAAATTAAGCGATAGTCCCTTTGATGCTTTAAAGACACAGATAACTCAAAATATTTTTTGTATCTCAAATTTCAATTCGCTGAATAGAGCCTTAAGTTTATTTCTCCATGTAATAACATTTGTTCAGTCAAATAATTTCAGCTTCATTTTAAGTATTTCTTTATGTTTTAACATATTTTATTTCGTAGTAATTTTTAATTTCAATTCATTGAATAAGAATATTTTTACTGTTTTTTGGTATATTTTATTCACTAAAATTCAACGTATTAAAACTAAATTCCCTACAGATAAATTTTAAATTCACCAAATAAAGAATATAAGGTTTATTTGTCGATATAATGATATTGTTATTTTGAAATAGTTACATTTTCATTTTAAATTTCATAATTTGTTTTCACATTTTTTTCGCATTCAAATTTTATTTTCAAACTTTTTATTCATTTAAACTTTACGTATTAGAACAAAATTCATTACTCATAAATGTTAAATTCGCTAAATAACGTTTTTGACTTATTTGTAATGACCTTATTACACTCAATTAGTTTCAGCTTTATTTTGAATGTTTTATTTTGTTTTGAAATTTTATTTACTTTTCGTCATTACTTTTTCTTGAAACATTCATTTTCATTTACTCGATGAATATTTCGATATATTGGTAAATGTAAAAAAATTTCAATTGTTAAATTTTATACAGTACGAGGTTGTGGAATTTTATTCATAACAAATATTTTTCTGTTCATAATGATTGTTTGGTATTTTAAATAATAAGAATTTTTGTATTTTTAACTGCCTGTTTATTAGTTTGCTTCATTGTTTCTTAATATTTCTTTTTTTGTGTAAATTAACCTTATTTTTTTTTCAGCATTTGATTTTTGATTTTCTCTAATTTATTGAGTATTACATTTTAGTTTTGTAGGTTACCTGTTGGTTAGTTTGTTTTATTATCAATATTCTGGCTTTGTAAAAACTAACCCTATTTTCTTTCAGAGAGTGGAATCCTGAATTTAGTGCTCAATTGTTTTGTTTTTTAGGCATCCTGTTGTTTAGAAATTTGCATGGTGCAAAGTAAACCTATTTTCATTCTGTTATAAGTAGCAGCTGATTTGGCTTTATTTTTCTGTATCATTTATTAAAGTAACCTATAATTACTGGTGATTTTTGTACTTCAATTTTAGTTTAAGTTGTCTTACTTTTTATGATTCTTAGTCTGACTAAATTTATTGCTGAATGGAGTGTGCCAAGAAATAAGAAGGCATGATGATGACTCCCATTCCTATTCTCATCCATTAATAATTTAGAGCACAAATGCAACTTTGATGTTCCACATGTGATTAATTAATAATTTCGATGGTTAGATTTTAAATTACTTTCAAATTATTTGTTGACATATTTTTGAGCTCTTTTTTTGGTTATAACAACTATTTTTCTTCTCTTAAGCCTGTAGCGATATTTATTTTCATGAATTACATTATCTTGATATTTACCAACGAATGATATGCAATTCAATGAAAAATGAAAATAGCGCTGAAATAACTTTTCTGTTATTTGATATTACTTAAACAATCATTGCATGTTTAATTCTGTATGCTTAGCATGATTTATGCTTAAAATGTATATTTTTAATAGGAAAATTGAATGCAAGGACAAATTATCGTTTTAAGAAGGAACATAATAATAAAAAGAATTGTTTTTCCATCAAAACAGCAAATTTTGGATTATAGTTTTTTGATTATATGCGCGATTCTACTAATGTATTTTTGTCGAAGAAACTATTTGATAATAATATGTAAATTATTGAAAAATAATTTGTTCATTAATCATTTCTAAAAAAATTATGTCTAAATATATTTATGTCAGTGAAGAACATGTGCATTTGAAATCATGCCTTGATTTATTAAATATATTTGGAAGAAGAGAAATGTGAGTTCACACGCAAACAAATGTTCTCTCTTTTAGAAGTAAAAATAATTATATAATAATTACTAAATGGATTTTCTTAAATTTTTTCAAGAAACGTAGGAATGTTTATTCATTAGTTATTGTTGATGAGTGTAACATTTATTTCTTCTTTATATTATTTTCCTCAGCCACGATTAAATTGCAAATATATAAAAAAAAAAAAAAAAAAAAAAAAAAAAAAAAAAAAAAAAAAAAATTTTTTTTTTTTTTTTTTTTTTTTTTTTTTTTTTTTTTTTTTTTAACAAGGATCAACTTTTAAATATTTTATTTGAGTGAACCACAAATTAGATTCAAAGAAAAGAATGATTTATTAAACAAAAAGAATAAAAGAGCAAATTGAAAGATTTAAATTAAAAACTAAAAAGTGAATTATTTTAAAAGAAAAGTTTATAAAGCTTTCATAATTTTTTAAAATAAATAATTTTTAAAAAAATTGTAGTATATAAAATGATTATTAAATTTTAATAAAGTTTTTAGTAATAATTATATGTTTCATTTGTTTGCTTAGGTGAATTTAAAACCTTTCAACTACCAAACATTAAGTATATATATCTTTTAAATAGGTAAAATAATTTTTTTTCTCAATTAAACAAGGATGAAATAAGAACTAAGAATTTTACCTGAAGATTCTGATTTATCTGATTAAAAAATTTGTCTGTAAGATTTCAAAATAAAAACATATTCCATTCAGACTAAAATAACTCAATTTTTGTTTTTTAAAAAAAGCACTTCAATATTTTGTTTAGTAATGTTTCATTCAATTCCTTAAAAGAAAACTTCCGGTTTATATATTATTGATATATGAAGTATTTTTAATGAATTATTATAACTCATTAATAATATTTTATGCTTGGTAATCGAATTATTAACATTTTTAATTAAACCTGTGAAAATATATTATATAAAATGTTCAGTGTTATTGAATTTTGAATGTTGTTAGGCTTTATGTAACATTTAATAAATAGGTAGAGATTTTTAAAAAAAATGTAATTGTTATTTTATAAATTTTATTTTTTTTAAAATTATGAAAGCTTAAATACACCTTTAATAAATAAAATGCAAGCACTGTCCTCATTGGATTTGAAAAAATATCTTTCCCTTCCTTCTGGATTGTTCCATTTCTTCAATTAACCGGGGCAAATTATGGGTATACCAGCGTGTATGTGTGTGTGTGAGTGCCTTCCCTCTATAACAAAAAAAAAAAAAAAAAACGACGCACCAAGAAGTTGCCCGACGGAGACAATAATTAAAGGATAGGAAAATAATGTACAGAATAAAAAAATGATTAAAATTTCAGAAAAATGGAATAATTTATTTCAGAGTTACAGAATTACTAAGTAACGAGCTCAATAATGTATTGAAGCCTGGATGCAAGCAGCCACATGACATGGCAAAGAGTGATAAAGCTCCCTGATGGTCTCCTGCAATATTTCTTGCCAAATTTCCTCCAATTGTAGGGCTCAGTCATCAATATTCTCTGGTAGAGGCAGTCGCCTTTTCATCCTATTCCAGACATGCTTGATTGGAGTGAGATCTAGCTGGGCAAGGATGTGTTTGACAAGTTGTAAAACAGTTCATAGCAACACATGTCGTATATGATCTGGCAATATCTTGCTGAAAAATAAGGCCAGGGTACTGCAAAAGGAACGGTAGTGAAACAGGTCTCAGGATGTCGTCGCTGTAGCGTTGTGTGGGAAGTGTGCCTCTAATGACGACCAATGGGGTCCGGCTATCAAGGGAAATGATACCCCAGGCCCTAAATCCTGGTTAAGAGCCTGTAGGGAGTGCAATAATGAAAGCAGGATCGGTACGATGCCCTGGGCGTCTCCAGACACGTCTTCGATGATCAACAGGACACAGTTAGAAGCGAGATTCATCGCTGAACACTATACGTCCCCAGTCAGCATAATTCCAACGTGATCGAGTTGTAATCTGGCTCGACAGTGTGCAGGCGTGAGTGACATGGGGCGTAGTGGTTGATACAATCGTAAGTTTCGCTCTATCAGCCGTCTGTGAATGGTCATTTTGTACAGTCGTGTGCGGATCGCACGTCTAATGGTTGACAATGATGAATCAGGCGCTGTGACAGATGATATGACAATCACTCTGTCCTCCCCATCTGCTGTGTCCCTAGGTTGACTATTACCATCATGACACTGACATCTGCCACTGTCCACTCATTTTTTGCCAGTATTTTCTATTCGCCGCATCACTATGACCCACAGGACGAGCGATTCTCCGATTTGCCCAACCTCCCTCTTTCAGTGCAATGATACGACCTCTTTCAAACTCTGACAGTTGCTCGTAGTGGTCTCAAATCCTGCGGCGAGGCATTTTGTTTAGTCGTTGAAAGGTATCCTAATCGCAAAGCAACAGAAACTTTGAACATCAGATTGAGAATTGATTCTTATATACACCTGGTGATTGGGCAGTATCGATGCGCTGTAGCTCCCGCTATTCTTTCATTGTATACCAAATTTTAATCATTTGCATGTTTGATCCAAATGTCTTTGCACACGAAATTTCATTACTATCGGGCAACTCCTTCTAGGTGCATCGTTTTTTGTTTTAGAGTGTATATATATATATATATATATATATATATATATATATACCAATAATAAAAATAATAAATCATAAATTAATGTCTAAAAATTACATATCTAAAGAGACCAATAAAAATCTAAGTTAAATTAATGTAACGATTATAAAAACAATCATAATTAATTAAACACAGTACAACTTAAATTTAATACAAATTTTTTTTAATTAACTGGAAAATTAAAAAAGAAACCCTATTAAAAAAGCAAGTATTTAGAATAACGCAAATAATGTAATTAATACTGCTCCATACTTTCGAACGGAGTGTGTATTTATAACGTTATTACTGATCAAACCATCACATTTCAGTTAATTACAATACAGTAAAACATGTTAACAACCCTAAAATCAGCGAATGAAAAATCAGCCACAGAAAAGGAAAGAAAGTAAACACACACATATACAACATACACACAAACATACGCACTGATATATATGTTGGATTTTCCAACTAATTATCAAAGAATTAATTTTATTTTCCAATGTACTGTAAAACCAGTTCATCAGATACTCGATCGATGGCACCACGAATCAGCCTCATGTGATAGCTCATACAGCGCCACCTATTCCAGAACAAAACTGAGCGACGTTTCGTTCTCGCTCTCTTTCTTCCACTTTCCGCTTCTCTTGACCTTCGCATTACCTGCTTTTCATTCTTCATCTCTCCATTTAATAAACTTAAAATTGATCTGTCTCTCTTTTGAGTTAATGTGCTAATTACAGTTTATTCATTCTATGTCCTTTATTTATAGAGGTCAAATATAGGTAGAGGTCAAGAAAAATATCTTATCTATAATAAATGAGTCATGTTTAAAACCACATCCTTAAGTTTGACGCATGACATAGATTGGTAACTAATTTCAATCAAGTTATGGTTTCGATAACTGATCTGATCGATGAAGGAATTTTGCATCTCCCTCGACTAGGGAATCATGATGCAGCAATGGAACTCCAACCCGAGGATTCTAAGAACGGGGAAAACAAAAAGTATAGAAAAGTAAGTTAAAGTTTGAAGCGTCTTAAAGGTTGGCTTGAATGCTCCTTTAGGGGACAAACAATATCTCTGCCAAATTTAAGAAAGATTTCGAAAAAAATATTACAACTCGTGCTTCTTCGGCTGAAATTTCTAAGAATTAAGTTATCAAAGACCTGGGCATGCAACCATGAGAACAGAACTTCAGGGAAAAGAAGTAAACTACGGTATGCCTGAGAGGACTTTATTTTCAGAATATCATTGCTGCATCACAATCATAAAAAAATAGTACTGCATGATTACTTACTTTATTAAATTACTTAATAAAAGAAACTTATTTCTTTAAAAGAAGGTGCTTCATCAAAAAATTGGACTAAGTCTTAAACTTTTGTTAAATTCTACTGAAAAGCTCCGAATTACGGAGTTCAAAGGTATCAATTAAATGCCCCGTGAATGTTTTTGATTATACAACCTCTGACAATACAGTTCGGTGAATAGTCCTATAACATTAACGTAGATGAAATATTAATGAAAGTTGCCTTACTATCCTTCAAAATAGTCACCTACCATGACAATGCACCGTTGAGATCTGCTATACATTTACTGAAAATTTTACAAGAAGTCTTCTTTTGCGTTGGTGTCAAAAGCCTCATCATGTTTCGTATCACGTTTGACGAGCATCGTTGATGCTTTCGTTTGATGATTTTTCTGCTCTGACCTTTTTCCGACGAGATGATACAGGAGAACACCATTCCATGTTTTGCCGTTTCATTTCAGGGTTATACCTGAGACACCAGGATTCATCCTCAGTGACAACACAGTTGAAGAAATTTGGTGTCGCATCCACCGTTTCGACAAATTCCTGTGGAGCCTCTAAACCTGCCTGCTTCTGATCTTCAGTCAAGTGATGTGGCCCTTTTCTCATCCCTAAATTCTGGCTAACGATTTGTCGCACGGATTCACGGTTAATCTGCAGTTCATCAGCTATCATGCGCACAGTTAATCGACGATCTTTCGTGAGTAATTTCTTCACTTTCTCAATGTTTTCGTCACTGACGGAGTTCGCCGGTCTTCCGCTATGGGGGTTGTCAGAAAAGTCTTTCCCGACCCCACTTCTCGGAAACTGACAAATCACTCTTAACACTTCATGGACAGTGCTTGAACTTCATAAACACGTACCAGCATCGCATGGGTTTCTTTCGATGTCTTGTCAAGCTTAAACTAAAGCTTTAAATTGATCTTTTGTTCGCTCCTTTTCCTGTTCTCAGTTAAGAACCAACGCACTAAACAAGCACTTTGTAAAACAAGTCTTACACGGAACACAAACGATGCTCAACTAAACAACGGTGGGGGCAAATAGTCAACACCTGTCGCTACCCTGGTTCGGCGTTTTGTTTCGCCGGTGTTGCCAAATCGACCGTTCTGACTTCATTCACCGAACTTCATTGTCAGAGGTTGTATTTTTAAAACTGAGAATGGGATATGAATATAATTTGAAACATTGCTAATTTCTTTTAATTTATGATAAAACCCCTATCAAAATCTTTAACAGTTAAAATACTTTTAAGAGTTGAATTACCATTCTTTAATTAAATCAATCTAATTATTAATATTATAAATTAATTCTGTATGAGTTATTTTTAATAAGATGGTTATTCATTCATCATTGTTACATTTTGCTCTTATCATGTACATTCCATTGAATCTCTTTCATGAATTATATTTATTACCTATTGTCTGAAACATCCTGTATTCCTCTTATTGTAGATTAATCAACGCTATTTTCTTTCATTTTAGTTACTCCATTGATATTTACTGAATATGCATGTAACCATTGTTTAAAATATAAATGGTTCAGAAGTCACGAATTCGAAAGGCGAGTGAACCTGTGAAGAAGGGTACTTGGCAAGCCCTTGTTTATAAAAGCTTGGTATAAAAGTTTTATTTTTAGTTCATAAAATCAGAAAATAAACAAAAGAGCGACATTTTCATGTCAAGATATATATTATGAATATTTATTTCGATTCGGATAAAAAAATTGTATACACAGGTGAAGTTTTATTTTGTCTATTTAATAAATATTTTTGAAAATCCTGTTTTGATTTTCTTGCATTTGTTTGATATTAGGTAATTTTCGATGAATGAAAATTAGAGTAACAATGAAAAAAAAATTATCTTCTGGGAGTTTTTAAATGAAATATAAATTTGTGAAAATATTGCAGATTGAACGTACTCTTGCAAGAGCAGTTTTACGAAATCTTTGAAAATAAATATATTTTTCGAAAAAATTACCTTTAACCAAGATAGGTATTATTCGAAAGGTATTGGCCGCATAATAGATTTTGTGCGTGTGTGTGAGAGAGAGGTTTCTTTATTTTAAGCATTTGAAAATATATGCCTCTTTACAATATTTCGCATTGATATGTGTAATCATAACATTTAATCCATCTCATTGATTACCATTTCTTTCCCTTTTGCTTGACTTCTGCATATGCGTTTATATATTACTTTTAGTTATTTTCCTTAAACATAAATTTTTAAGATATTCTATAAAAACCTAATATATATTTTTTTCTTTTAAAGTAATTGTGTTACAAATAAACTTGATTTAGTTTAATTGAGCACATGCGTATTAGCAATGGGAATAAATAAAAGTGGTAGCTTGAATTGTTACTTGGTAGCAGCTAGACTAAAGAAAAATCTACAGAAAGGAAAAAAGGTGATGAAATTTCATAGTAAATCCTTTAATTATTAATGGTATTTCCTACTTCCAGAGGAAACGTAATATACTGTAAAAGAATCGAAAGTATTATCAATACAAAGCGATGCTGTTTCAGATAAATTCACCATTTGTATTTGAAATGGTTGCAAATTACAATAATTATGTTATTTGACTTGAAAAGAGGCTTCTATGTTTTTCAAAATGTAATAACGTCTTTTTATGAAAAAGTATTTTAAAAATATATAAAAGGCCAACAATTAAGCAGTGGTTTTTATTCTTAGAAGCATTAGTTAAAAATGAATTTTCCATATAGTTATTTTTTTCCATTCTTTTCTAATTGATTCTTATCATATGAATTATCGTTTGTGTTAACGTAACTCAAAATGTGAGAAACATATTTCACCAAATTCAAGCTAAAATTGTTACAGAGAAGTATCACTTCTTAAAAATTTACACTTAAATTTATTCAATATCCATTTGTGGTATATTATTATTAGTTGTAATAACTTAATATTAAAAGTATTTCTGGTAATTTTTTCAGTAGTTTTATAATACTTAGTGAAGTTTCGATACAATTTTATGTTTTATCTTAGTATGAAAATATAGACTTTAACTTAAGTGCTGTTTTTAAATATATAGCATAAAGGAAACATAAATAAAATTATCTTCCAAATAACTCCAAAAACATTATCATTTATTTCAAATACAATGATTTAGAAAAAAATTTTCTTCGTGAGAATAACGTAAAAACTTTTAATTTAGTTAGAAATAAAACACCAAAGATATTTCTCAATAATATGCCAGTTGGTTATCTGTACTGTTAAAGTTACTTTACAACAAAACCAAAAATATTTTAAAGTGATTCTAAAACTATAACTGTATGAGAGATATTTTCATTAATACTAAGCATACTTTTTAGATATATATAAATATCCAGTGCATGATTCACCATTATAAAATGTATTATTTACATATTACATAACATATAAGAGAAATCACAATTACTGTCAGCTTATATCTGAGAAAAAATTGTCTTTGCATGAGTGAGAAAGTTTGAGATTGCTCATTTGTTATATTAGAGAGTGCTCGTTAATAAACTATTTTCCTCGACTATGAATAAGTTCTAAGTTTGTAACTTTGGGCTATTCACGATTTTCTCTTCCCTAACCTTGGATACTTGCTATAAAGTGAATTGCATAAAACAAAATCTCGACCCAACTGAATGAAACGTGATCTATGGAAATTGTTGAGCTCACGTATTGTAATGATCTGATTAGCAGAAACTGATACTTAAGTGAAGCCAAATGAAATAAAAGAGATGTTAGTAAGTTAGAAGTATGAAATTGGAAGTTAGTGGCTAGAAGACAGTGAATACTTCTACGTAGGCGTATGTGTTCAAACTAACGATAGAGGGCGCTAGGCTCCATATGTGAAAAAGAAAAGAAAAAGAGAACTTTTGTTTGTTTCTGAGTGTAAGAGAGAAGAGTGATGTAGAAAAGCGAATTATGTGTTTGAATTTGATATGCATGCGAATTGGGATATTTACTTATAGTTAATGTTAGTTGTGTTGTGACATCTTAACGTAAATTAAAGAAATTGGTGTCATTCGATTGATTTTATTTGACTTTGTGTGGATTATTCGAACTTCAACTTCCTGCCCTGATGAAGCGAAAAATAATGACCCACGTCTGATAGGTAAGAACTTTTGATTTATTCTTTGATATGAGAATTGCAGTTTAAACATTTTTTGGTTCCGAAACCCCGGGACCAGACCTTTAGATAAATAGTGAATGAAACAAATTATTGCGAACTCAGAAACTTCAGTGTTAAGATAAATAGCGAACTGATTTCTGAACATTTAATTTGTTAAAAGGAATATTGAAGTTCTAAAAAAGACTAGATCCACTGTCAGACGGGCGGCAACCGAAACTATTAAATTAATAGAAAATGAATTGCATAATGTGGAAAAGTCAATTGATGTCATAAACGAACTCTTAGCGAAACTGTTAGATAAAGAAACAAATTTAGCAAATTTTGATAGAACGATTCTTGAATCATGTAAACTCGAAGAAGTTGAAAAGGAAATCGAAAAACAACAGGAATATAAAGATCACATAATTACGTGAAAAGTACGTGCGAACAAAAACTTGAGTCAGAGAGGAAATGAAACCAGAAGTTACCCCACAGAAAAAATTCACATCGTTGAAAAAAGTGTTGAGAACAAAATTATTACAGTAAAACTTCCTCACTTACAGATACCTCATTACGATGGAAATATATTTAGGTTTAACGAATTTTATTCTCATTTTGAAGAAACTATACATAAGAATTCGAATTTTAAAGAAATAGAAAAGTTTGATTATTTAAAATCGTATTTAACTAATGAAGCTGGAATAGCTATACGAGATTTGGCGTTAAGATCAGAAAATTATGAGGTAGCGTTAAACATACTAAAAGAAAGTTTTGGCCGAAAAGATATAATCATAGATGCGCTTAGTTATGTCTAGACTCCTGATGCTGAGAACAGTGCGAAATTCTTATGATATAATAGGGTTGCGTAAACTTCTGTTGAAATGCGAAATGCATATTAGAGGTTTAATAAGTAACGGTATAAACCCGAACAATTACAGCTGCTTATTGTATCCTGAGTTGTTAAAATCAATTCCCAGGGATTTATCGTTAAAATTCACTCGTAGAATTCATTCCAAAAACGAAAATTCTGAATTCTTAGAATTTTTAAAAGTTGAAATACAGTGCAGTGAAAGGAACGAGCATTTATTTAAAGAATTTAGCACGAATGACGCGGAAACACGAAAAGAAACAAAATTTAAATATTTCGAAAAACCGGGAATCAAAATTTCGGGACGTTTAAAACAAACAAAATAGAAAATAATGGGAAAAAGAAATTTCAATACAATGTTCCTTCCACTTCGGCATTTGTCGTCGATGTAAAAAAAATGTATATTTTGTGTAGATCCTGTAAATGAACATGATTCAATTTCTTGTCCCTTTTCTATTGAACAGCAAAAATTATCCCTAAAAAAATGGAATTTATTTTGCGTGTCTTTCAAAGGGACATATTTTCAAGTTTTGTAAAACAAAATTAATCTGCAAGAAAATGCTAGTGTAAGTACAGTGAATTAATTGAAGATAATCCTACCATTTATTTCCACCCCCCTCCCCAGTAGAGTCGGATAAAGGTGACAGCCAGGCTGAAAAAACGCAGAGTGTTTTGACTTCAAAGATCGTAAATACACATACCGAAAGTAGCGAGGTTTTACTTGAAACATGTACAGCAGTGACATTATGTGGTTCACGAAATAAATAAATAAATATAATTCTTGACAACACATCTCAGTAATCCTTTCTAAAAACGGAAATATCTGAAGAATTAAAATTAACCATCATTTGAGAGGAAGGTTTATTAGTTTGTACTTTCGGTTCTCGTGAACCTATAAAAAAGATTTATGATGTTGTACAGATCACCATTTGCATTTCCCGTGACCCTGAAAAGAAAATCGTTATTGAAGCACTGCCAACAGTTGTAATTTCTAATTTGCCCAATAAAACATCAACAAATAAATTAATGAGAGTACTCAAGAATAATTATTCTGAAATATCGAATATGAATGAATCGTATAGAGGTGATATAGGCTTACTTATTGGAGCACAATACTTATGAGATGTTCATTCAGGGGATAAAGAACGATTAAACAAATCTTTATATTTAATAGATACATTATTTGGAAAAATAGTACAAGGTCGCGTTTCACAATTCGGACAAAATTGCAGTCACAAAGTTTGCATTATGAAAATCGAATGTTGTGCTGCATTGAATGAAAACTTAACACGTTTTTGGAAATTAGATTCAATGGGGGATAAATGATACATATAATGATTGTACTAAATTTGAAAAAGAATTTATTTCTAAATTCGAAAGTAATTTTAAATTTAAAGATGGAAAATATCAAACTAAATTATTTTGGAATAGGGTGCCCAACAATTTGGGGAATAATTTTTCCATAGCAAAACGTAGGATTGATAATTTAAGTAATAGAATAAAAGGAAACAATTGGGTTTATGATGAATATAAGAACATTATTCAGGAACATTTAAATTTGAATATTGTTGAGGAGTTTTTTTCCGATTCGAGAAATAATTCATATTATCGGCCTCATTCTGCTGTAGTTAAATCCGATAAGGAGACTACGAAAGTTACATTAGTCTTTGATGCGTCATCGAAGGGAAAAGAATGCAAATCTCTAAATGATTATCTGTCTTCAGGACCAGCCTTGACCCCTAGTATTTTAGATGTTCTCTGAAAATTTTGCGAATATCAATATGCTTTTAGCAGTGATATTCAGGGAGCCTTTTTGACCATCGGTTGATGAAAAGGATAGAGATTATTTATGATGTTTTTGGTTTCCAAATGAAAATGATTCGAAATTGTACAAAATTTTGAAAATGACTCGCGAGCCTTTTGGGGAGACATCAAGCCCTTTCATACTTGCAGCGACCATCATTAGAGAGGAAGTTTGCACATTCAAAAATATATTCAGGATCAGGAGTATCGTGAAACTTATGAAATGTTTAATTCAGCTCTATATGTAGACGATCTCTTTTACGGTGCCAATACAGTCGATAAAGCCTTAAAACTTTCTCAGAGCGCTGTATAAATACTTAAAGACGTGAACATGAATTTAAAAAAAAATTGAAACCTATTCAAATGAGTTGAGGTTTTCTTGGCGTAAAAGATGCATATCTGAGGCGTGGGAGTCAAATGAACATCCTATAAAGGTATTAGGAATAATCTGAAGTATTGTAGAAGAAACTTAAGTTAGATGTACAACCTCTTCTTGACATAATTGAGGATTTGAAGAATTCTAAGCGTAGTGTACTTCAAACTGCATCTAAGATATTTGATCCAATTGGTTTTGCTTCACCCTTTATAGTAGTCATTAAATTATTGATGCAAGAAATCTCGGAAGGAGGACTAGTGTTACTATTATAAGTATTTAAAGTTCGGTTAATTAAGAACGACTGACCATTTAAACAAAAAATAAAGTTTATTAAATCCAAACTGTATTGGATCTCGCACCTATATGAGAATCAACAACAGTACCGTTTTACATTCAATAGAATTCCCTTATTCCCAAATATTATTAGTATAAATGATCAAAAATATATATATAACAGAAAGCAAATACCAATTTTTAGTAAAATATTTAGAAGTCGAAATAAAACTAATATTATCCTTCAATTAATCATATTACACATTTTTTTCCATTGGTAAGACAGCAATTTTTGAAATAGATCTTTTAAAGATACCCTTTAGTGTTTGAACATTTACCACTCTGATATTAGTGTCCTTTCCAACAACACATTCTGATATTATTATTCTTTCCAACAACTGATATTATTGTCTACAATTCTTCCCATAATCTATTTACAAGTGGGAAGGTTATCCTCCTTAACTAATAACATATTACCAATTTTTATGTTGTTTTTTGTAATCATCCACTTGTTCCTTTGTTGCAAAGTATTTAAATAAATATTTTGCTACTGGTTCCATATAGTTTTTTACTATTTTTGTAATCCTTTGCCAAAATTTAAGTCTATTTTCCTGAACATTTGTAAGATTAGGTTCGATAGTGGCACTTATCATTTGACCTGTAAGAAAATGACTAGGAGTCAATACTTTTAAGTCCTCTATGTCATCGGATAAAGGTGTAAGTGGGCGAGAATTTAAAATTCCCTCAATCTGATAAGTTAGAGTAAGAAACTCTTCATAATTTAATTTTCAATTCCCTACAACCCTTTTGAAATTATATTTAATTTGACTCCTGCCTCCCATAAACCTCCAAAGTTTGGTGCTCTGGGAGTCAAAAATCTCCGTTCAATATCTTCTGATGCTAAAAAGTTAAACAAATCATTATCAGATCTTCTGACAAGATTGTACAATTTTTTAAGTTCTACATTTGCATCTACAAAATTTGTAGCATTGTCACTAAACAGTCGTTGCGACTTACCCCTTCTAGCAAAAAATCTCTTTAAAGTCGCGATAAATGCCTCATATGCCAAATCACACACTATATCTAAGTGAAATGTCTTTGTTACTACACAAACAAAAATACAGACATAAATTTTATGGTATGTACCTTTTCTTTGTCCTCTATATTTAATGAAAAACTCTGTCTACAAAAATCAACACCAGAACAGTTGAACGTAAAATTTGAATTTACTCTCTCTTTAGGCAAGTTGCCCATAATATTTTCTGCTGTCACAGGTTTAGCTTTAAGACAAATAATACATTTGTGGACAATTGTTCTACAAAGTGCTCTACCACTTATAGGCCAATATTCATTTCTAACACTATAAGTACATTTTGAGGTCCCATATGAAGATACTTTTTATGAAAATGTTCTATGATCATCTTAGTCAGTTTATGGTTTTCAGGTAAGCCCATAGGGTGCATCTGATTTACATTTAAATTACTATGTTGGAGACGACCTCCTACTCTTAATATATTATCTTTGTCTAAAAATGGATTCAAGTTCTTAAGCTTGCCTACTACTGGATAGCCCTTGCGTAGATTATTGAGGTCTTCCTTAAATTCTCTTGTGTGTACAGCATGGATTATGATTCTTTTACCTTGTTGTAGCTGTTATTGAAATAAAGATCCACTTCTTTTGTTCCGGGGCCTCTGAGCGTTGTGAAAAAATCTGAAAATAAAACTTATATCACGAATTAATTTAAAAAGTTATTAGTAACACTCAAGAAAAAATCAAGGAATGTGTCAGGGGTAGTAAAAGTCAATGTTGTTTCAATGTGAGTTCTTTTGAATTCCTGCAGATAATCCTCACCAGAAGAAGGATAAGGTCCACTGAAAGATTCAGCAATACCTTGATGAAGGAAGTCTGGCCCACCCAATGAATTGCCTTCAATTACACCTGGATTGACTCCTCTCGAAATCAGATCTGTGGGGTTTGAAACAGTGTTAATTCATTTCCAGCAGATTTTTTTTTTTGTGAGCTCATGAATGCGGATGATTCTGCTTGAAACAAAGACTTTCAACAAATGTGGTGAAGAGTTAATCCTAGTCATCACTATGGTGGAGTCAGAGTATAAATACACAGCATTAATTTTAAAATGAATAGATTAAAAAACCTTGGCCATAAGCCTCGAGAGTAGCTCAGCTGCACAAAGCTCAAGTCTAAGAATAGTTAACATTTTAATTGGTGCAACTCTTGATTTGCTACTAAGTAATGTCACTTTCCCATCGTTTGATCTAGTAACACAACGAAAATATATTACTTCTCCATAAGCATCCTTACTTGCATCGGAGAAATCATGCAGAGACAAATCCTTTACGTTAGAGTCAGTAAAGATATAGCGAGGAATTTTCAAATTCTTAAGTTCTGGTAAGACACCTCTAAAATTTTCCCAAACTTTTCTCTTTCAGACGAAATTCTTGATACCAATCTATTTTCAAAATCCATAACTTTCGGAGAAAAATCTTAGCTTGTACAATTACTGGTCCGAATAGACCCTAGGGATCAAAAATTCTTGCAATTTCTGCTAATACAGTGCGCTTGGATGTTTTGTTCGAACTAAGTGAGATGGTGAAACTAAAGTTATTTTCCCTGGGTTTCCATCTTAAACCAAGAGTCTTAACGCTTTCAGAGTTATTTTCTTCTAAATTATATTTCTTATCATGAAAGGAAACTTGTTTCATCAGAGCACCTTTTGTGCAGATCCATGCCACCAGACTTTAGCATGGCAATCAATTGTCATAACAATTCCATAGCAGAAGCAATATTATCCTTTCCCGTCAGAATATCATCAACATAAAAGTCTTTTAATGCAGCCGCAGAAGCCAAGGGGAATGCATTTTTTCCATCAATAGCGAACTGTTTCAAGACTCGTTGCCAGATATGGAGCAGATTTCGTTCTATACGTAACTGTTAACAGCTTATATATCTTGGGATTTTCTTTAAACCCTTTGCTCCATAAAATACACTGCAAATTGCATTGACTAGGGTCGATCCATATCTGATGGTACATTTTCTTACCATCAGATGTAAATTGAACTCTATGTTAACGAAATCTGAGGAGGAAGGCAAAAAGATCTTAATGCACTACACCTCCCTTTCGAAGACAATCATTTAAAGATGCTCCATTAGAGGATGGAGAAGATGCGTTAAAAACTACTCGAAGTTTTGTAGTTTTTCTATCTGCTTTATAAATCTCATGATGAGGCATAACATATTTTAAATGATGTGAAGAAATGTCCTTTAATTCCTTCATATGTCCTAGTTTTTCATACACTTCCATAAAATTAGAGTAGATGGTATTCATTTCCGGATTAGAATACAACTCTTCCTTAAACAATTTAACCTTCGGTTTGCAATCCCCAAGGATTCCCCTAATTCTAAATTTCCTTTTATAGGAAGTCTCACAAGGCACCAATATCCAAAGAACTATCGTGTTAACTTTCATACATGGAACACAATAATCCAAAATTCATTAGTCGGCGGACTAGACTGTTACTGGCTCTGGCTCGGCGGACCAGAATGTTACTACTATAAGTAACTAAAGTTCGGTTAATTAAGAACGACGGACCATTTAAGCAAAAAAAAGTTTATTAAATCCAAACTATATTGGATCTCGCACCTATATGCAAATCAACAACCGTACCGTTTTACATCCAATAGAATTCTACAAAAAACAAAAGAATTCTCTCCTGTTTCAAGGAAGAAGAGCATTATTTAGTGGCTTTACAATAAACCTCTCTAGAATAATACAAAATAGATAGTGGACTGAACAACTAAGATTGGACGATGAATTATCCACAAAATTGAAGAAAAAAATGGGAAAATTTGTTTTCTCAGATATATATATATTGAAAAACTTAACAATTGAAAGAAAGTATTTTTCCCTTCCATTTCAGTTGGTTAAAGAACTCGAAATTCATATTTTTTCCGATGCAAGTCCTAGAGGGTTCAGAGCTGTATCGTATTTTCGTTACGTGAGAAGCGATGGTATTATTGACACTAGTTTCATTACAGCAAAATCAAGAATAGCACCTCTTAAGAGGTTAACACTATCTCGACTTGAATTGCTAGGAGCTGTAGTAGCTATGAAAATTTGCAGGCAATTAAAAACAACATTATTGTAACCATTTAATGAAGTTTATTTGCGGAGCGATTCCTTAATCACTCATCATTGGATAAAAGGAACAGCTACTAAATGGAAACCGTTCATAAGAAACAGAGTTTAAGAAATCCAGGATTTAACGGATCCTTCTAATTGATACCATTGTAGAGGTATAGATAATCCTGCAGATTATATATCTCGAGGATCAACTTCAGAAAAGTTTATATCTGTCCCAGTCTGGCTTAAAGGTCCAGATTGGCTTCGACTAACGAAAGAAGAGCGGCCAACAGGGCCCATGCATGATACTTTTCCTAAAGTATCTTATAGTAACTTGCGAAAATTAATTCGTGTTATTAGCTGGGTACTTCGATTCATCTACATTGCAAAAATTAAGATTAAAATATACAATGAATTAAGTGCTGAAGAACTCGATGGTGCCGAAAAATTATGGATAAAATTTGTACAAAAGGAAGTTTTCGCTGAAGAACTGTTTTGTTTAAATCAAAGAAAACCAATTTCAAATACATCTTCGATCCCTTCGATTGAATCCCTTCCTTGATGAAGACGGGATTATACACATCGGTGGAAGACTTCAAAGATCAAAGTTTACGTACCTGATGAAACATCCTATTATTATCCCTACAAAACATCAATTTGTGAATTTGTTAGTGTGAGACGCACACAGCAATGTGTTCCACGGTGGAATTTCAGAGACTTTCATGGAAATATTGGCTAAATTCACATTTCATTATTCCCATTTCGTGAAAAATATTGGCTAATTAGAGGAAGACAAACTGTAAAAATTATACTGCGAAAATGTATGGTATGTAAGCGATTAAGTGCGTCACTAGGTATACAGGTTACTGCTCCGTTACAGCTATTCGATTAGAACAGTCATCTCCGTTTTCTGTAGTCGGTATTGACTTTGGAGGACCGATTTATACAAAAGATAGTGAAGATAAGCACTACATAGTGTTATTTACCTGTGGAGTAACGAGAGCTGTCCACTTAGAAGTTGCTGACAATTTGATCTCTGAAACATTTGTATTGGATTTCTACCTATGAAAGAAGAATTAGAGACTCTAATTATTGAAATTGAAGGTGTACTGAACTCACGTCTACTAACTTATGATTTCTCAGAAATCCGTGAACCTGTGCCTCTAACTCCAGCACATTTACTCTTAGGTCACAGGATTAATAGCCTACCTCCTGCCAGGCTTAATTTTGATTCCAAATTGATTAACCAAAAATTCTAATTAAAAGATTTAATTATCGCGAAAGATTAATTAATATGTTTTGGACTAAATGGAAAAAGGGATACCTTTTACTGTTACGTTCCTTACATTGTACAAAACCTTCAGGAAAAATTAAAGAATTTAAAGAAAATCATATCGTATTAATTCATGACGATAAGCTTTCTAGACATTTTCGGAAGTTAGGTAGAGTCGTTACTACATTTCCTGGCAATGGTGGTAAAATTAGATTGCATGAACTTGAAACATTACATCCGTCCTTAAAAGACCTGTACAACTGTTATGTAATCTCGAAATAAATGAATAAATTTGTTTGTCTTTAAATGTGTATCTTAATCCAGATTTTATTTTTTAGTATTCAAAATTGTATACAGTATTCAAGTATTAAGATTTAAGAAATATTCTCGTTTGGAAATTGTATGCAGATATATTTTGTCATTTATGTTGTTTGTATTCATATTTGTAAAATTGTAATTTCATTGATGTAAAAACATTATTTTGTATAATATGTCATTCGGGGGAACAGTGTGTTGAAATTAACGTTAGAGGTTGCTAGGCGCCAGATGTAAAAAAGAAAAAGAGAATTTTTCTTTGTTTCTGAGTGTAAGAGAGAAGGGAGATGTAGAAAAGCGAACTATGTTAGTGAATTTGATATGCATGCGAATTGGGATATTTACTTATAGTTAATGTTTGTTGTGTTGTGACATCTTAACGTAAATTAAAGTAATTGATATCAGTCGATTGATTTTATTTGACTTTGTGTGGATTATTCGAGCTTCAGCATCCTGCCCTGATGAAGCGAAAAATGATCACCACCGTCTGACCGGTAGGAACTTTCGATTTATTCTTTGATATGCGAATTGCAGTTTAAACAGTATGCAACATGATTGACCTTACATTAATTATTATCGAACAAGAATCCATAATCTATAGGAAGGATTCTGAGCCAAGGAAGTCATTCGAATACCTAGTCATACCAAGTTAACTCACTCAGACCCAAGTGTTTTGGTAACAATCGTCTTTAACATTGATGTTAGACTAGATTACAAAAACTTTGAGATAAAATGAATGAAGAGAGAGAGAGTATAAATCTGCATATCGAAAAACATTGGAATATTAATAAACTGAACTTAGCATCTGCCTTCCTCTTCATTGTATCATTTGGTAATTATGTTAATAGACTTATAACGGAAGGTGAATTAAACGTTAATAAGCGGTGGTTTCAAATTTATCTTCAAATCCAAGTTGAGAAGTTTGGCTGTTCAGAATTTTCTCTTCATTAACCTCGGGGACTATTGGTAATTTGAATTGTATAAAATTAGAACTTCTTTCCAAATAAATGAAACGTGATTTGGTAAATTAAATGAATAGAAGAAATGAATTGAATTGAACAAGATATAAAGATAAATAAGTAAATAGAAATGAAAGGAAAGAGAAGGCAGATTGAGGATAACGACAAGAGGTTAGATATTTGTAAATTGGATTGTATCATTGTAATTACTCGTTTAGGTAGAATCGACTTCTAATTAAAATGCTAATATTCTGATCGTATATAATCGAGGAGTGCGTGAATCAAAACAAATGACTTGGTAAGCTAAGCATTTATCATCAGAATGTTAACTAATCTAAGATTGACTGAGTTTAGAGGGATTCGAGAAGAGGTGATATCATATATTCTTTGGTAGTTAATAAAGAGTTTTGTCTTGCTCATATACATCTTCAATTGGAGTTTTGAACTTATTGACGATTTAATTAGATTTTAAGATGGTTGTAAAATTGAATAACAAATGAAAAATGTGACGATGTTGAAACTATGTTTTGCTTTGAATGCAATAAGTTTTTGGTTTAATTTAAAAAAAAAAATTCGTAGAATTACAATTTTACCATAATGGTAAGAGTTTTGCAAAGGAAAATACCATTTAAGTAACACTTTTCTTGAAATATGCGTTTATGAGCCTATAATTAACGAAATTTTCCAAAGCAATTCTTCCAAAACTATTAATTACCTTATTTTAAATTTTAAATAATACACGGAAATTACTTTCTTTGTCATTTAATGCTCTGCATAACGTTTCTATTCATAGAACGTTTAAAGCAAACAAAACGTTTTTTTGATTTCCTGCAGATGTATGTATTGTTTTCCCTTTCAATGAAAGGATAAATAAGAATAAGGTTGGTCATTGGCTAATTGTTGTAACAACCTTACTTTTAAAACACGAAAGGGCATAATATTTTTCCTAAAATGCTTATATAAAAACACCTAATTTACAATCGTCCTCATTACAACTGTTTTTAGAGAAAAATTAAAAATGCTTCAAGTGGAACATATAAAGTTGTTAAAGTTTTTTGTGTTGGTTGGAGTCCTGGCCTCTACGAAAGCATTTGGTCCCCCGAAAGGTATACCAGCTGCTCCCCCAAATACACCTGTGATTCAGGATATCGATGAGTACTTTTACCCTTGTTATACTTCTATAAATTGCGTCTATAAAGGTATGAAATAGTATTTTTTAATATATCACATTTTTCTAAATGCATTTGAAACAAAATATTGTAGTCGTCATCTTTTTTTTTTTAATGTTCTTAGTATAATATCGCTCTTATAACTAAAATAATAAAATTCCATATTTACTGCTTATTTTATTTAAAAATGATATTATATATATATATATATATATATATGTGTGTGTGTGTGTGTGTGTGTGTGTCTGTGAATGTGTATAATTAAATAATCATTGTATGTTAAATAAAAGTAAGTAAATAAATAAGAACTGTTAGTAAAAATATTCAGTAGACTGAATAAAAAAAATCTATTTGAATTATTAGTGTGGAATAAAATTTAAAACAACATAACGAAAACGTTTTATAATAAATGAGGGTTTTCAACCTTTTACATTTTGGGTAACCCTTTGATCTTACCGTTTCTTGAAGGAACCTCTTAATCAAATAGCAGAAAAAATAGCATAACAAACCTTTATCCTACTCAAATTTACAAAATTGTTATTGCATCTTTATTTATAACAATTCAAACATCTTAATAAGATAATGAATGGAAAGATAGCTAGTGCCGTTTTTTTCCGGTTTTCTTAAATATAGTCTATCAGTAATAAATAAAAGCAACAATATTTTAAGTTACAAAATAATTCATAAAAAGAAAAAAATAATGACTTGGCTGTGATTATTTTTTATTGTAAAGTATTTTAACTTCTGGAATAATTGTTGAAATCTGCAACCTAACTTCCTCTTCAGCATCAAAAATTGTTTCTGTATTTAATTTTTGTCGCAGCAAAAATTAAATTCAGGAAGCCTTTTCGCAGACATAGGTTGAACCTAATGACATTAGATATTTCAGTCTTTTGGCACTTTCTGGATATTCTCTTATATCAATCCAAAAACGCCTAATATCAAATTGAGTAAATTTCAGTTTTCACTTAGTGTCGGTCGATCTATCAATTTGAGATATATTGACTGAGACAAACAACGGAAACTAATATATGTGACCTAATGTTCTCGATTAATGTATTTGAAGCGCGTGACTTTTTCGAAATTTCAGCTTTTATTTTATCCATAAAACATTTATCCATATTAATTTTTATTATCAAATTACCATTAAGAATTTGATATTTTATAATAAATAAAATAAATAAAATATAATAAATAAAATTTTACAAAAAATTTGACGCTTTGATTAAATAAATAGTGATCACGTGATAGAGACGTCAAATAGTGATGAATAGTGAAACCCAGTCAAAATTCCAGGAAACTTAGGATTTCGTGGAACCCATGTTGAAGACCTCTGAAATAAATAATGTGAAAAATAATTAAATACTTAAAAATAAATTTTAGAATATTTTTATGAAAATTGACACTTAAAGTATGGGAAACTGTAAATGAAATGTTTGTAAACCTTAGAGGTTATGGAAAAAGTAACGCAAGTTAATTTTTTGTTAGCATTAAAGCAATTTAATGCTGTTACTGGATTCAGACTATGATGTATGGCTATACCGGTATTATGGATCTAACTGTTCTATTCAGCAATTACTTTTTAACAGAAAGGTAAAAATCATTTGATGTGCTTCCTCCATTATTTTATTCTACAGCAATCTTTCACTGTAATTAAATAATCAATAATTACATAAATCCAACTGAAGATACGCTGATCAAGATGTAACCTTTTATTAACTACCAAAGAATACTAAGGCTACTATGCTTGAATATCTCTTAATATTAGTTTATTGCCCAACTAAGCATTTTGGTTTCTTGAAGAGATGACGAGCAATATTCCACTGTTTTAAAATTAACCAAGTATCTGTGAAATTAAGATAAGACAAACTATAGAAGGAATATGTGAGTACTTAGTTTAGATATTCTCGATAAATTAGAAAAAGATAGATAAAATATTTGGTTAAATTTTTTTTAGAAATATGTAATGGGAAATTAAAGTCATTTTATCGTGTTTTCATTCTTCGTCCTTAATTCGCTTTCTTCTTACTTACCAATGCAGATACGCTGATCTTTAATTTTTATAATAGCATATTACGTCGCCTCTGAGAACATAAAGGTCACAAAAACTTCTTATTGGAAAAAAAGGTCTAACCATAAAAGGAAATTGAATTCCCACTTAATTTATTTCATATTATAAGGTATGGTTATTAAATAACGAGACTGATGCTGTAAAACATTATATTTTGATGGCATACATATTTACTTATTATCGTCTACAATATTCCTCTATCCCTACAAAGCTCCTTGCGAATCTTCCATTGTACGAAACAGTGCTGGAAGTCTTTTCTCTGTCAGCTTCTTTAGGACGCGTGCTACTGTAAAAAAGATCGAATAACTGAATAGGACATTTTAAAGCCTCTCTGCGTTGTAGAGTACAATCAAAATGTAGGAAGCACTGACAGTGGCGATTCTATCATGTATCAATATCCAGGGTTTAAAAAACAATGGAATGGTTAAATAAAGCTGTTTTTTGGATTGTTAGATACGACACTTCTAAATGCAAATGTATTATTTTCAGAAGTAAAAAGCCACAGAATATCTTCATTGGAATTCAGTTCCAGAGTTATTCATCAGATAATAGAAAAGTTCGTAAAACCAAAAAATTCACCAGGCACTCAACCATTCTGTTTAAATTGAAGACATTTTCCGAAAATTTACACTGTCGGGAAAGGTAATAAAGTTCGAAGGAGGTGCGTCGTGTGATCTAAAAGCCAGGAAAAAGAGAAAGCAAACATTGTATTATGAGTGCAAAATATGCAATGTAGGAATGTGCGTAGACCATTGTTTTGAACTATACCATATGGAGAAAATTTTTTTAATTAGAATTTCTTTATATACAGATTATTATTGCTTGAGTTCCTGTTTTTAAAATTATTTTTATATGTATAGTATTTGTAATTTTAATTTTATGTGTGTAGTAGTTGTTTCACATGCATCTAATATTTTACATATTTATCATTCATTTCTATTAATGTTATAGTCTTTATATTAATACATGTTAAGTAGTAGTATATTATCTATAAATAACGTGTAAAATTTTAGTCATTATACTAAATTCAGATTTTATAAGAATTTTTTTTTATAAAATTAGGCTTAACTGCTTAAAATGCGTGCCAGGTGGTGACGCTCCGTTTCATTGTATTTGTTCTCATGACAGCGCTTCATTCCCGGCGCACTGGTCCTCAACTGCTACGGAAAATGTTCAGTATTTTATGATTTGATTTCTGTTTACACTGTGTTTATCTACTCTTACGATATCTGCTTATGCTTTAATTTTTCTTCATTTCTGTTTTATATATAACATTGGTATGTATCTGTAGAAATAAATGCAGGACAACTGAATACGGGAATCTGAACAAAATCATTGGTACCTAAAACTTCAGGAATTGATTGAATAAGAACACAGACGGCATTGAAGACTTGTGAGTTCAAGAATGATTGAAGAATGTGAATACGAAAATGATAGAGAGGGAAAAACCAACCGGTGGGTGAAATGAAAACAGATAATAACGAAAACGCCTTGTTTATAAAATGTAGACGATTTGTCAGGGGAAATATCCCTAGTTTTTATAATAAATTTAACTCCTATTGACAGAAGTTTAAAAAAGACATTGATTATGCGTTCAGACGTCTCTCAGAAACATTAAACGAAATGAAAGTTCTAGATAACCAAATACATCCTCTACTATCTGAAGAAGAATTCGAGAAAGATTTTAATGAAAGTTCTGAATGTGAATATATAGCAAGGTTAACGATTTTCACAGCACGTAAAGCTTTGGAAAAGTCTCAAGATTCTAAACATTGTTTCATCACTGAACGCTGAAATATAGCCAAATGAGATGATAACTGCGCCTATTGCCGCTATATCTACTAAAGACAACCTGTCGCCAAATGAGGTTGAAAACAATCCGTTTTTCGTCGTTCTCGTTGGAGCTATCACGCCAAATCATATCAGTAAATTTTTAATCCCTCTGGCTCATCTAAATTAAACTTTTCTTTGTAAAATACCACCTTATTCTAGTTGGTGTCAGCCGTTAAATATTTCAACACAAAATTTAATAACGAATTACTTTTCTGCTTAGGCTTTCCTTTCTCCTTTCAGTACACATCATTAGCATTTTCATGCATCTCATGCTTATTATTTGACTACTACCGGGCAATTGTGCTACAAAAGAAGTTTATCTTTTGTTCTGTTCAATTTTTTCTGCCATAACTACCAGAAATAGGGAGAAAGTGGCTAAAAACAGTCCTTGATTTCCCAAGTGTTTTTGCAATTTTTGTCCCAAATCTTTGAAAGCTAGTATCTTGTCTTGTTCAGTATCTTATGACAAAGGTACATGGATAAAAACGTTTATTTTATATAATTGAATACATGGGAAGGTTAACGAAGGCAAGTTTGGCAATCGAAATTCTAGAGAGGTTCTTCCTCTGTATTAACAATTTTTTGAAATACTTTCCATAAATCTGCATAATTTTTCTTCCAGCAATGCATTCATCTTTAGGAATATACAACAGTGGTTAGAGAAATATAAATATAAAACAGATACAATGCTGTCAAAACTACATTTGACATTAAAAAAAAAGTCCTTTTTTTTGGACAAATTCATTCAAAAAAGAATTATTTGCTACAAAGAAACAAAACAAATGGATTGATGAAATTACAAAGTATAAGTATAAAAATATTCAATGGGGACAAGTGACGTATTATGCGCCAAATCTATGAATAGTAAACGAGAGACAGAATATAACATGTTATGACAAAAAAATCCACTTTAAAATTGAATTTTAAAAAGTGTAAAGCACATTTCGAAACCAGGCTTCAAGATGCACACTATGAATCCCTATAGATAGAATCTGGATACCAAATGTCATGCTTCTATGTTTTTTAATCTTTTCACTACATCGTCCTTACAAACACGCACACACACAAGCGTCCGTACGCACGCATGCACGCACAGATGTATACGAACACGCACAAAAACTGTTCCTCTTTTATTAATACAGACTGTATGCTTTTTATGCCTTTTAACAGAAACATTTTTCATTACCGGAATATTTTTATTCCACATTTCATTTCCATTTAAATATAAAATTAATGTTTTGAAAATATTTCGAAATCGAATGACTTTATGAATAATTTAAATTTAAATTTAAATTTAAATGAAATGAAACTATATTTGATAAAAATTCTTTGTACAGAAATAGTTCAATACGTCACCTATTAACAAAAGCTATTTTGTTTTCAAATTCATTCCTTTAATATTATGCTTTTCAATCTATTAGATATTCTTCTGAGAACATTTGCAATAACATTATAATTGTTTTTTGGTAGTAGGGAATTTATAAATAATTTTAAAAAAGGAGAAGAATGAAATTTTGGAAACTTGAAAGTATACAAAATTATGGTAGTACATTAAGAATATTCATATTAATAATACAATATTGAACGGTTTTGTTAATTTGAAATATAGATGTTTTAAACCTATAACACGGAATTAAATATAGTATATTGCAATATATACATGTGTCGAAAATTCAACATCAAAAGTAAGATATAATCAAGTAATATAAAATTAATACTCGAATGACTATCGTTAAAATTGATATTTTTCGAAATGATTATGTCTTAGGCATTTGCAAATATATTTTTTTGTTCTTGGTTATTAATTGTGCTAATATTAAAAGAGAATTTAATTTCTCTTAAATTCTGATGGAATATTTTGAGCTAATTGACCCATTTTGTTTTACCCAACCAGATTAATATGAATGGTAATGTTGTGACGAAATACAAGGTTTAGAAAATGGCATCATGCCTGAGACTAACTTAAACAGGATTTGTGGTGTATTTTAACCAACTTCGTTACCAATTCAGACGGAATGGGGTTTTAATGCTTTAATAATAATATTAAAATAACTAAGATCTGTGTCTTGACTTTATTTGGTCGCGAAAGAATTTTTTATAAAAAAAAAATATTTTATGACAAAATATCAAAGTAAATATCGCTTCAAATTCGTAAAACTGTTGTTACTAATATTAAAAAAATGTTATTTTAGTATTCAACCATTTCTTTGCAAATATTTTGAAGAGGTTACATTTTTCAAATAAAGTAGAAAGAGTATTTCTTAAAATATAAAGAATTTCATTATTTTAGTTACATTCAGGGTTTCATATGTGGATGAAGCATTGCAGTTTATTTTTCAATTTATTAATGAAGCCTTTATATTTCAAACATATAGTGTAAATTTAAATATAATTTCATAACCGCTGGCAGCAAAAACTTTGTAATGTAAAATGTGAAAAATTATTATACGATTTTGCTTGTACGTAAAACTGAATTGAAAAAATAGCTACATGGATGCTATGAAAAGTCAAAAAAAAATAAATTTAATAAATAAAATGTAAAATAACATTAAACTATTTTGAAGTAATGTCTTATAAAAATGCATAAACTGATTTTATCAACAACAGTGACATATTTTCAAAATCTTCGCAATTAATCCGTTACTTTTTATAAATTTTTTCTTTGTAATGTGCCTTTTCTTTTCTTTGTATTCTGCTAGTTCTATTTACTTTTGTAAGTCGCATGTGAAACTTGCGGTTCACGAGAATATTTTATAAGTTTTCGATAGAAAAACAAGTTCTATAAAATAAATTTATTAAAAAAAATATAAATTATTATTAATGAATTACAATACAGAATTTAAAGGAATTCAGATTCATTGAATATTAACTGAATCTTTTGAAAGTATATATATATATATATATACCTTATAATTGCAAAATTTGTAATTATAAATGCATTGATCAAACCTCAAATCATATTAATTTAGAATAAATTAACATGGATTTGACATCCAAACGTTTTTGAGAAGATGCAAGATAGGAATAAAATTAAAATTGGGAGCTTTCATTTGCATGGTTTTGACAATGTTGACCTGAGTTGAATCAAAATTGTTCCTTGTAATAAAAATAGTTTATGATGGGGAAACAAATTTATTGAATATTATGAGATCTTATACTTATCTAGCTTAAAATATTATGTATTTTAACATATATATATATATATATATTATACGTATTAAGGGGACTTCGTACCTTTGCACCTTCAAAAACTCGATTTTTCAAATTTGTTTTCAAAAAATAGTGTTGAATGTTTGGAACATTTTAAAGCAAACCATGTCAAAATTCGACAATTATTACACCCTGTGCAACAAAAAATGTAAATGTCTAAAGTGGCTTATTCTATGTAATTCAATGTAAAAGAACCTCTTTTTCTCAATTTGCTATTTTCACACTTTCCTACAGGATTAAAAAAAAATGTATTGCATGCAGAGCTTTAAAATTTTACATGAGTGTTGTACTTGCAGATCATTATTCCGTGAACCTCAATTTCGTTAATGGGATGATTAGATTTTATTTTATAACATGATACATGAAAAAAAAGTTACTAAATACAAACTTGATAATTTTTTTAATTTTTAATTTTTTTAAAAGTAAGACGAAGTTAAAATTTGAGATTTACAGAATAAGGTCATTATTTAGCTTTAATTTGGTATAAGAATTATGGTTCTACTGTACATCTTTCAAATGTTATCTTGTGGGTAACGTAAGGTAAGCTAATTTATTTTTTAAATTTTTGTATGCATATTTCATGTTGTATAAGAAAATATGTTAATTTAATTGCAAAACTTGACCCAATATTTTAAACTATACGCTTTATTACACAAACTGACAAAGTTTCATATTGAAATGAGCACAAATTGTTGATTTATGAAGTATCGAAAAAAAAGAGTTTGTCAAAATGTTCTACTTTTGATTTCGAAGGGTACTAAGTCTCCTTAAAGTAAATGACTATAAAGTTTTTTGATGTAAAAAATTTCCCAGTGGAAATTAATTACGTTTCTTAGAAAGTAGAGAGATAAGACAAAGATTACAAATAATGATATTAAGAAAAAAAAATCTTCAATTACGTGAAAAATTTTATATAAATAACCTAATATCAAAACTATTAAGTATTTTTAATTTTTCATTGAAAAAAGTGAATTATTTTTGTTATAGTCTGTTTATTTCATGACAGTAAACTAGAGAGTAAATTATATTTATTTAATTAAGGATGTAACAAACTAGTTGTTCCGTAAATAATATAGAGAGAAAGATTTTAATTCAGAGCTGCAAAATATATAATACTCTATTACTAAGTTTATGAACAAATATTTTGATAATATTAATTTTAATTATCTTAATAAATATAACAAAAAACAATCCCTATTGGTAAGTCCTGACGTGAAAAAAAGTTTTAAATAAGTTTAAAAAAATGGTTTGTATTATTTATAATTCTAAGAATAACTCATATTTAAGAAATAATGATATATGTACGTGTAACTGTTACTAAGAGTATATCTATGAGTAATAAAAGCATGCTATTACAGGTAATTTGTAGATTTTTAAAGATAAAAAAAATGAAATACCACTATGAATTATGGTATTAATTTGTGACTTTTAAACAGTTTAAACACTGTATTCTTTATGGTATTAAAAAAATGGTGTTTGTTAATTTAAATAATAATAAATAGGATAACCACTGGAAACATTTGTAAACTTATTTTTCATCTCAATATAGATTTACTATTACTTATGTAGACTAAGTACCCAATAATTGTTATGTGCAATTTTCTATCTCTACACGCGTTGGTGGTGCCATCTATCGAATCTCTGAGAAGTTGTTTAAGTTTGTAGATTTATTAAAATTCATATACATATATGTATGTTTAATGCGTGGATAAAATTTTCTCTATATTTTATGGAGTTTGACTTCTTCTTCCAATTGTAAAAAATGTTAAATGCATTGGTTTAATGTCAATGTACAACATAGAAAATTTTAAAGTTCAGAATCGGCATAAAATGGATTCTCTTACAAAGTCATTTGTGGCCACGGTAGCCTACAGGTCACGGTCATGAACTTGCGCAGCGGTTTTCAATCACTCGTGGGTTCGAGTTTTGATGCCACTAAATACCTACCATGTAGCCGGAGCTGATGTTCGTTGAATCTGTCGAGGCTCAAACCATTGGCTTGGTGTGGAAGGTGCCAGCAGGAGTATCATTCTCGTCATTTGACCGAGATTCAAAATTGAAGTTCACCGCAAATATCCCTCCAGTTACTTCTGGAACGACGATAGTAAAATTAATCAATTTTTTCAAAGTCATGTAGAAATGTAAACAGCTATTTTAAGAATAAGCAATTTATTAAGTCAATCTTGCAAATTAAATAAAATATTAACAATACATTCTGGGCATAACATATCTTATTGATCAGAAATAGAAGTATATATATATATATATATATATATATATATATATATATATATATATAAATCATGAAAATAATAACACAAAATCTTTTAAAAGTGAGACCATCTTTACACATACACGTTCACCAAGTAGAAAGGTTGTACTCATATTCTATCTAGAATCCGGAATGAATTACTTAAAGTCGTTGAAGAAATAATTGGGGGGGGGGAGATTTTCCAGATCAAATAGGTTCTTAGCATTTACAAGGAGTATTCATATTCCTTTGTAGCAGATTTAAATCCGAATCTGATTACAGTATTTACCTTTTAATTTCTTTGAATTTCATTAAATCTACACCGAGATGAAATGTTTATTATTCTGAAAACATTAGTTAAGGAATCGTTGGCGTTTCTGCATTTTATTTAAGAAATTTTCCCTCTTATTTATAAAACTATTGCTGTTTTTGTGTTGTATTAGAGATAAGAAATTGTGTTTTCTTTTGCGATTATTTATTATTATAATATCGTTGCTCTTAGAAGTAACATAATGCTGTTGACGACAGACATCGTAATTTTAATCCTCGGTCAAATGGCGAAACTACACCTTAGCTGGAATCTTCCTTTCCAAACAGTTCCTCGCTAAGCCAACAGATAGACCAAAATCCTCTACATGTTTAACGTATATCAGCCCTTCTACAAAGTTTGCCATCAGGACTCGAATCCACGACTGGATGAAATCAACAACAAGCATGAGTTTACGATCATGGCCATAAAGTTACAGAGGTCTACTATGTATAAGGAAATAGAAACTAGTAGACGATTAATCTTTTAACTTTCGACAGTGTGTTTCTATGGGAGAAAAACAGTTCTTTAGATGTGTTTTATAAAAAAAAATTATATTCCATCTATCACCCTTTAAGGGAGATTTTATTAAACATCCTATGCTCAACATCTTGAGTATTATTTGTTTAATTTGAATGTATGTGAATTATAATAAAAGTTTTTTGTTTTTCAGTTATTCTTTATATTGAATTTTATTTCTTTTACAGGTACTGACGAGCACAAGAGAGCAGAAGAATGTCTCGGTATCTTTAATGAAAAAGTAAAGTAACTTGAAATTATCAAATAGTATTTAATTTATGTTTTTTAAGTAAATAGTTTTGTCTGAGATGCTGTCGAAAATCATTACTACTATTTTTTTTTTTTTTTTTTTTAAAAAAATCATTATTTTTAAAATTAAAAATTCATATTTAGTGATTATTTTTTTGAATATCTCAATTTTTGTACAAAACATTCTACATTGATTTTTCATCTGTATTTTCTTCTGATTTAAGGAGTTTTAATGTCTATTAGTGAAATATTTTTTGAAAAACAAATAGTAATATTTAATGCTTCAGAAAACTTTTCAGAAAAGCGTCAATACCTTTTAATATTGACTTGAAGAGTTCCTGCATATGTTATCTCGAATGTTTGAAATAAAATATCGTTTTCTTTTTGTATGTATCCATTACACCTACAAAAATTACAATTGTCTCATTAAAGACATTATACTTGTATATTGAATAGATTAAAATGTGGCGACTTCCTACGTCATTTTGACTGCGGAGCAGTAAGGAGAAGTGAAGAAAAGGAGCAGACGATCTTTTCTCCACTCACTTAAGTTTTAAATTTGTAAATGTTAAGTTTGAGATAAATGAATAATTCTTTGCCTCTAAAAAAAAAGTAAATATTACGAAAAATCCTTTGCTTAAATGATTATGAAAGAGATTTGCTCCAATGCGATTGACAACAAAAACATTATTATTATTATGTGTTGTTCTATAAATTTTAGAATCGGTCTACTGTGGTAATGATTGGAGATGTTTCTGTTTACATTAAAATAGGTATTATTTAAAAGCTCCAACATTTGAAGTTTCTTTTACGTTTTCTGTGTGGCTAATTAATTTAATGGCTAAAGTGAAATGTTAATGTAACAGCTCTCCGGAACGACAGAAAAGTTGCTTGCATTCCGCACACCTTCTGAAAGGAAATTATGGGGAATTGAAGGTTTTATCAACACACACCTTCCCTATAAAAATGCATCTTCTTAAAAATTGAAAAAAAAAAAAAAAAAAAAACCCCATCTTATCTTCCATTATATTGAAAAAATATATAAAGGAAGAAATATATGTTCAAACTGCAAGGACCAACATTTTGCTTTAAGGCTGATATGCTTATGTTAATTTTAGTAATATTGTCTACAACAAAAACATTAAACATGTTATCGTCAATGGACTTTTAGAAGCTACATAAGTCGTGTATTTCATTATAAAAAGAATTTTTAAAATTACCATACTTAATTGAATGATAACTTGAAAATATCTTGTACACTCTCCCATTAGACAGTCATATTTATTCAAATGATGGCTTCATTACAATAGCAAATCTAAAGGAGAAATAATAGTATCGAAAATTCAAATTCCTATAGCAGGTTTCATCAAAAATTCTTAAGTGAAAAAATATTTGAATTCATTGGAGTTTCTTTTTTGTAATTGAACTTCATCATTACATTATTTTATTCTGAGAACTTAAAATAACAGAACATCAAGAGGTAGTATTTATTTATGCAATGTAAATTTGTTTCCTTTCAAATTGGCTATGAATTCTGTTAATCGTTTTTACAATACAAGAAATATTGAAGGAAAAGAGAAACACTATATCACTTTCCCTTGCAAGGTCTTATTAATAGATAACCGGAATTTTAGTGACATGGGAACTAGAGTTATATTTAGTATTAATCGGTTAAATAAACCAAAACTAGAGCAAAGTGTAAAATAGTAATTAATTTAGCTTCTGACATAAATATAAATATTAAGCGAATTTACTTAAAAATATTCGTTCAAAATCACTTCGTATCTTTTAATGCATATGAAGAAATATTTTCATTAAAAAATAGATTCACTATTGTAGGAATTAATATATAAGGATTTTAGAGAATTAATAATATAGGTTAAGTACAATTTTACTATTTTAATGGTATTTGTAATAAAAACGGATGATTATGATAACAATTTCTTTGTTGAAACATATAAACAAATTATCTGAATTTCTATTAATCAGTGTTCAAAGGCTGATTAATAAATGCAAATGACGAAACTTTGTACAGGAATATCCCATATGAAATTTATTAGCCTTTGATTGATTTAGGAATTTATTGCTTAAGATTTTATTTCTATTAATACAATGTGAAATTATGTATTCTGTTTACAAATATTTATAACTTGCTTATGATTATTATCAAGTTTTTAACTTTTCAATTAATTTTCTAATCATAATTTCAAAGCCGATTTGTAAAATATATCCTAAAAAAAGATTTTTTCCCTCTTACACTGAGTCTTTTTACATTAAATTTTATTGAAAATCTATATTTACTTAAAATTAAACAAAAGACCTAAATGGATAAGCATAAAAAATGAAATATTTATAAATTAATTTACTTATTTAAGAGAACACGCCTAATGAATTTTGAGATAGAAGTAATTAAAACAACTTCTATCGACTTTCTTAAGTTTTAAACTCGAGAATAATTATTTGTAGTTAAATTTAGCCATTGGCTTAGTATGTCGATTGTCAATTTCGCTTGTAATGTCCTTATTACAAATGATTTAAAGAATATAATAGGAATGCTATGTATTGGTGGGAACTATCCTTGTAAAATTGATTTTTTTGGTAAATGAAGCTTATATGCATTAAGGGAAGGAGTGGTCTCTGAATTTCGTGAGACTTTTGACTAACGAACTTCATTTTCCTGGCATCTGAATTTTCACATATTCTGTAAATATTTCATCAAGTTCAAATACAATATATTAACTTGTTCTGCAGTTATCTTCCAGTAAGATATTCGAATAGAACATCTTACTTAGAATCTGTTGTATTAAATATAACATTTCACCATTCATTCAATTGAAGTGTGAAATTGTATTTACTAAAAATAAAAATATAATGGATTTCAAATAAATCATGTACAAGATTCTTAGTAAATTAAAAGTTTAGGGAAAGAAAGAAACTTGATATATCTACACACATGAGCTGTTGGCTTCGAATTAAGGAGAAATAGATAGTTGTTTGAAAATTAACATTTCTACATTTAATTTTTATAATGGTTTTGAATAGGTATATCTTATACGCAAACAATAGGAGTGGCTCAGAGTAATTACTCTTATTGATTATCTAATAGTCCTTTTTTTTCTTTGCTGAAAATTTCGAAACGAGTAAAATTTTAATACACCTGTATCAACAAATAAATTTATTCTGAAAGCAGTTAAGACTTAATATTAAATAAATAGTCCTTAAAGAAAACTTTTACAATATTTTATTAAAAATTAGCTGTTCTGCAGAGAGAGAGATGCAAGTTTTGATAAATCGAAAGAAAATGTTCACATACTTTAAAAAAATGCAGTAAAATAAACTGTAACCTTTATTAAATAATTAGAATTTTGAACTGCTGTAAAATCTCAGCAGTTTTAAAAGAAAATAAAAAAAAAGTATTTGATTAAAAATTTTTTAAATAAGAAATATTTATTCTTATTGCTAAAAAACATCATTTAATATTGTATTATTGTGTTAAATATTTCTGTAAGATATGCTTAAAAACTTATATATTAATAAAACTAAATTATATTTAATTAAAAATTAGTAATTAAAAATTTATTGGTATTTCATTGTATCTTATTCCATTTGCAATTTGGATTCCCAATTAAAATTGCTTTATATTATTTTTGTAATGCATTCGATGGGAATAATGAACAAAAGGTCTAATTTATCAAAAATAATGAAAAATGATTAATTCTAAATTTACCAATATTTAAAACTAGTACATATTTCAGGGTTGTACATAATTTGTTCTTGAGATAGATATTTTTCAAAAACTATAACAGGTAAATAACGAAGTCATAGTAACGAAAAATAATAAAAAAACAGAATGAAAAGCGTTCATTGCCCTAAAAATCTCATTTCACTTCTAGAATATGTAATACCAGGTATTATAAAAATGGCTTTTATAAAAAAAAACGTTAAATAGAAAAGGAAAATATATTATACACTGTCTAAACATAATAAGTTTGAACAAAGATTTTTCAAACTTTAAAAGGTAGCATTAATATAAGCATGATTTTGAATACATTACAAGTTGAATATGAGAACTTGTGAAAATAAATAACTTATAAGATAAAAACAAATTAAGTGAAATAAAATTAGAGTAATTGATTTAAAAAAACTATTACCAATAATAATAGTAACCTCATACATAAGAGAAAAGAATTGGAGAGATCGATGGACCTCACATCATATTGTTCACTTGTATAGCAGTCGCTGAAGATTTTAAGTTAAGCTCTTCAGATTCCTTGAAAATATAATAGCTGAAAAGTATGCAGCTCTATATTTAGTTTGATCTCAGTCTTTTCCTTATTATTAAACACTTTCATCGTCTCAGAAATTACAGCTGTAAGCGACTGCTGAAAGAAAGAGAAAAAATGCCAAAAAACGCTTAAGAAATTTTCAGGAGCTTTTTTATCATTGGATATATACTTCATATGAAAAAGAGAAAATAAACAGAAGTCCACAAATAGGAGGGATGTGTCAATATTGCACGGTAGGAATGAAAATGAGAATATTGTAACTCAAAGTAGTATTGTCGATTGAGCGTTTCCCTATTTTATAAAAAAATTATGACTAAGTCGCCTTTCACTCCCCTAAAATAACTTTTCCTGTTAATATATCTGTCTTCGACTTCTTTGGAGCAGTTTCATGATAAGCAACCAATTGTTGTGATTGCAACTAGGTTTCCAATGCCTAATGATGAATCCAGGTATTGCAGACGGTGACAACTCGTCTCAAAATGATGAAACCCCTGTGTGACAGCATTTAAAATTAGGATTTTCCAGCCATTTTCTATTAAATCAAAATTAACTTCTGAATCAGTGTCAAATTAGTTTTGAAGCGGTTTAACATGTAATACAAAGATAGCACTAAATTGCCGTAGCCACACCATTTCCCCCTCAAAACTAGTACACTTTTTGAAACATCCACGTTTAAAAAATGGCCAAATTCGAAAATGGAAGAGTAAATAACAATTTAGGCGCTTCATTTCTGACCCAGAAAACGAACATAGATTGCATATTTGACTTTTGCCGCGAAGAACATATAATATGTAATTAAATATTTTGAGTTTATATATATTGTATGTGTTTTCATTTAATTTTTGCTACATAATTTTCACATTTAATACATTCTTGACTTCACAAAATTTAGCCATTTCAGTATAAAGTTCAGCATCACATAAATTAGTTAATTTAAATTAACTTTATGTATATGTATTCTAATATTTTTATTTAACTTATTTTATATTCTTTAATTATTTTATTGTTTATTTTGTAGGATGTACAAATTTCTCTCGAATGGTTAAATAAAGAATTGAAATCATCTGACTATAAGGATGTTTACGATGCAATAGAAAGAGAATTCTGTCAACTCAACGGCGAAGTTCGGGTATTTTTTTTTTAAAAAAATTAACAATTATATTAGATGACAGTTTAATAGGCTGTAATTTTTTTAATTTCAGTATAAAGTTAAACAAAAAATATTCATTTGGTTCTAGCTACATTAAAAAATATCTAAGCTTTTGCAATATTACACATTATAATATTAAACATAATTTACTTTTATCAAACAATATCAATTTCAGTACTTTATATATAAACAAAATGTATTTACTTTTGCGTTTAAAACTAATAATAATATTTTTTTTTAATTTCCTGTAATGATTTAGAAATATAACTTTTCAATGAGGAATTTAAATACATACTTTATATGAGAAATGCTTACATTTAGTATAGAAAGTCTAAGAAAAAAATTTCAATATAGCATTTAAATGATTATATTGCATAGTAAAAAATTTATTATTGGTGAATACATTATACCCTTAACGAATTCAGCCAATGTTTACACCAATATGGATTATGTTAACGCATTACTTATACTCCAGAATGACAGGGTAAGACTTGTAACGTGTGTTATTCGCGATTTATTTCTCTTCAATTGGCATTTTGAGTTTTTTTTCTGATTTTCAGCATCTTCTCAATCAAATGTAATATGATGCAAATTAAGTATGCTTCGGAAGTGGAGTGAATAAATAAGAGCAATTATAAACGTGACTAAGAATTTATTTGAATTAATGAAGGTTACGATATTCTGACGCGTTTCAGCAAATTAGGTGAGATTAGAACTTAACGCTAACAGAACAATATTAGGAGGTACTCTCATCTTTTTCCGGTAAGAGAATTCTTTGATAGATTATATAAGTTGTTAGTACTCGAGGATGGAATATTAACCGAGGAGATCATCCCCTTATTCGAGGAGAAAATAAAGATAATTTGGATATAACTGACTATTTTAATTAATTGATCTGTGCCTGAACTTTAGTGAAATTTATATCTTGGGATTAACTTTAAGATGACAGACGAGACCGGTAACATGATACCATTACAAACTTCTAAAAATGTAATTTATGTTTTAGATGTCTTTAATAAAGAACACATATTTTCTCACGTCAATTTCTAAATTTTCTCTTCTTTTTACCATTTTATTAATTTTAAAAGATGTTTTTAAGACAGCTTTTACAGTAATAACTTTTTGTATTAATGTAATATGTTTTCATTCAACAAATTACATTCCTCTTTTGATCGTTATACTTGTTTATTAATTTCTTAAAATTTTTTTGGCGTTTAAGGAAAGTTATCCCCCATAACTATTCACAATGAAAGTCAACAGCATTGTAAAACTTTCAGCAAGTTATTAGATTGAACATACCCATTTGTAATTTTTTTCGTATACTTTTCATCTTCTGTGTGTGCAGATATTGGCTTAACACCTCCAAATTGTTCCCTGTAACCAAATGATGAATACTAGCAAAAGGCGGTAAATGTCTAGACTCTGATGAGAGGATGAAATGAATTAAATAACCGAATCTTTGCAAAACCTGATTAAATTGGTATATATCATTACTGAAACAAGTTATACTAATATGTATAGGTGATAAGTTCTCCTTTAAGAAGGAGAAAATGTGTATTGTACTTAGAGTGATTGTTCCCTGACTTTAGAATCGAAAATAATTTAGAATCTGTTGTTTGTTAATAAATGAGTGCTATTTTGAAAACTAAATATCAGATGATCTCTTAAATTTTGATAATGAGGCATTTCATCGAATTGTAATTCAACAATATCGGAAAATACATATTTGCTTCATATTTATAATTGGATTCTTAATCATAAAATTTCATTTCTTAAGGAAAATGAATTTTGCTAATCTCTACTTCCTTCATTACTCGATCATTATGCATTCCTCTTTTGACTATTACACTTTCAAATGGATTTAAAATAAAAGCTAACTTCAAAAACAGACATTTTTTAATGGTGAAAAATTCGAAATATAATAACGAAGGAATTTCTTCATATTCTAGAACAACTGCATTCCGGTTAATTCCTATATTAATCCTCTTTTGGCTATAGAAACTAAAATGCTGCTAAAAGGCAGGATTGACAAGCCAAATTTGTAATCTTGTAATAATGAAATCTTTTGCATACCTGTTCCTTTCCTATTTGCGTCGAAATGGCATTGTTGAAAAACATGCGTTAACGCGCTATTTGGTGTCAGTTTACTTCCAATCCTAATCTTAAACTGAGGGATAAAATAGTACTTAGCCTTACGTTATGTAGCGTATGAAACACTGCCCAACCCCCGACAATTGCTTTGGTATCCCCTCTTTCAATCTCTCTTCTATCTCTCTCTAGACCTATTCTCTCTCTCTCTCTCGTCGAAACATTTTCAATACCTATGAAAATAATATAAATTGAATTCATATTTCAATTATTCAAGATGATTTTGAGAAGCATAGTGAATCTTGAAAGAATACATTCATTAATGGGAGGCAATTGTTACGAGAAAATTCCCATACGTAAATATTGAAAAATATTGAAAGTCAAAACAAATTTTATAATTTTATTTTTCATTCGATATAAAATGTACTTAGTATTTTTAACATTTTCTCCTTATAAAAACAATTATTATAAACCGACTTGATTGTGATTAACGATCACTGAGAAGCAACGTAACTCGAAGCTTCTCAGTGATCGTAATAACGTTGGCGAAGGACCTCGTACCTTTGAATCTCGATCAAGTGATGTGGACGTCACCTCAGCTGGCTCCTCCAACTTCTACATCATACCAACAGGAGGACTTAGGACATCGACAGATTTAACGCGTATCAGCTCCTGCACATGGTGGATCTTTAGTAGCATTGGGGTATAAACCACGACCGCGGGACACGAGTCCGTGATCATGACCACTAAAGTACCAATACCACAACCACTATAAACTGACGGATTCGGAAGAAGTATTATAAATTATTAATGGAAAAAGGGACAAAAACTAAGTCACTTAAGTCTAATAATTGAAATAAGTAATTAGATCGAGAGATTGAGTAAATGTATGAATAAATAATTAATTAAAATATTTTATTGAAGTAATGAAATCATAATTATAATTCTGTTGTCTAAACCGGAAAAATATAACTTGTAGCAGAAATATGTAAAGATATCTTATTTATTCTAGAAACGCTACTCTAACTGTAGTACTTTACAATCTTTGATTTTGTGAGTTGTAATATCTATACACCTAGAATTCTGAAGGACTACATTTAAAATTAAACTTGTGATGAAACATAAAACTTTTACAATACATGAGGCAAAGGGGGAAACGTTACTTAAATTTCATACAAATGTATGAATTCCCTTTAAATTACAATGAAATATATATTTTCTACTTTATATATAAATTAAAAGGAGATAATGAACGAATTTTGGGTTATATACTCTGTATAAAAATATATTCTACGGGAGCCACGATTACGAACTTGAGTATTATATACATATATATAACCTGTGTAATATATATATGAATAACCTTTTAAAAAAGAGAGTATTTATTATTGAATTTACTTATAATCTAATTAATAGCTGTTTTACTTTCTATTAACTAGTTTAATAATAAATTTTCAAGTTCCTAATAACAAAAGATTTTTATAAATGGTTTTAATATTAAGCATTTATTTTAAAAGAGCATTACTTTGTAACGCTTAAATAAGGAATTTCAAGACAATCTGTCACCTTTTTTCTTTAGAAAAAAAAATGTTGATTTTGTGTTGGTCATTTTTTTGAGAATCACCTAAGTGTGCATTGATTGTAAATTATCTTAGCTCAGTTTATCTAACATCCTTACTTTAAATATATTTTTGTATTTAAAAGGAATTTATATATTTGGTGATAAAACACTGTTTTCGGACATTAGTTTTTCTCAAAATACATGTATAAAAATATTTTTCATGCCATCCAAAAAGAAGAAAAACTTTTTCGAACAACATGCTCTTAAACCAACGTTATGAATATAAAGCTTTTTATGTGTTGCGAACAAATTCTTGGTATATATATATATATATATATATAAACTGCTGTTTGTAGAAAATGCAACACCATGAAGGAATCATCAGAATCAAATGAAATTCGCAGCAAATGTCAATTATAGGATATTATGCAAATTAATAAAGTTTCAGAGCCATCGCGCGTGCGCGGCGCGCGCAGCGCCCTCTGAATTGATGCTGAAAGCGTATAAATAAAGTGCTGTAGCGGGACGTTGAAAAAAGTCTATGATTATTTGTTAGTGGCAAACGTTTAGTGAGACCTGAGTATGCCTCCACGACGGAAGAATAAGAAATTCAAGCAACTTACGGAGTTTGAACGAGGGAGGATAATCGGCCTTCGAGAAGGAGGATTTTCCTATCGCGCAATAGCAGCTCGTATGCAGCGGAACAGTTCCACAGTGATGCGAGTTTGGAAGCAGTGGACCGACGAGCACCGAACAACTCGAAAAACAGGCACTGGACGACAGAAGGTGACGTCAGAGCGCGATGATCGACACCTGCTCCGCATGGCGGTGAATGATCGCACAGCTTCCTCCAGGCAGCTGGCAGCACGTTGGTCTACTGCTACAGGTGTACAATTGTCGGCTTCGTCAATTCGTCGTCGTCTGCTGCGCCGTGGATTGCGTGCAAGGGTGCCTTTATACAGGATTCCCCTCACGGCGAATCATCGACGGCTGCGTCGGCAGTGGGCTCTTGAGCACAGAGACAGGCGAGCTGATTGGCACCAAGTTGTCTTTTCAGATGAATCACGCTTCAATTTGTGGACCCATGATGGCCGTGTTCGTGTTAGACGTTATGCCGGTCAACGCTGCCTTCCTGAGTGTATTATTGAACGACATAGTGGTCGAACACCCGGAGTTATGGTCTGGGGTGCGATTTCGTATCATGGACGATCCAATTTGATACGAATTGAGGGTAATCTCAATAGCAACAGGTACGTCCGTGAAGTGCTACAGCCCGAAGTCGTTCCTTTCCTTCAAGGCATCCCTGGAGCTATCTTTCAGCAGGATAATGCACGCCCACATGTTGCGCGGACTGTTCGAGACTTCTGTTCAGCACAACGCATGCAACTTCTTCCTTGGCCTGCTTATTCACCGGATATGTCGCCTATTGAGCACGTGTGGGATATGGTTGGTCGGCGTCTCGCTCGTGATCCGCGTCCTGCAGTTTCCAAAGACGAACTTTGGTTGCGCATACAAGCGATATGGAATTTTCTTCCTCAAGCAGATATTCAACATCTGTTTGACTCCATGCCACGTCGTATAGCAGCACTTATTGCAGCGCATGGTGGCTGCACCAAATACTGATTTCGGACGCTTAATTTGTTTCTTTTGTTTTGAAAATTTCATCATTTATTTGTATCAGTACAAGTCGTTTCTGCATTAAATTTCATTTGATTCTGATGATTCTTTCATGGTGTTGCATTTTCTACAAACAGCAGTATATATTGTACTACTTGTATTTTTAGTACTTTCAATGTTTTCGAAGTCTTCAATCGCATTTGAATTATTTAGATTTATTTTTAAAAAAAAGAGTTATTAATCAGCAAAATAATTCAGTGGTTAATTCCCGATAAGTAGTTTTTTTTTTCAACGATGTTTAAGTGTAAGTTAATGAACCGAGTGTTTTCTGGTTTGAAATAAATATGTTTTTGATTTCATATCACACTGATTAGAAATACAATTATTTTTCAAATATCACTTGTAATACACCAAGGGAGATTAATTTTCGGAAATATAGGCCATCATCAAACAGTTATAGTTATATAATATATTTTCTTCATATAATTCCTCAATACTTTGAAAAAAGTAGAGACCGGAAATATTACATAATTTGCATTTTAGCGCATTGAAGTAAGATTATTTTCATGATAATTTTGCATTTATATGTTTTGAATGATACTGTCATATAAATATCAACAAAGTTTCTGAAATAAAAGCAAATAAGTATACAATCATATTTACTAAACTATTAAATAAAAACTTTCGTAATTTCTTTCGGCATAGTAAAAAGCTTCTACATCATTTGAATGATAATACTTTAAAAAAGCGTTTTAAATTGAAAATAGTAAAAATTTTATTTGAGAAAAAATAAAAACAAATAAATTAATAACAGTAAACAAATTAAAACAAGATCATAATATATAACAGTAGCAAGTGAATATTTTGGAAATTTTTGAATTAGACCGTGAAAGCTTTTTTAACATTTTTAAATCACAGCTTATTGTGAGGTTTTTATTTTCAGTTGATAAAAATTGAACTATCATAAATGAGTGGATTTAAGAATTAAATGCATTTTTTAGTTTTCATATTATGAATGTTATACTTGTTATTTGTCATTACAATTTATTTTACTTATAATATTATAATTTGCATTTTAGAAAAAGGAGTTTAATAAAATAGCACAAGGAGGCATAGAAATGTTTGCAGTAAGTTAATATTTCAGATATCTTTAACACTTAGTTTTATAAAATGCATTTTAAAAATTTTTCACTGCTGGAAACTGATGATCATATCTAACTTAATATTCATTAATTGTAATTCGATATTGTATTTTAGATGGGTTGTGAAACAAGATATCCGCAAGAAGTTTGTGATCATTTTGAACACATGGTGGTAAATATATCAGTTAAATATTGTTTTCAAAAATAACTCAAAAAATAGTATTAATTACTCGTAAATGTTGAATTGAACATCTTCTGCAAATGTCTCAAGCATTTCCTCCCTCATTGGGGTGTAAATAAAGATTTTCTTTCTTTGTGTCTTTTGTTTTCCGTGGCATCCGATTTTTTAATTTCTTAATTTACTCGTTACTTTTAGGCAAGCCGAAATAATGTTTTTCTAAAAACTATTTTAAGGAAGGATTAATATCTATTATATCAATCCAAATTATTATTATAAATAAATTGAAGATGATTATTAAAATTTCTATGTGTAAAGTATTGAGAAAGTGACGTAACTAAATTTTATGACATAATTTAAATATTTTTTAATGAGACAGTCGAGTTTAATATTTTGTATTAAAAATAATCTATTTAAATATTTATCTTCGATGTCTTGGGATAAACAAAAGGACACAAAATTATTAAAAAGTACAACGTCAAAAAATTAAAATGTTTTTCTTAATACTAATACTTTTTTCTTAAAAATATTTCTTATTCAGAGACATATTGCATAATTTAAAAATTACAAATAAGTGCAATATAGACAAAATATATAACTATAAATTTCATGGAGTTGAGTATTGTTTGAGATATATAAATTTAAATGAAGGAACCGCTGTATAATTTCTTTCACGAATGTGAAGAAGTTTGTTAGTGTGCTTAGCCCGGTTGAGCTTTGACCTCCTATTGGAATGAACTTCGTTATCTAGCTTTTCGTTGGTTCCAACGTTTGCCCAGAATTTCAAAAAAAAAAAAAAATTCATAAGGTTTTACTTTAAAAAATTGTAAATATTTGGAAAAATTTAAAGTAATCAGCTTTCGGAGAAATTTTATTCATTAAGAAAAATGTAATGGAGAAGAAAGGAGAAATATCGCTGGCAATGACTTATACCTACCTCCAAGTGTATAAATGAAGATTCTTTATTTTTTTTTATATGTGTGTAATTAAGATTTATTTCCAATTTTTCCCCGATGCAATTTGTATGTAGCTTTATAAATGTGTTTAATGTAATAAATATTTCAATATTACAATGAGGGAGTGGCAATCATTTTAACCAATAGTCAAAATACATTTTTGCGTATACTAGTGAGTTTCCTAAAATCTTAATTATTATTACAAAATAACTGACATTTCTAGGTAACATTTATCCTGGTTATTAACTTATACTTTCGTACATATATTGAACATTACAGCTATTAATATTGATTTGTTTATTTTCAGGAAGCTGTAGATTGAATAAACCTATAGTATTGTAAAGTTTAAATTTTTATCTCAGGATATCGTAGAGTTTTAATTATTACAGAAATAATCACTCTCGCGAGATAAATGCAAGCTTTATTTTTAATTCTTAAGAATTATCTCCAAAGTTCTTATCCAGAGTTATATATTTCTGTTAACGCTTCTTGACCTTTTGGTAGCTTATTTTAATCTACGGTTTCTTGAAACCAAACAAATCAGCTATAATAGTTGTAATTTACCACATTATGTAAATATGAATAAATTAATATACCAAATAAATTTTATCCAGATATTTCGGTTGTTTCATATAGTGATTGCTAAAATCTTACTATATTTTTTCGTATCATCATTTCTTCTTGAGATATTCCAAATTGTCTATAGAATAACAGTTATGTACTTAAATATTAGTTGGAAAATTATTTCGGATTTTCTGTGGTCTAATCTCTTTTTTAATTTTATTTATAAAATGTCCATTTAAATTTTTTTATTAAATAATTTTTCTTCAATCTTTTTTATTAAAATGATACAGAGTTATAATACGATGATATGAAAATATTTATTAAAATGATAAATGTAAATTTGTATTTCATATTTCTCTGCATAAAAGAAATACGAAAATAAAACTGTTGATTGATTAAAACACTTACAGAATCATAGATCAAAATTTATTTAAATAAAATAAGACGTAAATGATTACAAATATAACTTTTATATGCAAATTATGAAAAATGAAATTAATAAAGAAGTTTTCATCGTTAGTTATGGATGATCTTATTTAATATGTATAATATAATAGATACGAAGACAAAAATTAATTTTTATCAATTTTCATTGATCCATTTTATTTCAATATGTCTTTTATTTCTGAACGGAAAGTTTTCACATTTACAGATTATTCGTAAACTTATTCTAGAGGATGTGATAAAAGCTGATCGAGTTGATAATTTCTTAAAAAGAGATATAGGGTCTCATTCTACTTAGAATGTCAAAGAAATGTAATATTAAATACTCTACTTGAGCTTTCAGTAGTAAAAGATACGGAAATAAGTGATATCATAAGTTATACTATTCTATTATACATAGTAAGTGAAAGTCTAAAAGTAGGCTTTTTTAAATAGCATCTAAGTGTGCTGTTTGGTAACAAAATGAAAGCTCTCAGATATGCTGGACTTTTCTCGAAATCTTGATTAAGATAATAGTTATGGAGCTTTCCAAAATTTTCCCAGTGACGTCAGACCTAGCCGGAACAGCTGTAAATAAGGAGAGGTGCAAAGCTTGAACTAATTGTTTATGAATTGGCCACTTGAAACAGTCGCTAGCATGGCCAAGTTAGTCTGCCAAGAAGCGGCCTCAATTTACTGGAAAGCAGCCTGTTCTGAAGGGGAATCTGTTAGGACTGCAGAAAGCTGTCATAGTACATGTAAAGTGTTACTTTTCATATTTGATATTTGTATGTTGAGAGAACAAGCAGGCTTTTGAATTGAACTTTACTGAAAGCCCAGAGAGAGTATCGTTAATCTGTCCAAGTCTTACAACCTGTGTTCGTCTTGTACTTAATATTAATAAATAAGTGTCATTTGCAATTCATTTGCTGTAATTTACAGTTTCTTCTTTACTGTTAATGGGATTTTTTTTTCATTCTGATATTTTTGTGAGGTTTCGTCAGCTCTTTTCTAAGTTCTTTTACCAAAACTCTTCCTTTGTACGGTTTCTTTTCTTTTCTTTTTGCAAGAAGAAATTACATGCATATAAAAACAAACGCATTATTTGAAGCCAGGTTCAATTGTACTTGTAAAATATACCCTTTTCTAATTTCCTTCGTAGTATACAAGACAGCTAGTTTATCAATAAGTATCTACTCCCTCTTTATTTAATTATGTTACAAAATTATATCTGGTTACTTTTCATTCTCATCTGAATCATGGTGGTAGCTGGAAATAAAATAATGTATTTATTTTTTGTGAAGCGAGTCATTATTAGTTAAAATCAAATAACGAGGAAAACTTTTTTTCTAGCATCTAATAAGCACATTTTCAGATGAAGACCATCCAAAAGAGAATTTCTGTGTATGGGTCAACTAGAACCAGTCAAATAAAATGTCCCTTTTCTTTCTTTTAAGAAAGAAAACTATTCTACAAGTCTGAAAAAGTTATTATCCAAATAAATTTATCTGTTTAAGAAATACTAAAGAAAATGACAGAATTGCTTAATCCCAAGGAGCGTATCTTGAAATTACACAAATGGTTAGATTAGAACCAGTCTTGATAGAAATATTAAAGGGAAATCTGTACCTTGACTTTAACTTCAAAAATAGTTATGAAGATTTGTTATAAAGTATTTATGTAAGCTCAATCGAAAAAATAGATCAAACTAAATAAATAAATAAATAAAACTAAATATTTTTCTTTTTATTGTAGTATTCATTCTCGTATGTTATTTTTTCAGGATTGCTTTCTGGAATTATTGACAGATTTAAATGAAGAAGAAAAATGTGATATCGAAGAGTATGATAAGAATATTTCATGAAGTTTACTCTAATGTACCATTTAACAGAACTGTATGTTACTAATGTTCAAAATCTTTAAATAAAGCATTAAAAATTAGCAATGAATAAAAATGGATAAATTCCTTAAGAGTCTCTAGATATCGTTATCAATACCATTGTACTGTTTTATATTATAACGTTTCTCGAAATACGTACATAAATTTGGCTGTAATGAATAACATATTCTACTAATTTTCAAAAGAGCATTTCTGTTATCGATGTGTTGAGATTTAATGTTTAAATTTGTATCGTAATACAATCGATTGCTCTGATATGAACATCATTTCCTACTTCACCCAACAGTGAAGACAATTCAATATTTTTTAAAATTATTTACCGAATAATTCGATTTATTTTATCCAATCACTTTACGTACCATACTCGAACATGTCTCATAAAATATATTCAAAAATAACAGGAAAAAAATCAAACTTTTAATCACCAGAAATCTTAAATAAAACTTCACATAGACAAAATGTACACGAGGAATTGAAAAATATAAATGTTTTTGGTATTTAGCAGAGAACAATTCTGATCTAAAGAAAAAGGCATTTAAAAAGGATTATATTCTAACTAAAATTTCCGTCCAAATGGGTCAAAAAGGTTCAATTTCTGCATCTTAGAAACATAATCTAGTCGAAGATGGGGTGTAAGAAAAATAAATGGGGCTTACATGTGTAACATGAAAGCATGTGAAAGTACTGATGGGTGTCTAAAATGGAACAGGTGAAACATTTGGCTATCCCTATGAGATGTACATCGGAACGGCGATGAATATTTGGAGACACAGTCCTACGAGTTCTTTGGGTCTTTCATAAACTCTTAGTCAAATAATATACAATAGTATGGAATAATTCAAGGAATAATAAATATTTTCATTTTTATGTTATTAAACTTGACAAATTCACAAATTTATGGTTGGATCCATTGGAATTTATGGAAACTTCAAAATATTTGAAGACGATTTCGTAGATTATAAATGAGAACATTCAAACTTGGTACAGGGAGATGAAATTTTGAATTAGTTTACCAAACTATTCTTGTTGTGTTCTTCACTTTCGTATGCCTTTACTTGTGAAGAAAAGATAGAAATTTACTGAACCATGATTTCTACGCATTTAATCGGAATCTTTAACACATTCCTTAAATGATCATAAATAAGGATATAAAAATTTTATTTTTGTGAAATTCAACTTTAATGATGATTTTGATCTAGATCAAAGATTTGTTACATGATTTGAATTTAGCTGCAGAAAATTTCAAAATTTCTTTTTTTTTTGAATATGTTTGTCTGCAAAGAAATATGAGCTACGTATATATAAACATAGGCAATTATCTAGAGGAAAACTAATTTAATTTTCTAAATTTTTTTCCATTATTTAACTCAAAAGTAGAGTGTATTCCTATTTTCTGATCAAGTTCCAAATTATCGTTTTATTCATTAGATCATGCACTCCTAAAATATACTGAATCGAAATTTATATGGTCGTAAATCTGCCGGAAAAAATCCCTAATAGACAGGTAGAGGTCATATTAATCCCTTATTATCCCTTAAACATATGCCACGTGAGTTCCAAGTGACCTGGAGAAATCCCCAGTTATCCCTACCAATAAATCGACTGCACAGCAAAATTCCCTCTCTTCTGCACTTTAGTATTCTTCTGATGGAATTGAAAATGCGGAGATGCATTCCTTACCTTCTCCGATTTAATAATGTACACATATTGCCTCTCTTTCTCAGTGAAATGAAGAAATAATCATGAATTTAAAAGATAATATTTTTTGATAAACTATTGTTGTCGTGACCGTGATTGAAAAGAACTCTGTCTCGCTCAGCACATAATAATTTAATAATGTTTTTCATTCCCAATTGCTTTTGTATTTTTTTTCATAAAAACAATTTGTTAACTACTAATTGTGAGCGCTTAGAACATCAAAGAAACAGGTTGGCTTAAAAAAGGATAAATGGGTCTACAGATCAAGGACTCAATTGTCTATTCAACAAAGAACTCATTGTAATATAATGAAGCAATTTGCATATAAATTCAAATTTCGCTATTGATCCTATATAATCTTATACATGTCAATTACATCTCCAAGAGATCCATGAGGGCTGCGGTAGCCTAGTGGTCAAGGTCGTGGACTTGCGGCCGGCGGTTTTCGTTCAGTCGCGGGTTCGATCCTTGGCCGCTAAAGACCCGCCATGTAGCCGGGGCTGATGCACGTTAAATCTGTTAGGGGCCCAAAGTCCTCCCGTTGGCGTGGTGTGGATGTTAGGAGAGGGGGTGCCAGTTCAGGTGTCGTCCTCATCACTTGACCGTGGTTCAAAATTACGAGGTCCGTCGCCAATAGCCCTCGTGTTGCTTCTAGTGCGACGTTAATAAAAGCTAAACTAAACCAAGAGACCATTAAAAATTCATAATTTTTGTAGTTGTAATGGATATCTAAAATAACTATGTATTTTTTGAGATAATAGTTTAAATGCTACTGTCAAGGATTACAAATTACATTTTAATATTATTTTTCTGTTTAACCAATACATCTTCACTTTACGCAGTCTTCAATAAGTTTAAAGGTATAAAAAGATAAAAAAAAAAACCATTAAGAAATTTAAAATATGGAGAGTCATAACTACAATATACTGGGAAGACTACTAATACTTATTAATTTTATGTTTGGAAGAGTTTTAAAATAAAAGGAGAAACAATTTCAGGATCGTATTCCTGAGAGTTTCAAATGGAAAAAATTATGTATAAAATTAATTAAGTTGAATTTTATGTTTTTTATTATTTTCCCGGGAGATAAGGGCCAACTTATATCTTTGATTATTTTGTTAGAATGTGTTAGTTCTAGTTAGGTAAAATAAATTCCAATATCTTATTAATATAGTACCTTATTCTTAATAAGATCAGTTCTGCTCCTTCGGCGTATCCAGAAGGCCAATTGTATTGCTGTTATGTGAGGATATCATAGAATAAGTTATGATTCGGTTTTTGTAATTTTTGACTTTCTTCGCATTGATATTTTCATCTTGCAACAATTTATTTTCAATGATTACTACTCTATGTCTTTTTTGTTGAGCCACTCACACAATTAACTACCCCAATCATAGGTTGAAGAAGATTTCTCATTTATTTCCTTTACTGATGTTATTAAATTTAATAACTGTTTTAGTTTTGCTTTTGAATTTTTTTAGAGTTTTATATGGAAATTGAACTTCTTCTATGAAAAATCAGCATCGTTTTTCCTGTTTTGATATCCACATTTTTTATATAATTAATCATCATTTCAAAGAAGCGTGTTAAGCATAAAGTTGATTTTTTAGATAGGGCATATCCTATTTGTGTTCGATTACATTTATTTCTCAGAAACTCATATAAAATATTAAATCTTGCATTGTTTTCATTGATGAATTTCCTTAATAGAGTTCATTGAAAACTTTGCTTCTGTTCGTGGCCATACAAGAATTTTCAAAAATGAATGGGCCTATTTCTTTTTCGAGAATGCAAAGGAAAAAAAAAATGTTGATTTTTCAAATAGCGTTCCCAAATCCTCTTAAAACAGAACAAAATACGGAAGAAAATATTATATTACCCGGAAACAATTTGTACATTCAAACCAGCTTATTCTTTACTGATAAAAACATTGTGTCCCGAGCATTTCATCTAAACTGCCATGCAATCAGTTTTTGTATACATGCTGAAGAAATATTCAATTTTCTTTTGGTCATGGTAATTTTAAGATGCTATACAATAGATTTAACCTGAACTTTTCTAATTACATATGAGTGTATATCTAGGGGGGGAGTAAAATGTTGGATATATCATTCTTTTTATTCCAAGTCAAATGAAGAAAAAATATTGGAAAGTCACATATCACAATCTTGAAATCAACCGTTCTCCTCATTATTACCAACTTGTTTACAATAAAGCTGTGTTCGCAATATTTTGTAATTTTATTGATTTGATTTTTGTAACATTACTGATTTTTCAAAATTACACTAATTTCATTGTTTTTCTTTTGTTGCTTCATATATTTCAATTTATAAACTTGCTTTGGAAAATACTTTTTCTTTTCTATATATGTTTTGTTTGTTTCACTTACTTCTGTACTTCCTGTGTAATACTTGTGGTGCAAAAAAATAGTTTTATTACATTTCACTACATTCCCAGTATGTATTACAAGTACTTTTTAGAATCATATTCCTGGAATCTCTCACAGTTTGGAATAATATTCCATAAACATTTTAATTTTTGAAGTGTTTTTTAGGGCCCTAGATGTTTTTTAAGAATATATTTCATATCACCATTTTTTGTGTTACAAGATATTGTTATTTCTGTAATAAACTGGTCTGAACCTTGATAATATTGAGTTAAATATAAAAACAATAACATATATTAAGAGTCCATGTTTTTATACATTTGTTGTAAATGTGTTAACAAATTATTATCGAGTCATACCTACGTAATTTTTCATGAAATTTCAATTAATTCCATCTGAATATTAAGAAAATCATGTTTCTAATTAGACTTTTATAATAAAATATAACTAATTTAAAAAAACAATATTTTGTTTGGAATTATTAAAATACGTTACTATGTTTTTAAGAAAACCACTTAACAAAAACGTAGAGATTAATATAAATGAACCACTAGATTTATTTAGCATGAATGATTTTAAATTTGAGAAGTAATGTAGAAAAATATATTCTTGTATTTACGTGTCGTATTGGAAATTAGGAAAAATTTTGAATGCTAATTTTGAATTCCGTTTTTTTTGGTATTTATATTATGTGTGTATGATTCAAATTATATTATAAAAAATAAAAACTTTTAAGCATTAATTTAGGTAAAACAAATTTCATTCAGAAAGAAACATGTTATTTACTTTTTTATGTTGAATTTAAAGCATCAAAAATTAATATTAAAACCGTTTGTGAATTATACAGATTTTAACCGTAAAATATTTTACTTTGAATGACTTATTAAACATTTATTATTATGACATGAATTTGCGATTCAAAATAATTTTTATGTACCAAGTAGTAGTTCTTTGATATTTGCATTGGTAACAAAAAATATTCTGTATATTAGGTGAAAAATTTGAGTCAAAGTAAAAAAATATTTTTTCTGGATCAAAATATTCTATTATTTTTGTGTCTAAAATTCAATACAGTAAAAAAGACAAATCATAAAAGCGATGCAACATATAACACTCGTTTAGGTAATCATTACGCAGACTGTAATATATCTATAAAGTAAATAAATACTATATCTATAAAGTACATCACGCACTAAAAGATTTTTGGTAAACATAGTAATAAAATGTTTCGCGAAGATTAAAACTGCGTGCAATTATTTAAACATTGTAATTTAACAATATTTATTTAATTTATTATTAATTAATTATTAATTAAATTTATTAACTAGTTTATTAAATTAGCTAAATTTAATATTAAAACAAGTATTTGTATTATTTCCTGTTTACTGAATTGTGCTTAAAAGTACGAGTATTAAATGTTGTAAATATTACATTAATGTACCTCTAACAGTTATTTAGAGACTATCTGTAAAAAGCCGAGAAAGATATCTGTATCACCTCCATAAAAGGGGATCTTTTCAGAAGCAATTAAAGAGAAATATTTGCAACTTTCAGTGACCGTTTGGTCGAATTACTGCGCATAATAATACAGCAAAAGCTGTTGATTCTCCTAAATGTCAAAGGGTTAGATTTCGATCGTTCAAACGGTTGTCAATGGTACTGTCGATAAATCGTGTACGAAGTGGATGTCTAATGGACGTTAGCAACAAAACTTCTATTGTGACAGCTTATCAGACAATCGCTATGTATATATATTTGTTGTTATACATCAAACTCTGCCTGTTCGAGTAATTGATTTTCAAAGTTACTTATAAACGTTGCTCTTAGAAGCTACACGACAGCTAATGGAAATTGACTTCGTTATTTTGAGTCTCGGATAGGCGATGAGTACTTCACAACTCCATTTTTCAAATTTCCCCACTCTGCCAATGTATAGGCATTGAGTCTCGACAGATTTAATATGCATCAGCTTTTCTATGTTTGCATCAAAATTCAAATTCACAACTGGAAGAAAACAACGCTGTCTATGATCTGACAACCATAGCTATTCGTCTACCGAGACCGACTACCGTTCTGACAACAGGTTAATGGCATTCACACACTGCATACTTTGTTGTAAATGGCCTTCAGTTTATCTTTACATTACTTAGTCAGTTATATTACTTGAACTCTCCCGAAGAATACATTTGAGATCTCAAGGGAAATAATCTGCATCTATTCCAGAATATTACTCATTTAGCCCGACACTTGTAAGAAATACCACAGCGCACCAGCTAGAAAACTTTTCAGGCACCAGGCGATAGCGTACATAAAAATTGGAGATGGATCTATGCTTTATTGACTTACCCACTTTCTAACCTGTCGAACTGAAATTTAAGATTTAGTTCTCTGAAACTGTAGTTGTGTTTTTTTCCTGTACAATCTGCAACTTCTAAATCCATTTTTAACGTAATTAGATTCCTCCTTCTTGATGATTCGAGTTTTTGATTTAGATTGCATGTAAAATTTAGAATTTACACAAGCACCTAAAATAGTTATATTAGAACATGCTCTCATAAAATCTGTTTAGTTGGTTTTCACGTAATCGTAAATCGGTCAAAAACAGTCCCTACTGGTAGGTGTCAGGTAAATTCTTTGAAATCCCTTCATCTTATACCACGTGATATCGAGAAATCCCTCAGAACCATTACATCTTATACCATATGATCTAGAGAAATCCTTATTATATATATATATATACAAGAAACCTTTTTGAAAAGGAAAAAAAAAACAAAAAATGGAGAGTAACATATTTAATGCTGCAACAGGCTTTAGACTGGTTATTCCGGAAATATAAGTCAAACTATCCAAATCAACATAACACATTATTAAAAAATTATTATGAACCCAAAAAATTAGAAATTGAAAAAATACCGTGGACTTAGAAACCTTAAATTTTAAAAAAAAATAAACAGAATAGTTTAAATAAATTCGAAACTGCAGTACTTAAAATAAACTAAATAGAATTCCTTAATATTGTGATGAAAACTTACATATAAATCTTTTGATTATAGAAAAACTAAAAGAAAAGATGAAAATTTTTAATAGCAAAAACTTACCCCATAAAATAACGAGGAAGAAGAACAAATAATTACATACTAATATTCAGTACAGAAATTGGAAGATAAGCTTCAAATTTTGAAAAAGCATAAAGCTAGTCATAAAAAATGAAAATAAATAACAGTAATCCAAAATAAAATATAGCAATTAGAAATTCTGATTCGTGCTTATTATGTTATTTGCAGGTTTTAACATATTTTACAGGCCCGACACTCACCTAAAGAAACTGTTGCATAAGTGTATGAAAAATTCAGCAAAATTCAAAAGTTTCCAAAACATTAAAGCATCAAATTGCAATATAAAACAAAAATAGAGAAACCCAAACATTGATTACTGAAAACAGAGAAAGAATAATTCAATATTTAAAAAACTTACATGACAAAATGCTGTTTAAGTACAACAAACACAGGAAATTTAACACAAGCAAATCAACATTTTATGGCCCAATTATTACTGGGAAATTAGCAATGCTATCTGAAAGATAGAAAGGTGACACAATTAATGTAGTACAATAATACAGTAACAATATTTAAATATTATGCTTAATTTATGTTTACTCTAATTTGCAATAAATTTAAATACTTTAGATAAAAAAGTAAGAAATGTTTAACATTTTTATTAATAAAAATTTGAAAGAAAATAATATCATAAATTAATTTAAATATTATAAACTATCATAATAAAATGTTTAATCTTCATAAAAGTGTAAACAAATATTGGCTAAGCAATTACTTACTTCCTACCTTGTGGTATATTCCTTTTATCCGTTCATGTTATCATTAAAATACATAACTTTTTTTTAAAAACAACATGTCTAGGTAAAGTTTTCATTTGTGATAAACTTATTAATATCAAATTTCTTATAAACCACTTCTAGAATTTTAATCAAATACTCTATGTAAATATAATTTAAAAGATCTTCAGAACCATATCTAAAAATAACATAAAAATCTGTTTATTACTAATATATAAACCCCAACAGCATTATTTTTAATAACGACTGTTCTCTTCAACTTATGTATAATATTTTTGCACAATTTGTTGCAATTTTTAACAGCAACAGTAACGTATGTATTCGAACTATTAATTACAGTTCTAAATTTTGTAAGATTTTCATGATTTTCTGCGATTAAAAATGTTTAGGAAATTTTCTTTCAAATGCAACAATTCTATTAGAATATTTTTTTGAATATTGTTCACTACTTTAAGGTTTTTTTTCTAGCTGTTTTTTTAGTTAAAATAATGTAAAATTCCTTGCATATAATAGCATAATTGTAAGAAGTTGATCAGCATTAGTAATAATAAAATTGTCCTGCAGATTAGTAATACCTCTCTCTCTGATTTTAAATCTTTCAGATAATTTCTTTATAATATCTACTTTTCAATCGACTCATTTTTAATACAATTAATTTCAGTTTATAAACTTTAAGCTTTGAAAGCTTCCAATGGAAGCTCATAGATAATTGTTAATCAAATTATAAAATTATCAATATCTAAATTAATTTTTTTAACATAAATCTATTTTACGTAATGTTGAGACGTTGGACTATTCGTAGTTTTCTTTTCACTGACGCTGGGGACTTTAATTGAGATTGATTGCATAAAATAACAATTTCTTCCTAACCCAAATGAAACGAGATTATGTTAATTAGATGCATGTTGAAATAAATGGAAATAATATAGATATAAGTAAAGAGAAATTTAGAAGAAAAAGAAGTTAACTATGGGTATGAATCTAGTAAGAAGCGGCTACTATCAGGAGTGATAGCTATCAACTATTAAAATTAATTATTCTCAGCGATAATTAAATTGGTTGGCTAGGATAGAAGTCCAGAGAGAGATTTCTTATATTATAATAATTGATTAATAAATAATAATTATGTCGGATTAGTTTTGAGTGTCATTGGACTATTTATTGTTATTAATAAGTTAGTTAGATTTTTTTGAATTATGGTGCAAGAGTCAAAAAGAATCGAGATTCCGGAACAATGTTAAGTAGGAAATTAGTACAATTATTCACAATGTCTCCAGATAATGAATAATATGAGAATGAATCACCCCATTTATATATATATATTTGTATGTGTATGTTCTGAAGAAATACTAATTTTTACTGTATTTGAGAGGAGTAACATCATTTTTTAAGACTTTCAAAAATGTTATTAAAAGAATAATCGAAATAAGTTCTTTAAGGAATCTTATAAATGTCGTAAACGAGAGTAAAAAAAGCCTGATTGGTACTTTGAAGTAACTCTTCCTAGCATCCAATTCTGTCATATATTTATGTTATTATAATTTATTACAATAAAAATGAACTGAATTTGGCAAATTAGTTTTATTTCTAGATGCATATGCAAATAATCATTTTTGAGAGCATGTGTTTTTAAAGTATTTGGAGCTTTTAATTCACAAATATACACAGAGATACCATATCCATGTGATTATATTAAACGAAATTAATTTAAAGAATTTCAGATCGTCGATGCATCTAAATTACTTCAAATTTTTCTTTTCTAAAAATTATATTCAAGAAAAGGAGCATAAATAGCAACAATACTATTACTAGCAGGACCACCTTAAGGTATGTTTTTAATTTGTTTATAGTTTTTTTCCATTATATCTAATTAAATTTTGCTCTTGATTCTAAATTAATAAGAAAGTTAAATTTCTCATAAGAGTTTGAAACATTACTATGATACTACGGCTTGGAACATTGAGCAAATGTGATGGTCAGCGGTGAATCTCTCTTCAGTTGGAACACTAATTGTTATCTGGTAACGTTATGGAGAGAACGGGGAACTCGTTTTGACACACTAACATCACGAAAGATATCGCTTTCAGTAAAGGGAGTCAACGTGTGAGCAGGCATCATGTTGGAAGTCCAAAAGGGACATCCATATCTTCGACAGGGGATTTGTGACCACCAAAAGATACAGATATGAAATTACTGAGCTTTATGTTCACTGGTTTCGAAATACTATCAGCCTGACTTCATATTTGTGGATGATGACGTACTTGATCATCGCGAGAAACTGACCAACGACTTCCTTGAAACGTAAAATATCCAATGCGGGTTGAGGCCTACTCACTCACATGATGTTATTCTTACAGAGCAATCTGCATTCTCTTCATATCTACACATAAACGCACTGGTTTCCACTGGAGTTTTAAGAATCAGTTCTGATGTTTTGAACAGTGGACCAATGTAATGTTAATTGAATTTGAATTCTGACTCTTATCTTCTGACGGTATGGTTAGAAAGTAGAACTCGTTTTCCATCGGAAAAAACTAAGGAAAGACTTCATTTTCAATTAAGAGAAGTCAGGGTATTTTTGGCGGGCATCATACTGAAGGGCCGAAAAGACTTCTATATATGTATGAGACACCATATAAAATTCAAAAAGGGTAATTTTACTTCACAGAATTATTTTACATTATACGCGTTTCAGGCAATAGATTATTAAAATTGATGACTATTTACCATTATCAAACTTGCAATAAAAAACATTGCCCTTTCTTTTCTGAAAAGATCTATCTAATATGTTTTAAAAACATCTATTTTAACGCAAAGATTTTAAACATTTCATCTAAATATATCAAACAAAAAGGGAATAAATGTTTAATTTATTTTCCAAAGAAACTTATTTGATTAGAAGGATACTTTTTAACTAAATTTTACGAAAAAAAAAACAAGTGTATTAAATTATAATTTAATTATTGATAATCACCTATAGAAAAATAAATATAATTTCAATCTATTTCAATTTGATCAAAAGGTTTCGTGCATTAATTCATTTGAAATCCGTGATTGATCCTCTAGTAAAGGAAGCACTTCCTGCTAAATTAACAAAGACGAGATATAGCTTTGTTATCATTATTTGCTGCATTAACATAAAAATAAGGAACTGATATAATGAAATAAATGCGAGTATAAACAAAAACCATGAATCAAATGAATAATGTAAAAAAATTAACTTTTCTGTAAAACATACACGCATCTATTATTTTTTATCCAATATCTGAGCAAAATCATTGAATTTCGCAATTTCTACTGTAAATATTTTCTCAGCTTAGTTCATATTTAATCAGTGAAAAATGACGGATAGATCAATTACATTCAATTATTATTTAGTCAAAATTTCAAAAGATCAACTTATTTGATTTTGAGTTTGATCTGTGCGAAGGTCTAACTGTTATGTCAATTAGGATTTGAAGATACTAAAGATAATCAAAGTCATTCAAATTCAAGTTGAACATACAAAAATTGGTATAACCTACTTTAAAACTAACCCAATAGCACAAGACATCTGCGAATAGATTACAGCACACAACTTAAATTCACAACGATGTCCATACGCACATTACAGTTTCTTTCACCAGTATTATTATTTTAGGGTAAAAATTAGCAGTTCATTCTTTAGTTCGGTTTTGTGACCTAAATGGTATGTATATTTGGAAATCATTCCAGACATTTTTTTTTGCTTGTTGCATTAAGTATCTAATTCTGGAATATTTGTTAAAAGCGATCATATAAGTTAGCTATATTTTAAATTTACATTCAAAAACGTTTATTGAAATTAATTCTACATGTAATATGACTAAGTTATGTATTTTAGCTGCATTGGTTTGTATAGCGATGTATGAATAGATCACTGTGGATGATCTACGTAATATTTCAAATATTTTTTACGGATAAGTACTAATGCTTGATATTTTCGATAGTACAAATGCTTAAGACAACATAAATGGCAAATACTTTATATCATGCTGCATAATTTAAAATATAAACAAAATGTTTCGTAATGAATTTCTTTAAGTTTTACTTAAATCTAATATTTTCAGATCATAATATTTAGCTCTAAATCATATTATAAATCTAATTTCTTAAGGAACATATGCTATTTCTTAAAAGCGTTTTATTATTGAATAAATCATACATTGTAGATAAAACTCTCCACATGTATGTTTGAGTATTTTGTATATGATACTTCTACTTAATTTTTTTGAGAAGTTATACGTATTTATTTCTCTTAATATTCATCAAACTCTGGAGATAATAGCCTAGGTCATTCCATACACCTAAAAAATCAATTAAACTAAACTATTTGCTTACAAATTAAGCATATTCTGAATTTTTGACAAACAGATTCAGTGAATTTTCATGATCAAATTTTTCTTTTATCATTCGTTTCGTTGACTTTAATTGATTGAACTTTAATTGTACTTTTCGTTAGTTTAAATGTAAATGAATTAAATCTAATTTTTTTTCCTCATTGATATTTTATGATTTAAGTTATATTTTTTCTTCCCTTCTTACTTATAATTATCATTAAATTGATTTTATTTCTTGTAATTAATGTTAACATAAAATTTGTTACTGATAATTGGGCTTAAGATAATAATTAGCATTTATTCTGATTGAATTTGGTTTGCTTGTGATATTTGATTCTAAATTTAATGATATTTTCTTAAATTCAATTTTTTTTTCAATTTCCACGTGGTATTCGATTAAATAGATCTAATTCTAATTTGAAATATTTCTTTTCTCAATCAACATTTCTTACGATTTTTTTTTATTTACAATACTATATATCAAGGATGTGGTCCGCGTCTCACCCAATAGGATCATTTGTGAATTCCTCTCAGCTAATATAATGGTACGAACATATCCTGATTGTCATTCACTCTCTACAATTCTTACTTCACTCACGCATCTGAGAATCGAAGTATCTGGTTTTTTTTTAATCTGAAGTGAAGCAGAAGAAAATAGAAAGGAATGAAAAATATAGATAGCTGCCACTTAGTTGTAACTCTAGTACAATCACAACAACATACTATGTTTAGATAACCACAGGTTATCTAGACGAATTCAATTTAATGATATGCATATAGAGCAAAGATACAAAGTGATTCAGAATTAAAAGCAAAATTGGAAGTATGCGTACCGGAATGTTACAGACATTTAAGTGCCGGGTTCAAGAATTTATGATTGAGATCATTTCTATGTCAGAAAATACTTAACAATATGAACAGTTTTTTCACTAATGAAAAGAAAAAAAATTCTTGATCTACATGGTATGTCGCTCAAAAAGGCTCATTAACAAAAAAAATATTGAAATATCGATAGTTAATGTCACAATCCCTTCATTCCATTAACACTGAGAATAAATATCTGTATTTTACGCTTAAACCAAGAAGTGACAATTTTGAGCATGTGCACATCGTTATTTCAGCGAAAATTTTTTAAAAAGGCGTCTCCTTATTAAAAGGCGAATGCTTTTCTGTAGCTTACTGAATATCAGTCGGTGATTTTAACGCAATGGAAATTTAAGAAGTTGTTCCAAAAGGCTACATCTCCGGGTAAAATGCTAAAATCGGGGCTTGATAAATGTTTGCCAGCAGGAACTGTCTGAAATCATCCGGAAAGGATCCTAAAATTGCTTCAGAACAAGTTAAAACATAACACACAGAGTACGTTAAAAGTCATAAGAATTCGATCAGGTAGATATCCCTGGAAGTTCGAAATCTGTGGTGTACTGTGTTTCTCTCAGGAAACTTATCATTTACATGCTTACAAAGTTCAAATTGAGCAGCATCTACAATCAAATGATAAACCAAAGAGATTGAAATTCGCTATGCACACAAATATATTACTATGCATTGAAACTGATGCTTAATTTTCAAATCAATTTTTTTGTTTGATGAAGCCCCATTCCATTTTGTGGAAGACTTAATCAACAAAATGCACAAATCTGGGGCTCTGAAAATCCTCATCATGCCTTAAAGTTTGTTCATGATATCCTAAAAGATAATATTTTGTGCGGCATGTTTCCCGATCAGATTATCATCCCTTCCTTTTTGTTAAAAATAGCAAAACAGGAGAAGTTTATCTCAGAACAGTGGAACAATTTGCCTCTCCCCAACACCATTTGTATCAACCGGTTACTTTTCAACATAATGGGTCTCCACCTCATTGGAGTTAACACATCAAGGAAGCATTAAATAAGACTTTCGCTAACAGGTAGAGTGGATATGATGCCGCAATAATATGGTTCCTTGGTTCATCAGATATGACCTCTCTTATGGGCCTATACTAATGGCTTAAAACTGACTGTTCCCAATTTATTCTCAGGTCAACCAAAAGACTAGATGTAGGAGTGTTTTCAATTCTTAAATTTAATTTGGTGAATAATTCTTTCATATTTTGGATTTATTTTTTATTTACATGCATACAATTTCATGCGCTGACACATTCAAATAAGGTACTTTTGAACGGGACATCCTATAACAATTACTTTCGGACAGTTTTGAAAATAAACATTGCAATCAATATTTCGTTCGAACTAAGAAATAAGGTAGCAGAGAATAGGTATCAAGTTTTTGGGAAAAACGTTAAAATTATATTGTTATTCCTTTTTTTTCCAGCATATTTTTCCAATAACGTTTTTTTTTTAATGAAAATTACTTTTTTTTATTTCTTCTATTTTTTGCGGCCCACATATAACCATAAACATTGTTAATCTGGCTCATGTCTACTTTTGTCACTCTTCTCCTTCACTCCATTCTATAGAACTTTATTGTAAATATAATTAAATTTCTAAGGTTAAGGTTGATTCTTTTACAATTTCTATTTAAAACTAATTTCCTTTTTCTATTTAAAACTAATTGCAAATTTTCCAAATTTTTAAAATTCATTATTTGTTGTTGAATTAATCCAATACTCTTGTGTATTTTGAAGATTTTCGATGCATATTATAACTATTTTAAACCTCAAAACGTTTTTTTTATGTAAAGTATTCTTTTCGTGTGGTATAAATATGTGAGATATGTAAAGTTTATGAAACTTTAACAAGATGTTATATAATTTTTTTTTTATTTTTAAGCTTAACTGTTCCAAAGAAGAAGACATTGCAAATGTATTTTCTTTCCTTTTTTTGTACAGAAATTGCAAATGAATTTTCTTTTCTTTTTTTTGAATTTATTGAATTTCAATAACCGCTAACTAATCCCCTCTAAATTTTACAGTATGGCAAATCTCGTTTCTTGCAACTGAATTTGCATCGGCTTTATATATTAATGGAGTGATCTTAACACAATAGTAATTGATCGTCTGTATAATTATACATTCTGATTTATGTATTTATTATTTCTTCACACAGCATTTTGAGAGTGTTGCAATTTTTTAAAATACTTTTTTTTGCTAAGATCTTTGTCAATAATTATCATTATTTGACTGTTTACTCTTAATTGTTCATGCAATTGGGTTGTTCGGAAAGTAATTTCGTTTTTTCCCGACAGAGGATTTAATTGTATTTTTTTGCACCCAACTTCACATTTACGCCGTATAATTTTTATATGCTTTGAGAGCTCATATAGCAAGGCTTGTGTGTGAAAAATTCCAATTAATTCTACGCAGTAGTTTTTGGTTGGTGCCCTTTTAAATACGGAGAGCGATGAGCAGCATTTCCGACATATCTTACTGTTTTACTACAGAAAAGGTAAAAATGCTGTTCAAGCCAGAAAGAAATGACTGATGTGTATGGAGAAGGTGTGTTGACATTACGCCATTGCCAGAACTGGTTCGCTAAATTTTGATCCGGCAATTTTGATGTCGAAGATGCACCACGTTCGGGAAGACCGGTTGAAGCTGATAAAGACGCGATAAAGGCATTAGTTGATGCGAACCGGCGAATAACAACACGTGAGATCGGATTGAGGTTAAATTTATCAAATTCAACAGTTTATGACCACTTGAAAGGCCTAGGTTATCCTCGAAGCTCGATATATGGGTTCCCCATGTTCTCACTGAGAGAAATCTGTGTCGCCGCATTGACGTCTGCGATTCGCTTCTCAAACGACACGAAAATGATCAGTTTTTGAAGCGCATCATCACTGGGGACGAAAAATGGGTTGTATACAACAACGTCAAACGCAAGAGGTCATGGAGCAAAAAAGATTAACCGGCTCAAGCCATTTTCAAAGCCGATATTCACCAAAAAAAGGTGATGCTGTCTGTTTGGTGGGATTTTAATGGAATCGTTTTTTTTTTGAGCTTTTACCGGATAACACAACGATTAATTCGGAAGTCTACTGTCATCAGCTGGACAAACTGAATGATGCACTTCAACAGAAAAGGTCAGAACTAACCAACAGGAAAGGTGTAGTGTTTCACCAAGACAACGCGAGACCTCACACAAGTTTGATCACTCGCCAAAAGCTTTTACAGCTTGAATGGGATACAATGCCACACCCACCAAATTCTCCAGACCTGGCACCATCGGATTATTATTTGTTTCGGTCACTCCAAAATTTTTTAGACGGTAGAACCTTCACCTCAAATGAGGAGGTCAAAAACCACCTCGATCAGTTTTTTGCCAGCAAAGACCAAAAGTTTTATGAGCGTGGAATTATGCTACTACCAGAAAGATAGCAAAAGGTGTTGGACCAGAACGGCCAATATATAATTTAATAAAGTATTTGTTTATTATACGAAAACTGTCTTTCATTTCCACAAAAAAAAAAAAAAACGAAATTACTTTCCGAACAACCCAATACATGACCAAATAACTATGCATATATCTTATTAGAACATTATACATTGGTCACGTATGTACTTTTTTTCTTTTGACTTGTTATTACATTTTTTTATTAACTTACATGATTTCTGATTATTCAGTACAATTTATATATAAGTTAGAAATGCGAATTTTAATATACTTAGACTCAATTTATTACATATTAATCGTGTTTTTTGTGCTTATCTTGAACTTTAATTACTAGAACAATTTTTTGTTTACATTGAATTTATCGGAACCATTTCCCAAATGTAAATAATTTTAATTCTAGGCTTTTGTTGGCTAATAATTTGTTGCTTTCTTTGTTAATCAAATTGCTAATGGTTATGTATAAATCATAAAACTCAATTTTTACTAGTAATTACAATGCTCTTGTGTTCTTTGTTCTAATATGTACAAGTTTCCTGCTTTGAAGGTTAGTCAAAATTTTGAGAGTTTTAAGAGCTGAAGAACGGTATTCCTGGAGCCGCATCAGATATGCATGGTGCAAAACACACACACAAAACAATAAGCTAAAACATTTCTAATAATTTTCTCTATTCGTACAATCTTCGGAGTATCCCAGAGATCACCCGCATGTATTGTTTTATCGGATTTTCGTTTTATTCTGCAAATCCCCGGGTTTAATTTTTTTTTGTTCAAAGGAGACAAAATACGTCGTTTCTCACTATCATGAAGCAACGACTATCGATTTGGGACGGCGCCCGTAATCGATCTTAATTTCTCTAATGAAGGACCCATGTAAGGTCCTTGTATACTTAATCATTGAACAAGTCATCAATTCACACAGTAAGAAAAAGCTTCTTATCAACCTTTCTGGAGACTTTCGTCAGTTTCATCGACTTATATAAAATGAGACAATTATCATGTCTGAAACAACTTAAGCACAACTCGCACAGAAATCAACAAAGCTTCATACGTTACACTCACATATATACACCACAAATACACCCCCCCTATCTAATGAAATACAATGATAGTGACCTAGTGATTATTCAGGCCAAAGTAATTAGTTGACATTCTTTAGAGCTCAATGTTTACTATCAGAAGTATGGTGACGAGTTATCTTGATGCAAAATCCTCTCAGGAACAGTGATCAAGAAAAGTTACACAGAATATTCAATTACTGGTTTCCTGAATATGCTGTATCATTCCGGTGCAACAGAAGTTTGACTTTCTGAAGCAGATTCAAAATAATGTGTTATTGTCATGTTTCAAACAAGGTAAACCTTTCTGTAAGTAATGTCCCGTGTGTGATTCGCTTGATCTTCTTAAAACAAGATCTTCTCCTTACAATTTCTTCCCACTATCATGCACAGTTAATACATCTCCAGTTCCTGTAATATCCCTCCTCATTCAGTTTCAAATGTTTCTGTAATGTCGCGAAAATAAAATTAGTCTTCGCGTAGCCTTATTACTCAGATTCATTCAATCTCAGTAGGCTTCTGAAGTCCCATCTACGTCTCTTTACTGTCTCTTGACTCAAATCTAGCTCAAAACACCATTTCTGGAAAATAAATAACATTAAATAAATGTATAAAGCATATTTATAGCAAATTTTATTTGCATTTTTCCAGTGATACTACTAACACCAATCTTGTTCATCTAGAGTGAAATCTGAATACACGTTATTTTTCAGAAGTGCAAGCACGCTTCTAAAGTTTATTTAGTAGAATACGTAAGCGAACACTTTCGTGTCTGCGGAGCTGTGATTGTGGAGGCGATATAAGTACAAGATTGGATTGTCGGCTATTTGAATGCTCGTACTCCAATACAACATTTACAGTGTTTATTGCAATAGTTGAGTAAATTTTGTAAGGTTTTAAGTAGAATGAGTGGCCTTGAGTATGTGGATGACGAAATGAGATAGAAAAAAGGCAAGCAAATAAGAGGCAGGTTAATTACAAGCGCAGATAATAACCTATTTCAAAGTAACTCTCCAGTATAATTTCCAATTTGTAGAAATGGCTTAAGAATAATGAATCTAAATAGTTTATGAACACTGTCTATGGAGAAGACCAAGACAAGATCGACCAAGATCTACAATGACAAAATTTGGCATTGTCGATCATTTTGGATATTTGGCATTCTCTTAGCCCTGCGATACAAGTCTTTTATAGCTTCACAGCTCTTGAGCGAGCTATTTGCCGTTTCCAGAACACTATTTTTATGGTCTATAGGCCCATGAAGGGTTGTTGAGAGAGGGTGGCATACCAGAAGACTCGCTGATTGTATCCCGCTACTGCAGCGTGTAAGAAAATGGTGCAGGTAACAAGGGCCTTGGACCAGACTTCACTGAAATAACGCGCTGTTTATGGATGAATTGAGATTCTACCTGGACATCGATTTATGGGGTACCTGTATTTGGAGACAACATGTGATACAATATCATTCGTCTGTCTCCAGGAAAAATAATTATTATAGTGGTGGAAACGTAATGTATGTAATTAATGTAAGCATAATTGTATTTTAATACACTCTGAGATATAAAACTCAACACAACAATAAGTAATTGTGAGACAGAAAAGGATGAACAAGATGAACGTACATAGAAAGGAAAACAATAAACAATTCAGAACAATTGGATGATAAATTCCAGAGTTAGAACTTTACAAAATGAACAATTCAATAAGGTGTTGGTTCACCGTTATCCTTGAAGTAGTGTAACAATTATTCTTATCTAGGCGTGCCATATACAGCCATGCATTATCTTGTTATCAGAGCAGTAATTAATGATATAAGCCAATTATGGAAAGGAAAATGTAGAAAGTGTCATAACGGCTGTTCCAGCACCGGATTGTTGTAACACGTAACTATCACCCACGTAACTCGCCTGTTAATTTACCAACAGGATCATTGAAGGACTTTTGAGAGACTAAATAGTAAGCTCGCTTTCACCATTACGCACTTTATCCACAACGCCTGTTCAACGCAAATAAAATTACACTGGTACCATGCTCAATCGGCCAGGAGGTTTATTGACCAAGGACGAATAGACTTTAGTGAGGAGTTCCGTATTCGTCTGACTCGAACAGACGTGTCGGGTGATGTCTAGAGCATTATAATGGTGCTACACTTACTATCACAACAAGCAAAGACCAAAAGTAGGGAATTATTGTATTAAATGCCACTTTCTTTAATAGACAGAGCTGCTTTGTTAGACAGTCGAAGTACATTACAGCACAGAGGTTCGTAGACAGAATTAACCGAATCTGCCAGTTCCAAATGCCCTCCCAAGGCTAATTTTCTGCAGTATAATATTCAACCAAAAGAAGAATTTCATGCAATGATTTGTTTCCATGTTTACCAAACACCTGCTTGATCGAATAGGTCATATATTTGCAAACTAATGAAATGGTACCTACAACCATTCAAAAATGTCTGGATTTGTCTCGATAGCTGGAAATAATTTGGCGAGTAATTCTACAGGATGTTATCTGAGATTTTTATCACTCTGTTCAAGATGGGGTAATATTTTAATTTAAACCAACGGTATACAAATGATTTATTGACTTCCTCAATTTGTAACAACTTAACAGTGGAATAAATTATTGAATTATGATGACATTTTGAATGTTTCTTTTTCTATGTATTTTCTTCCTCTATCCATTTCTAATAGTATTAGATAAACCTTCAATGTGTGTTAAGTCTTATTCTACGTATAAAAGAATTAATATTTTAAAAGGAGTTTTTTTCATGTAATGGGCATTTTTCAATTCCGTAATGGCTTAACTAATTTTTTTTATAAAAAATCAGATTAAAGAAAATCACTTTAATATGAAGTTATGGAAGTGTTCAAACTTTAACGAATTTTTAGAATTAATAAATAATAAGCATTATAACATATTTTGGATAATTAAAATATTTTACTGTTAAACAAGTTTGTTACCCATTTTTATTGGATCTATTTTTCTTTGAAGAATTTGAATATATATGTAAAAGAAACATGGAAAAATATGTAATATAAAATTTCTTTATAATTTTTTTTTTAATTTTTTTATTTTTTGCCAGCGTATGTAGAAATATGAAAGACAAACAACCCAAAATTTCGCATTGGTAGCATTTCGTAGGTCAGATAACGATACGTGTAAAATATCAGAAGGTTTTTTTTTTTTTTTGCTCTTTTTAAATATTAATTTATTGATTGACTATATTAATCGTTGATAATCCGTGTTTATATCACTTAACGCATGGGACAAAAATGCATGTTTTATTTGTAAGTTGATGTATGGCAATAGATATACAATCAAAGGTAGTGTTAAATAACTTTCAATATTGATAATTAATATTACTAATAAGTAAAACCTTTTTTCTGAAAATTATTTATGATCTTATATTATCTTTTAAAATTCACCCTGTTTGCGATGACAAAAGCTTGCCTCAACTGACATGTTTGATTTAACCTATGAGTAACATATCAATAAGTTTTATTAAAAACAGAATTCTCAATTTGAAAAAAGTCAGTAATCAGAAGCAGATGCAAATTCTAGTGATAACATTACAAATATCTTTTGCTTCTTTGCTATCTCGTTTAATTTTTTTACTAGCTTGTTGATTTATATACAGTATACTACAATCTGAACATTTGTTAATGTTTTAAAATCAATGAGAGATTTATAGAAGAGTTCTTTTTGAAATATTTGGAAGGATTTTGATTTTTAAGTTTTGTATTTGTATGTGCGTGTTGGAGCTTCATTTTGCATGAAAAGATTAGCACATGAAAATTCGAAGATGCTAAATCTGAACTCTTATTGGGGGTGAAACATATAAAAGTAGTTAACATAAGACAGTTCAATAACATAAACAATTATATTTGGATATTCTTGTGAAAGTCATCCACTTTTTTCATCTCTAACTTTTTTCAATGCTTTATTCAAGATTTTTGCACATTAGTAGCATGCCATATTTTTCAAAGTACATGCATAACTTCAAGATGATTTCTTTTCAAACTCCTCGATGTCACATTTTCCTTCCTTTTTCAAATCTTCGAGTAAAGTCAGTACGCAATCCTACAAAAATCAAATAATTTAAATTTATTTCAAAAGTTTAATACTTTTTTCATGAATTAGAACTTTCTACAAAAGAATTAACTCGTTTACTTAAGATTTTGGATGACTAAAATATTGTGTACAAATAAAGCAATTTCTTAGATTTAGAATATATGCGATAAATACTACATCTTTCAGAAGAATTAACGTCTAGAATCGCCGGAATAACTTTCTAATATAAAGATTGCCAGGAACATTTAAGGCTTTTTCCCACTATCCGTTTATTCATCCAATATCTATACGTTTAATTTTACATCAATATTTTACGGCAAATATCATGAAGTATTTAGGCGTTGCTGTTACTAGAACTCATTTACCTTTAAGGAAATTTTCCTCGGATTATTTTACTCTTGAGTAAAATGGTCAACAAATGGACAATTTTAATAATATCAATTATTTACATAGCATTTATTCGAAGCTAGTAACATTGATAGACATTTAAAAATAGTTGAATTAAGAAGTTCTTAGATTAATTAATTAATTTAATTATCTTAGAGGCTGAAATAGAACAAACACTCCAAGAGGTTTTTTAATGTCTCTTTAAAAGGTCTTTGAAGATGCATCTCAAATTTCTTCCCCAAAGTCATTTATATATATATATATATATATATATATATAAATATAAATATAGCATTTCTGATTTTGTTCCTAATAACTTATGTAAATATTGATGAAAATATTTCTCTGTAGATGACGAGGCACTGTTCTATACGTCTTTCTTTAAATCCAATTTTCTTTTTCTTCGTAATCGTTTTTTTCATTTTAAATTTATATTTCTCCAATAGTATTCAATTTAATTCCATGAAATTTAGGTACGTATGTATTTTTATGCTGTTGTAACTTTTAAGGAATTTTAAATTTAAATAATATATCTGGAAATAGAAGTGTTTAAAAATGTATCAAAAAATATTAATTTTGACTTTGAATTTCTTTAATAAATTTGTGCCAGCGCAGACGTTGTCCTCGTTACTACTTGACAGAAGTTCAAAATTACGAGGTCCATCACCAATAGCACTTGTTGCCAAAAAACCCCACATAAATTTGTGTATTATAATCAGAAAAAAAATCGGAAACCATTTTTTGAACGATTATTTGTTTGAGAAGAATTCTGGACAAATATAATTATTCTTAGTTATCATTGCAGTTTGAAAAACGTAATCATAATTTTTAATTTAATTGCATTGAAAATTTTTAATAATATAAACTAATTATTACTTCTTCCTAAAATTTTGCTTCAAAGTATTGCATTCTAAAGTACATTAAAATATTGAGCAAAGTATCAAATTAAGGAATGAAATCATTATACATCTTTGTGAAATCAACATGTCTTGGAAAGCAAAAGAAAAAAAATGTATATTTCCAATGAAAGGAAAAATCAAAATTCCTACAATTTGCTTTTGACTGTTTTAGACATTAAGAAGGAAAATACTATTTCATCTGGAAATTTAAGCTTATTCACTTTAAGTAGTAATAAAAATAATTAAAACACAAAGGTAATTCTCAATAATCACAAGTAATCAATACTATTTTTACTTACATTTTAAAATCATATAAAATAAAAAATAACTAATATACTATATTATGTTATATTTACCGTCAAATGGGAGAAATGGTCACACATTGATTCAGGGTACCTTCTCTCACAACCCATCTAAAACACAATATTAAATTACAACTTTATGAACTATAAGTTAGAAAGTATATTATTTTCATTCAATTAAAACCTTTACATAGTGTTTTTTGAAACTTTCTTCAGAAGGTCTAAAATATCAACTTACTGAATAGATTTCCATAGCTCCTTGTGCCATTTTATCAAAAACTACTTTCTGAAAAACATATAATAATATATATTACCAATTGCATAATTTGAATTGGCTTATAAAAATTACCAAATTTACTGTACTAAAGGTAAAAAAATTTCTTACTTATTAACCATTCAGTTTACGATAGTCAATTATAAAAACAGAAAATAAAAAAAATCATCTGTAATAATTACTCTGATTTTAAAAAGACACCCTGTTATGGAATATTTTGACTATCTCATTAAAATATTTTAAAAAAAGTTCACTTTTTATTATCGTGTGTTATATCATTATTCTAATTCTTTTATTATTAGTTACTTATTTTTTATTGAGTGGAGATTGTCATAAAAATGTATGAAACATCCAATTTCAACATAATTCCTTTAAAAAATAAATAATCAAATAATATTCCTCTCCCATACATCTGATCCTCTTGCTATGACATTCGTAGAAAAACTTTCGAATAAACATTATACACAACCGTTATGAAATATAAATTTTCCAAAAGTTTCTGTGTGTTTGCTTATATAAGAAATAGTATTATTGGGACACACATTAAAGAAATTTGGTTTTTTAGAATAAATATTTTATAGCATATTCCTAAAAATAATTTTTTATACAAATAAGCGAAAGCTGTTGACCCTTTAGAAATAAATCGCGAATATATTTCATTGACAGTTAATTAAATATGATTGTTAATCTAATGGTTCTTATTTCCTTAAAAGAAATAAAGAGTTTTATACGATACAGAATATTTCAGAGAAAAATACAAAACTTTTTGGTTGCTGAAATATAGATAACTAATCCATCTTAGCTTTGTACTTTTTTCCAAAGTATTAAGGAATTATAACTTGAAAACATTTTTTACTCTCACTGTTGCTCTTATCGCTGTTGTCTTTATTTATAGAAAATAACCATACTTGTGCACTTCAAATGAATTTTGTAAAATAATTGTATCTCCATTTTTTTGTAATTTCAAGAATAATTACTTTTATTTCCAACGTGGAATCACCGGGTTCATACGCCTACCCCTAAATATCCATGAAAAAACTAGTGCTTGATAAATTTAGACTCTAGAATAGTTTGTTGATTAATATCTCTTGTTTTTAACTTTGAAGTAGAACAATACTATAATGTTTCTTGATTTCAGATACATTTGAATTTGTGACATGGAATATAATCCATAATAGCAAACAGAACTAATTTTTGAAAAATTATGTTGCGCCATACGTAGATTAAATTTCAGTTATTTGACAAACAATATTTTTTCATTTCTTAACAAGTAAAAGAAGCGTTTTTGACGTGATTCTTTTTCTTTCGTTATATCTGAAATTAGATTCATACATCTGAAAGGCGTTTGGGTAGAACATATTGCTTTTAGAAGATTTATGGAAAAACACTGTACTTAATTTGCAAATTTATTATTGAAAGCTACAAAGAGTAAACAATTTACGTCGGTATTATGATGTACGTAATTCTAATTCACAGATAAACGTGATTCCTTGTAATCTGGTCATCAAAAGCAATTGACGACTTTTGTCTTCTTTTACTGAATTCTAATTTTAGAAACCTACATTTGTATATTTTGGTGCCCACAACTATTTTATGATATTATTGTAGATGAAGATTTCCAATATTTGTATTGAAAGTGGCTGGGGAATTTAGTTATTTGAGATTAAAGGGAATCAGGTATGTAAATATAACCCAAATTTATACTTCTTTAATTGAACTTGGGAATCTCGTGCCGTAATCTAGATATTCACACTTTGAGAAAATTGCTCGCTGTCTAAATTTCATTTTGATGCAATATACTACTTTTGATCTTTATACTCTGCAATTGTGTTCGTGAAATCTAAATAGGATTACTAATTAAAAAAATCTTCTTTTCCTTCAGAATTTTGTGATTAAGGCGCTTGTAACAAATCTTAAGCGAATACTTGTTTTCTGGATTTCATCGATTATAATTTGGAGAACTGCCATATTATCAAATTTCATCAGCAGCTATCATTTGTAGATGTTCATTTTTAGCAGACTGAAAACAAAACCCAGTTCATCTCTTATTCTAAAATCGAGAGATGATCACTTAATGTATCATCAACATCTTCTTAAAAGTGAACTTATCACCTATACGCATTGGTATGACTTTTGGCAACACTAACATAAACTGCATTAATTTGGCACTGTATTCGTTAGAATACTTAGCTAATTTCCTATTTCTTCCTGTGATCGGAGGAATAGGAAAGCGAGAACACTTATCAAATGAAGAATGTATTTATTATAATGACAACAAATTGTAACGCAAATATTTTTAAGAGACACTGTATTAATTTATAAATTTAATTTTTTCGATTTATTATTTCATTGAGGAAAATTATTATTGATTGTAAGTTCAATATGCTTTGTTTATTTACAAAATACTGATGTTAATATTATGTGAAGAATAAATTATATTTAATATTACAAGAATTGGGCTATTTATTTAATGTAGCTAGAAATAAGCAAACCTTTGTTGCTAAGATTCAAATTGAAATTTAAGGGATTACATAAAAAAATGGTGTAAAAAGAACTGATATTTTTTGAAACAAAAAATTAAAATTACTTAAAATAAAAGTGTTTTAAATGAAATATTACCCGACGTTCACTGTTGACGTCACAGTATGTTTGATATATTGAATCATAAACGTCCTTGTAGTCAGTTGCTTTCAAATTTTTATCAATCTTATCAAGAGAGATTTGTATATCCTACAGAAATAAACATTACAAATGTTAGTATTCATAAAATGAATAAATTAGAAGTATTCAAATATAAATATTCATTAAATTCACTAACACTCTGAACCAATTGATACTGAACTGATCTTTAAACTAAAGAAACTACCTTTCGGTAAATCTGAAATATATCAAAAGTATAACTTGTAAACTAAAGCTGAACACAAACATGATGTATAAATACATGATCATTCATGAAAGGTGATACAGACTTGCTGAGAAAGGTTGTAATGCAAATCAAATATGTCAAGTAATAAATCGTTAAATCACTTAGATTGCCCTCCCTGTTTAGGATTCGGTTACTCATTATATAAGGGGAGTTTATATTAAAACACTCATTTTCAATAAGGAAAGTCTCAATTTGACAGCAAACAACTGCCCCTTCAAAATATGGTTGCTATCGTCGTCATTGTTCATCAAGTTTACACCGTCAATTTTTGTAATGAAGTACCCTATGACTTTTGAACTCTATCAATATAAATTGCCAATAATTCTTTTTGTAGACAATGAGTGAGCAGTTACAATTTAAACAAATTTCTCGGTTATTTTTCTTTCTTTAAGTATTCCTCAATGCACTGAAAAAATTATGTTGTTTTAATTGTTAGAAAGATAAATTAAAATGTTTCTCGATTTTTGAATGTACTGTAAGTATTTTACGTACTCATTTTTACGAATCTTATTTATTATAGCTATCCATTGTACAATCAAAATATCCGTCATAAAACATTTATAATTTATGCGAATGCAATGGATATCTACAAGTTGCGAAATGCATTTTTTTTATACTTTGTATTGAACCCTATATTAAAATACACTGATTCATTTTAGAAAATTTCTGTCATGCGCTGAAAAATAATACTATGATTTCAAAAAACATTCATATATATTTCCTTTATAGGCTTAACAACTCACTGATACAGAAGAAAATTTAAATAGGGAATCACTGTATAAAATAATATATAAAACCAGAATATTTATGAAGTAGTTACTTCTGTAAATGATAGAAGAAAATTTAGGTAGGGAATCACTGTATAAAATAATATATAAAACCAGAATGTTTATGAAGTAGTTACTTCTGTAAATGATTTTGTAGTTTAAAAATTAACATTTGGCAAATATTGGTATATGTTTTAATAACATTTCAAGCAAAAATTTATACTTTGAATAACCAATAAAATAAACGAATAACTTAAATATTATTTCACAATTTGAAGGTACTATACATTTGCATCCAAAACGTAAAGACATTCTTCTATTCTCTTGTGCTCGTCAGTGTCTATAAAGAAAATAAAAAAAATTATTGAAAGAACTATTCACCAAAAGAATTCAAGAAATAATCAACATGGACTAATATGAAGAAGGCATTAACGCTTAAATATATTTCTATTCAAAAACTCATTTCAATTTCAGTAAGAAATTTTTAATTTACCTAATTGAATATTGATAAGAAAAGCAAATTATATTTGTTATATTGAAAATGAAGTTCAAACTCCTTGAGCAGAAGAGGAAATGTTAGTCATGCCTGAAACATACTCGTATATACAATGTTCACAAGAGTTTATTTGAAGAAAAAGGATAATATCTAAGGATTCTGATTTTTAATTAATCTAAATTGTAAATCATTAATGATTATTTATTAATGATACCCAATTTTTTTTCTTGATTACTTATTGAATTTATGAAGAATAACGTTAATGTATGAAGAAAGTTGCTCTGTTCACAATAAGGAGCCTTTAGTGCTCTATTTTTTTTAAAATTCAGATGATGTTTTAAAGCGCGAAACTTTTTTGTTGATTCGCTCTCAATTTTATCGTTCTTAATGATTTTTAAGGAATGAGAATTTATCTGTGGACTTCGGTTTTCATTAAAAAAAAATTTAATTTTAAAAAGAGAATTAAAACTATCACTAAATGATTCTAGGAACTTTTTTCTCCTTGTAGAGATGCTCGAACACAATACAGCCTTTGTGAATCATTCAATATATCATTATTACAACCCATATTAATAAACAGATTTTTAAAATCCGTATGCTCTGCTATAATGCCCAAAAATTCTGGTAATGTAATTTTAGTTTATTGGAAAAAATTATTACTTAACATTAACACGAAATTTCAATTAATTCTAACATTTTCATTACATTTTAAAAAATTCATTAATAAGCTGGATTCTAATTTTTCATACCTTTCGATTTCATAACACATGTCTATTATTGACTACAATTTTCTTTGAAGTTTGGTCAAACATTTTGAGTTTTATCACTAGCTCCTTAGTACTACTTTTTTTTCATTTAGTTTTACCTGAGATTAAAAAAATGTATCTCAGTATAATTATTCCTTTAATTTAATCTTTCACTCGATCAAATTTCTTTTTATTGGCAGCGTTGGAGTCCTTTTCATCTTCAAAATTTTTTATCTATTTCTTCAATTCGACGAACAAATGATTCTCTAATTACACGAATTTAGGACGGTAAATGTATATAGATGAAATTCCAACTAAACTATAAAACCAAGCCTTTTTTTTTAATTAGTCCCTTCATGCTCTTACCTAAACCTGGATAAGCTACAAACTGATTATTCTTTGCCATTTCTGATGGATGAAGTTACAATGTGTCTTGGCAAATGGTAGGGAAATATTTGGCTTTAATTTTAGTACCACTCATATTCATTTCGTTGGGAAAAATACGGGCAATTTGATCAAAATATTACTTTAGAAACAAAAGGAATTAATACTGTCTTTCAAAAAAGTAAGTTTAATTATAAAGAAAAAAATAAAATTATCTTTTACTGCAAGAAAAAATAATGATTTTGAAAAATATCAATTACCAACTATCGTCAAAAGGTTGGTTATGTTATCTATGCCATTTGGCGCTGAATGCATAGGTCAATGTACTTTATATGTCAATGTACTATATTTAAGACTTCGGATAGGTTTTGAAATATTTATGCTCCAATTCAGCAATACCATTCATTGTTTTCCTATTGAAATTAAGATATTTAAGGCACTACATTTCCCCCTATTTTACTGTTTCAGAAATTTCATACCTTTTCTGTATCATTATCAAATCTCCTACTTGGTAGAATCAATTAAGAGATCTTTATAAATGATTTAGAAAAAATATTTAGCTAGATTACAAGTACAGAAAAGGTATGAAACTGGAGACTGAAGTTTGAATAACAATTTCAGCTTGAAAATAACGTTATTAGTTTATTCTGATACTTATATATTAACTAAATAAAACAAGTTTAATAAAGTATAAAACTATAGATGTTAAAAACGGAAAAGAAATTTTTGAATCAATCCGTTTTTCGAATTTTCTGAATCATTTTTAAATATCTGATTTCAAAAAATCGAATAAAAGTCATTATTTTAGAAAAAAATATCTAGTTCATTAAATCTTTTAAAAATTTTTTTGCACAAAAGTAACATGATCAATTTATTCTGTCCATGATATACACTGCTAGAAAATGAATTCTGTATTTCAAGAAGGAGTTATGCTAGATAAACGAAATCTGGAATATGAGTATGCATACCTAAAAGAAATCTTCCATTCGAATTTAGATCTAAACGAGTATTAATAGCGCCACTGTGAACGGGAGAATCACATTTGCCTTAAATACGCGATTTGTATGGATTATTCATTTTCCAGATTAGGTTCTGTGAGATTTCAGTCAAGAATGCCTCCAATGGAACGAAGAAGACACTATTAACAGCTTATTGAGTTTGAACAAAGCTGTGTAATTGGGTAAGAAGAAGGTGGTTTTTTTCCCAATTGCAAGGGGAAAATGCTTTGAAAGAATGCATCCACTGTGCATGATTATTGGCAGCAGCGGACACCGGAAGGTGTATCTGAAAAAGACAGAAGCCCGATTGCACACTGCTCAATACTGAGAGGGAAATCCATCACATTCGCCATATGACTGTGGCTCATTGTACTGCATTTGCGATAGAAATTTTTACTTCTATTGAAACCATTCATACAGTTAACTGTAACAAACTGATTATTTGAGGGACAGTTCCGAGGCAGACGATCTAGAGCTTTAATACCACTTACTGCAAATCAATGTCACCTGCGATTGTAATGGAATCTGTTTGGAGTGAGGATTGGAGATATATAGCATTCTGAGGAGAAATTCCTTTCAGTTTGGATGCCATTAATGGCCATATGTTGGTTACAGGGACGCCACGTGAACACTTTGAACCAAGTTGGATGCAGCTTCGACACACTGGACTTACACCACGAATTAAATTCTAAATAGAAATTTCATGTGATTATTGGAGAACTCTCGTTATTACCTCGAATACAAATTTGTATTTCAGCTTGATGACTGTAATCGGATGTACTACCATTCTTGATCATTATTTTTATGTAAAATAATCCAACAGAATAACGCTCGTCCCCATTCGCTGCGGTTTTTCAACATACTCTACAGAGTGTCGATATGTTTCTTCGGCCTGAGAGATCACAACAACATTCTCCCTCGGAACATGTATCGACATTATAGGAAGTTACAAATTAATTGTTATCCACAGTCCAGCATGGTTTATAGCTTATATAAATGACCAGGTGCAATAGGCAAGGAGATCCATCTCACAAAATGACATACAGTAATTTTATGAATCATTCAAGAATGTTTTATTTTCTTGCATTGAAAATCATGCTGATTCACATTTGAAATATTCAGCCTCTTGATATTTCGCATGTTTCAGACTCTGACCTAAAATATTTAATCAAATAAATATATGGTGTTTCGAAACTGAAGGGCAAAAACTTGAAGAGTGATACAAAACATCTAAACAAGCAACTTTCAACAAACAATGTTTAGGCTGAGAGCAAGCGGTGAACCTCTAGACGGTTCTGTAATGTAAAGCATAAAGTACAATTTTTTTACACATCGTTATACTGTAGATTTCAGGAGACATGGTGACAGGATGTCGTTCCCTGAAATCCAGCGAATTACAGTAATTAGGAAAATGCCACGCCCCCTGACCGGTGAAAATGACGATGTGTAAGAAAACTCGAGCTTTATGCTTTCCACTACAGCGCCGTCTAGCGATTCACTACTTGTTCTCCAACTGAGCATTGCATGGTGAAAACTGCTTGTTTATATGTTTTCTATCACCGATTAAATTTTTGCTCAAGGGTTTCAAAACACCCTGTATATTAGATAGAGACAAATGCTTCCACTAAATTTCATACCTCCCAACTAAATTCGTCCTTCTGTCGGAATTTCATTTTCCACTAGTGTATTTATAGATAATAAAACATAACATTATAATTATTATTAAAATATTTTTAAATATCACTTTAAATAAAATAATAATCATAAACTTGCATTTTGTATGAGGAGACGAAACATTAATTAAAGATGAAAATACTGAGTGAAAAATAAAACTTATAAACTGAATTAACTACATGAATAAAATTGTTTCAAAGAATATATATATATATATATATATATATATATATATATATATGTAAGAAATATTACGTTAAAAATTTCTTTTAACGTAAATCAGGATTTCGAAAGAATCACATATTTGTCTTTGAGTGCAAAATTCTAATAGTGAGAGTTATAGAATTTTCATTAAGTTTCAAATTGTAGGATTTAATATACATAACATGCATACAAATTGCTTTCATTGATTGCAATGTTACAATCAACGCACAAAAATACTTCTAAGCAAATTTTAAAATGTTGGAGAATCTAAAAGAAAATCACAATAATTCAAATTTGGACACAAAAATAGCGAAAAAAATTAGCTATATATCATGTCTAAATGAAAAATGGGTAATTATGTTTTATACCAAAAATAGTATTATGAAAGTATTTAAAAAATTAACTTACTTAAAAACAGATCTGTCGACTTTTCTTCATTTCTCAAACATTTTAAAATATCAATCGAAGTATTTAAAATTCATTAGATATATTTATTTCTATGTTTTCTGCACAGAAACCAAATATTGCACATATATTTTATAATTTTGATTGTTCAAAAAGGCAATCGATTTCGAAATATATTTCATTTCTCATATATTTAAATGAAAAGGAATGAAGAATTAAAATATATCGATAAATGAAATAATTTCGCTTCAAGTAATAACTGACTGTAGAAATTTATAGTTTTTAAAATAAATTTAAGCAAAATCATTTTTCTATGGGATTGATAAATTTTGTGAAAAAAAATGAAACATATGGATAAAATTCTAATAGTGTCATATAACACATTCAGAATAAAATTAAATGAAAATAAAGCTTTTCCATTTTTAGATATTTTCAACATTCGGTTAGATATCACCATTCATTGAAAAACTAAAATATCACATTCCTTACACTACTTCCTCTCCATTTAAATTCAACACAACGAAAAATGCAGTCAGAATTTAAATATAATCAGATTTCAAATAAATATTAAAAATATAGTTTAAATGTCTTCCTTCTTTTGCTTATTTGTTCATTAGGTATATTCATCTTAACGAAAAAGTGTAATATAATCTTCTATATTCTTTTCTAAAAGTTATTCAAGTGAAATAAATTTATTTCATGACTAAATTAATGAAACTGAAGAACGTATAGAAAGAAGTAATCTTTTCGATGTAAATATGATATGTATTAATTTTAATATTCTGAGTAAAGTACTTTAACAATATAATATATTACCCAATGCACAAAAAATGACTCGGGAAAATTTTATACTATAGTTTCGCATAATAACAAAATGAGTAAAAATGTTTCAAAGAACTGTCTAAATTTCAAAATAAAGTATATGTCTCTCTGACACTTTTTCATCACAAATTACAAATTAAATATAATTTAATGTAGAAATGGGATTATATTATTTAACCTTGTTTACAGATATCTAGAGTAAACTGAAGAATGTTATTAATTGAATAAATATCATAATGTAAGAAACAAAACATATTTCTGGGAAGGGAATGGAAACGAAAATATTCTTTCAAATCTTGCTACATAAATTATTTTTAATTATTCGATTCAGAATTTTAAGAAACTTTTGATGAAATTTAGCTAATCTTTTCAAAAGATAGCCAAAATATAAAAAATAGTATGAATTTGATTGAATGTAAATAAGATTGTAAGTCACTTTCAGGAAACGGTGAACGGTTTCAGGTTTTTTTTTGTCTCCTAATTCCAAAATTCCGTCACAATTACATAATTCACTTTAGTATTATGAAGTAGCAAGATCGCACTCCTGAATAAGTATATTAACAAAATAATGTCTATTATTTTAAAATTCCCATAGATATTTAAATTAAAATCATACACCACTGCTAAAAAGTGTTAATTACAAATATTACTTAAATCCATGTCTTTTTAAAATAAAGTTAGTATTAAGCTTTACATTCTATCATCCTTATTTGAAAAGCGTTTTTAGATGCAATAAAAAGGTACCCTACAATAGATTTTCACGTAACTATAACTAGAAAAATGAAATATTTGAAAAAATAAAATTTAATACCTCTATAAACACAATTTATAGAAGTCCAACAAGGATAAATATGATCTTCAGAATCGGTGCCTCCAGGTGGACCGGCTGGTGGACTGTTTGGTGGACCAAATGCATACGTAACGGTCAATACTCCAAATAACGCAAAAATCTTTAAACATTCTGTATGTTTCATATCGAAATCTTTTAGTTATCTTGAAAAACAATTATAATAATGACAATTGTAAATTTCGTCTATTTTATATAAATCTTTTAGGAAATACGTTACGACTCTTCGTGTTTTTGAACTAACGTTATCACAACAGTTAGTCAATAAACAGTATGAACTATTAATTAATCCTTTCAAAAAAAAGGAAACAATGCAAGCATCTGCAGGAAATAAAAATTATCTCCTTATTTGCTTTAAATATTCAAATGAATTGAAAATCCATGCAAAGCACTGAATGACATTGAAAGCACTTTCCGTGTAGCAGCATGTATTATCCAAAATTCAGAAAAAAATACTTAAGTGATTATTTATGATGTACAATTGAGAAATTCATTATTATTTAAATATATAAAGGACACATCAAGTAATGTATTATTTTTTTCAAACAATATCTTATTTGGCTTAGAAAAGAATTTATCATTGTGATAAAAATAGAATTCTGAACAAAATTTAGAAATTAGTCACTATAAACTGATAGTATTAAACACAATTTCGCTCGGTTTCGAAGAAAAATACTAGTTCGAATTAATTCACAATAGATGAAAACATTGTCAGAACGAACAAATAATAAACTCAAAAAACTCAGTAAGCAAAATGAACTCTCTCTCTCAATCTCTCTCTCCGTATATATAAACATGATTTTTAATCATTTGATTTTTTTTCGTTTGGTAAGCTTTACTTCTTCGAATTTCTCAGTTTGCTTATATATTAGTTGCTTAACTTTTCTAAATCTGGATTTCATAATTAGTGTTATTTTTACTATATATTATGAATTTCATATTTGGTAATTGGGGTTTCAGTAATTTTTTCAGCTTATGCTCGGTATTACCTTATAATGGTATATGTAAGCCCATGAACAGTTTATCATTTTAAATATTAGATTTTGAATTATTATTGGTCTAATTTGTTAATTTTGATGGTGGATAATTCCTAGAACCTTGCATTGTTGTGTTGGTTGATTTTTTACTCTTTCGATTTAAAAAAAATGTTTTCAGAGTTTTGATATTAGATTTTGCTTGTTTTTTTGTATGAATTTCTTTATTGAACTCTTTGTATTGCATTGGCTATTCGAAAGCTTTTTTTGATTTAGAAATTGACGTTTTTAATTGGGTTTTTTATAGTTGAAGCTTTGTTTAAGTAAGGTTTTACGAGTAATTTCAATCAATTCTTGTTTCATTTTATACAGTCGCTGTTGGCATTATGAGTGTAGCTTTTAAGAAAAATCGGTACACGTGTGCGCGTGAGTGTGTATGAATGTATTTGTAACTATAAACCCGGTCTTAAGTCTGCTAAAGATAATTTTAAAAGGTTGAAGTTAAATATATGATTTATATTTCCTAACAGTTAAACAAACTCTTAAGATAAATCAAGAATCTTCTGGACTAGTAAATATGTTTTAAAGAATAATTATTGTAATATTTGTTTATATAATAATAACAGTTACAATAATGATAAAAGTATTCAAAATATCAATTACAATTATAATACTTAAATTGTTAAATTAAATTATATATAAACTCATTTAAAGGAATTATTAAATATGAAATACTTAATACTAACTCTAAATGAGTTTTTTTCAAAACAAATAACTGTATTTTCTGAAATTTGAAATTTGTGAATATAAATCTATTGCGCAAACTAGCAATAATAATATTGATATACGTACATAAGCAAGATACTAATAAATTTAAGGATAGTAAAAACTGTTATAAAATTGTAATTCAACACTTTTACACGTAAATTTGAAAATATTCAGTTAACTATCATTAAGATAGTATCTAATTGTAATAGAAGACTGTTGTTTAAAATTTGTTGTATTAAAATTCTTGTAAAAAAACAGAGAACAATTTAACGGAATTTTAAGATACATTTTCGACGTTGCCTTTAATGGGGCTTTAGCCTGGGAAATTTTGATCTGGAGACGAGCAGCGTATCTCCGCGCTATCGATGCTTGCGAAATTCCTGGCGTGGCACTCCCATAGAAGCGCAACTTTCCACTTTTTCGAAATTTGCAGTAGAATTTTCGTCCCCTCGAGTGTCAGGGGTCGAGTATGGACTCAACGGGATGGTGGCGTTCCTGGGATGGATGGCACTTCGTATAAGTTTCAGTTTGTTATAATGAATTTAGAGACTGAATTTTTGCATCGACATCATAGTAATGTTTCATTCATTCAAAATTCAAGTAACACTTCTATTGTCGTTCAGGGTCCTAAGCTAGGATCAAAGTAATGGACTTGATATGTTTCACCAAATGCCCGAAGTAGAATAGTTACGATAATGGGTGAATTATCTCTTAAGCAACGTTACAATAGACCCATTTTTCAAACACGTGTGAAACCCCGTTCGAGGTCTTCAGGTTTGTAGTAGATTATTCGCGGTGTGTGTGGTATCATAACGTCTTCATTTTCTTTTTTGTTCATCCAAGGTACATAAACTTGACTGATGTCCAGATTCTTTGCCTCTTGCTAGTAATCTAGTAATGTAATCACATTTAGCTTCTTCAGTGTTAATCGAGATTACAGTGTCGTTTCGTCTTAAATTTTGGCTCAAATAAAATGGAATAGTAATATTTAATTCTAATATTTCAAGCTGGTTTTTGATGTACATAGACATCATATCTGTTAATGTCTTATTAAAGAGCTCTGTTAGCTCATTAGTTTGGGAATGGTGAGGATTCTTCATTCAGAGGGTAACATTGTACAGATGATTAAGTTTCGTAACTAGATTTGATTAACCTTTAGAACTCGGCTGATTCTACGTCAAAATATCCTTTCCATTCGGCGCTTTTAGGATTGAGGAAAAATTTTCTTTCCCTCACTGGGAAGTTTGAGTTCCCCACATGTGGTACGGTTAGTTTTCTAGTTACAAAGGGGAAATACTAAGAGTTGCAGATTTTTAGTCAGTAATCATTGACGAGAGAGAAAGATCCTAATATTTGGCGCAGTATCATATCATAGTAATTTTTTTTTATGAATTCCTGGTTAACATTATAATTAAGTGACTTACCAACTTTCAAATGTATATTTATCATAACTTAGAATTGTGTAATGCGTAAATTAACATTTTCAAACAAAACAAATAACAAAGAAAGCGACAGCTATACCATATTACTAAAGATATTTTCTAAAAGCAAATACGTTAAAACAATATTAAATTAATAGCTTCTGTAATCTCATGACTATACTCTTTGAGAATGCGATAGTTCAATCATAAACTCGTAAATTTATTCGGTGCTTGCTTTTATATATATATATATATATATATATATATATATATATCTTCTGGATATATCTTTCTGGATTTTTGTCTTTTAAAATATTTTAAATTATTCTTTCATAGATTTTCAGTATATATATATATATATATATATATATATATATACATATAGGTGTGTAATCTCATGGATTAGTATGCAGACTTTTATCTGTGGTCTTATTTTTGAAATTTACCTATTTAACTGCAACATTGACCCCATGTAATAAAAATAATACCTCATGTTTTTAAAATTATTCAACGAAATATGTAAAAGAAGGGAAAATTAAAGAACAATATGTTGAACATTGTTACTAAACATTTTATTTTTTAAATTAACGCCCTTTTAATGCACAAAAAAAAAATCAATGTACTCCAAATATTTTGATTTGGAATTTTAATACTATCGCATTTTGAAACAATAGGGAGGTTACTGGTGTCGAACTTCATAAATTTGAACAACGGTCAAGCAATGAGGACAGCATCCACTCACCAAACTTCCACACCACATCAACATCAAGACTTAGAACCTAGACAGGCTTAACAGCCGGTTTTCAATTGAACAGGATTCGAAATCACAATTCCATCCCTGCTACGAGTTTGCGATCTCACTCGTCAGCTGGCGTGGCCCTTTTGTGATTAAATATTATCAAAAGTGAAATTTAAAAAATAATTTTTAACTTAATCGAACACGTTTCAAAGCTGCTGAGTAAATCTTAAGTACATCAAATTAAGGCAAAACCTTCAGTTAATTCATGCATTCCAATGAAAATAATATGTAACACTTTTTTTATATCAAATATTTCTATGAGTATTTAATCTTAAAGAAAAAAAGAATTAATTTGTTTTTTAATATTTTTTTTTGTTTTTAAATGAAACGTATATCTTAAATTGAAAAGTTCTTGTAACAATGCTTTAGAAATGTCTGTTTTAAAAATGTGACGTGAATTCTACTTTTTAAAATTTTTGTCTTTTAAAAAAAAAGCCTTTTTTGTTTATTTTTTCTTTTTCTATTTATTAAAAATGTATGAGTTTTAATCTTTTTTATTCTAGTATTTTGTTTTTTTTTATTGGTGTATGCGTTAAGAGATTTTTAAATAAATTGTGTGTTATTCTTCGAAACAGTTCTGGTCAACACAAAGAGACAAATTGCATGCCTTACAGATAATAGTTGTTCTTTTTTTGTATAATCGTTTTCGCACACTATGTGTACTTTCTTCTTTTCTTTTTGTCAATTGGCCAATGAGAAAATTTATTATCATTTGTCTTCATTTTTTATAACTGAAGGCCCTGCAATTTTATGATTTAATTTTCCTATCAGAAATGTTATTAAATTCATTCTAAATTCTTTTAAACTGAGTTTTTACTTTAGTTTGACATGACTTAAATATCAGAAACACAACAATATCGATGAGGCTAAAGAATAATTTTTTGTCAATTTCCTAGTTCATCTAGCAAAAGTGTAGGCGGATGCCTTGCGGCCTCCTAAATCAACATATCCCATGTGCTTGTGGTAATCTGCCACAATTTTTTGCTTGGAAGTGGTTAATTTTCTTTTTCTTTTCAGCAAAGGCACCATTAGATTTTTTTTGGGTTTCTATCAACAAAATTTTCTTCATCTAAATCTTTCATCAAATTCTCAATCTCTATTTCTGCGAGAAATTGCAGATTCATTCTAAAAATCGAAGAAAAACAAGAGACAAGAAAATCCTATCGATCATAGACAGCCTAAAGTCATCTAATGGAGTATTTTTTCGAATTGGGTTGTTCTTGAAAGTCGCCAATGATAAGGAATTCGCGCACAACTGATAACGTTGGCGAAAAATATCCCCACCCAATTACGGACAATAGAAGCAAAGTCGTAAAAAGGGCAAGGGAAAGTTGTAAAAGGGTCTGCTGGAAAAAAAGGGGTAAAGAACTGTCTATAGATAGCTTGGTACAGACGTTGTACCAGAGCCGAAGCTGGTTACAAAAAGTTTTTTGGTACGGCATATGTACCTCCGATGTTAAAACACATGACTTCGGTTTGTAATAATGACCTTGGAATGCCATGTTCCTCGAGGAGAAACATGGTTACTTCAGTAGGCAATGCTTTCTTGATGGCATATCAAATAGTTATTAAAAACAATAACCCATTTATGACCTTTCATTGACTTTGGAAATCATACAATCTAGTCTATCCCGATCCAAAGGAAGAATGAAATTGCAGCAGGGATAAGTACTAAATTACCAGCCAGTTGAGGTGCGACTGCTTTTCTTCGATGTCATTCACGGAAGTACATAACACATCGATGCATATTGTGATAGATCTAAGTAATTGAATCGTTTCTCACTCTGTCGTATGATCTGATTATTCCTAAGTGGTCAGCTGTAGGTGCTTAATGAAAGTATGGGAGTGTACTTTTTTGTAGAGTTCTCAGAATGAGTGGCTATCACATCTTCCCATTCAGATAAAAGTTCTTTTAGCAAATATTCCATAACTTAAATAATAGAGTATTCTTATACGTTCCGTTGCGTTTTTTTACATCATATAATTCGTTCGAGGTCTGAATTATTCCTGTATTCTACCACGGGAATTGTAAAAAGAGTCAAGGATATGCACTTCTGAGGAGAAATCAATGTTATCTTCTAGCGAATTTGGAGAAAGGCTCGATAGAGTTTTTACCTTTCTTACATACTGTGGACACGTCATATTCTTAAAGGAGCAAAACACATCTTGTTAATCTTCCAGAAGGATCTTTAAGACTAACTAATCAACATGAAGAATAATGGTTTGTCATAACGTTAACTTGATTCCCGAACAGGTGCGGTCAGAATTTATACATTGCTCATACGGAGGGAAAACATTCCCTTTCATTTGACGAATAGTCCCTCTCTGCTTTCGAAAGTGTCAATGATGCATAAATAATTATTTTCTCTTGTCCACCATGAATTTGTAGAAGAACTCAGATTTCTTAGCTGCTAGCAATTGTATGAAGTTCCTTGGGAGTTTTCTCTTCGAACAGTTCTGAACTGCTGTCAGAAGTAAGTGCTAACCTCAAATTGTGAAAGGCACTAGCTTATTTAGGAATCCCAACAAAATTTAGAATCCTCTTTCAGCAGCTTAGGATGGGTTTGAGCCTGATAGCAAAAGCCCCACTTAATAGGAAAATATTTCCAAAAAGCTTCTGTGGTCATGTAAATTATTTGGAGTTGGGAAACAGCTTACAGTTCTTATCTAGTCTGTATCAGATCTAACCCCTTCTTCTGAAAGAAGATTGCCTAAATTTTTATTTCTTGGGCGGCAGAGGACACTTTTTATAATTGAGAAGGAACTTAACTTCTGGGATGCAGCACATAGATTTATTTATGCTTTCAAGATGTTCTAAAAAGAATTAGAAAAGTACGACGATATGGTTTAGCTAACAGAGCTTCATTGTCCATTTTAATTGACATAGTAGATTGTCTGTCATTCGTTCAAATGTTGTGGGTGCATTACATAGAACAAAAGGCATAATTTTGATCTCCTGCAGTCCTTCTGGAGTGATAAATGCTGTAAATTCACGGCCAGCTGAATCTATGTGAATTTATCAGTAACCGGCCAGAAGATCCATGGACGAGAAAATTTTAATATTTCTTAAACATTCTAGAGCTTCATCTGTGCGTAATAGAGGGTACACACCCGTTTTAGTAATCTGATTGAGCCTGCAGTAATCCACAAAGTATCGACTTCCCTCTTTCTCTCTTTACCAAGACAAACGGAGACTTCCAAGGATTTTCATATGGAAAAATTATGCCGTTATCTATCTTTTTTTAACTTCTTGTATTATGTGACATTCAGTAGGTGTCATTTTATAGCTGCATTGGTTTTCAGGTGCATGATTTCCAGTATTTTTGTGGTGTTTAACCTTTTCCTTCAAAGTTTTGTATTTCCTAGAACAATCACAAACTTGTAGATGTTTCTAGAATATTCTAAGAAGCTTCTCATTTAGCTTCGAAGTGAAGAAATCAGCTTTCTAGCCTCTGTGTATTCCTGGAATGTAGGTTTAGAGTCTGTGAGAGATATTATATTCACAGAACTTATCTAAAACTAAAAATAATGCTTTGCCTACGAGCATATTCCTTGAAATACTATTAGCAGCAGCTTACTCAATAGCAACCCATTAATAATTTTTGCCATTTCACAATGTTATCGTGATAGTTGATGTCACAATTTTCTTCTGAAAGAGCAACATCTTATTTTCTCGTACTATCACGTAGATATTTCCATCTCCTCTTGAAATATTAAAAACAAATTTGGCGACAGAATGAACAGGTGTATTGAAATCGTTTATAGTATGTAATTTCCGGATTTGGTGTTTCCCTTAGAATGCCTTCGTAGAGGGATCTATCACATATGATTCATTGGTTGCTCGGAGAATATCCAGACATTGGTCAATTTCAAGCTAATCGTATCTTGAAAGGAAATTGTTTCCAACATATCGAGATACACTTCTCCATTTAGTGTCATTTTAACAGATAAAGAAAGGACCAACTATCTGTTCATGCAACATTACAAACCAAACATTCACTTTCGCGCCTTCGCAGATAAACTCCAACACACGATGAGGATTTTCCGAGCCTTAGATTAGTGCATTATGTCTTTTCACTGCTTCAGGAACATGGAATGTCAAAAAAGTGCGATTTAAAATTTGAGAATGATTGTCAATGTGTTGAAGCGAAGACATCTTTTTCTTCTTTGGCTGAAGTAGAGCGATATGTGCATGCTTGAAATTTCTTCCCAATAGTTTGATTGTAAAATATAGCCATTAAAGTATTCTTAACATTAATTATCAATTTTTGACGAATTTTGTTGCTGTATCCTTTTGAATGAGACACCCTATATATAAATACAAATAATGATTTGGATGCGAGATGCATTTCATTCCAAAATCAAGACAATTAAATATATATAGTATGTTCAAAGAGACAAGCTCAATGCAACTTAAATTGCACTTCAGATCACCTCCTGCTTCAATACATATCACAAAACGGTCCGCAATTGAGTTGATTAGATGTCGGATGTTGTCCTAAGGCGCATGGTCCCACAAATCTTGAACAGCCTCCTCCAAATCATGAACAGATTGGTACGGTGATATATGGTTTTTCTACTGGTTCCATAATTGCACAAAAGGGTACAAGTAAGGGGAAGGTATGGCCATGGAAGAGCTAGAACATTACGTGGACTTAAGCTACTCATGATGTATACAGACGAGCATTATATTTCTGAAAATTTGCACCTATAAGAGTAATTAGGAAATATTTCACGAAGAGTTGAAACATTTCATCAGCATAACGCTGGCTTTTAATGTTACACGTAGCACAATTAGAGTTGATTGGCTATCACTGGCTATTGCTATCAGACTATTACGCCTGTTGGGTAGTGTGTCACGCGAGAGTAAGGAAAGAATTTTGCCTTTCACAAGGACACCTCCAAACACTTACGTAGTAATCAACTGTCTATCAAAACGAACCGCTATACATCACTAAGCGTTTTGAAAATTAGTTAGAAGTTAATTTTACTAACCTGTAGGATTCCACTTCACTCTGGTCAGGCATCACTGAAGACGGAATAGTAGATATTTCGGTGTTAAATGTAGTGCACAAATAGGGCATTTGAATTATAGCATCCATAAAGCGTTTCAAAATGGATTGTGGAATAATTGGCAGCGTTTTGTCTGATTATATCGTGGATTAACAGTCACTCGACGATCCACTAGTGCTTGCCATAAGATTCTACAATCCTCTACCATTGTCGTCTTTCTGATTGCTCCTTACCCGGTTCTCTGAACATGGCTACAATCTCGTGACTACTCCTCTCAAGATGTTCTGACGGCATACTCTGTATGATCCACTTGGCAATCAGCATGGCCCATCGATTAGTCTGCGGGTTTCATGCTGATGATCAGGCACCTCTTCAACAAGCTTAACTGTGCGAAATGTCATATTACAGGTCTACCTGGTATTATCGTAGCGTTTGTGAATCTTCTGTGTACTGATTTGCGTTGGACTCTCTACTTGAAAACAGCAGTATTGCAGGGCGTATGGTCATGCACATCGGCAACAAACTTGGATAATTTCATATCGAACATCATTCAGCTACTTTGCAAACTTTCGAGATTGTAGTTCACTTCCTTCTTGGTGCCTGCTTTTCAATTTTCCTGGATAGACCAGTCATTAAACTGTTCACGAATGAGAATTATCTTATCTTGGCAGTGTTTCCTTTTCTGAAGCATGTGTGGTGGGACCTGTAAGGGACACAGTGAATCGTTTGGAAAAATATGATGATTTCTTGGTCGCCTGGTAAATATGGAGAAAACTTTGATCTGTTAAAGTATCTAGAGATAAGAGAAATGAGCAAGGAATGTTTTTAAAGACGACTCACCTTCGCCGAAGAAAACTAATGTGCAAAAGTATACAGAGAAGTTCATGCTGTCAATTTCTGGTAATCTCATGGAGTCATCTAAACAAACTACTTGGAGAAATGTTAGACCATAACTAGTGCGTATTGCTGCACTCTGTTGAGCTAACTGTGTGATGTTCTGATAAAGAAATGGAGTGGTATGTTCATAAAAGGTGATCATCTTGTTCCTGACAATACACCTGCTTAATTATCTCGAGGTGCGGTTGAGGAATCAAAGCGATGTGACTTTTAAGTTTTGCTTTATTCATCGTATTATCCCGACATTGTCCCAATGAACCTTTTCTTATTCCCAGAATTCAAAGAGTCCATTCCAGGTTTAGATATTTGACAAAACAAATGATATCAATGAACATGTGGAACAATGAGTTTTGTCATATTTTGCTCAGCTCACAATAACGGACTTCAAAAGGTCAAAACACTCATAGAAATAATATAACTTTAGTTGGTAATTATGGAGAAAATCATAAGAAATTTAATACATTAAAATTAAGTTTCTTTCTCGACCATTTTTGGTAGTAATTAAAACTTTATATTGCACGCACACGCACATACACCAAACACGCACACAAACACAAATACACACACACACACCAAACACGCACACAAACACCGAAATACGCACACCTGTACACACACAAACACAAATCTTGCACACACACAAACACAAATACACACACACAAACACACACCAAACACACGCACAAACACGCACACTGGAGCACGTAATACACACACGCACACGCACAATTTTTCAGAGCGCACACACGCCAGAGCACGCACGCACGCACGCACACACGCACACGCACACACACACACACACGCATATATATGTAATAATAATAATAACATATATATATATATATATCAATTATGTGGGATACCTGCGTGTTTATTTATTTGTGTTTTCTTCTAAGTGTTTTAATATGGGTTTTAGGGATCGGATATGGAGCATATGGTTTCGTTAAGTTGCCATTAACTTTTATATCTAATTCAAAAATGTTGGACAAAGAATCGTTGAAACCCAGGTTGATATATCGCTTGCTCAATGCTAAAGTTATAATGGTGGGTCGCGATCGGATACCAAGCCAAGAAAAAAATCGTTGGCTTTTCATCCCTTCTTAAATTATTAAGGACATAAATTTTTACCGAATGCATAATATGTTTGTATCTTTTATCATATTTAAAAATATAAATCTGACCTTACAAGACAATAATGTTTCTGTTTTTAAAATGAAGGAACAAGTTATCTCTATGAAAAACTGAATTTATGATCACGTAGGGCAGAAGCCTGATAGTTACGAAGCTTTAATGAAGCTAACCAATTTGAAGAACGTATGTATGAGTTCTTTCCCGGAGCCAATTTCACCATTTATCAAGAAACATTAGCTACAGTAGAAAACTCTTATGGAGTAATTTTCCTCAGTTAATTTCAACAAAGAAGTGATAAGGAATCCATTTACATTTACCATATTATCTGAGGCATAATTATCGGATTCAGATTGAAATTACAACTGAATTGTTATGTTACATATCTTTTAAAGATATATACGAGAGAATATTACTGATGAATTTCTGGCTGTCTTAATTCCATGCTCACAGAAGTTAAGCAGTAAAAATCAATAAACGTTCGGAAGCCTTTTGCTGTGATTTTCTTTTTCTGTTTTTTAACACTGGATTTCCTGAAAAATAAATAAATTAACACATAAGAAATTGATCTGGGTCTGATATTTATATTGCATTCTTTTCTTCCAAACGTTAAGTTTTTAGATATTAAGAAACAGCTGTATTATTCACATAAATAATATAATCTTTATAAAATTCCCTTTTTGAATGTTTTATAATAATTTAATTTTTACTATTATTGAAGTATATGATAATTATAGTGATATCCACAAATAGTCCTATTTTAGCTTCAGTTCTCAATACGTACAATGAGTGTTTAGGGGTCAAGATAAAGAGTCTAAAAATAACCGGGTCACAGGGAAAGCTTTAGGGGAAAACATAGCTATACTTATTTATGTTTATACTTTGTTAATCTGTGAAATAATTATGTAAATGTGAGCATTTCTACAACGCTATTTGACTCACTGTATAAAGATTCTTTTGAACAAAATTTTCAAAACCTTTTTTTACTTTGGATGTTTAAATACTTTATTGACGTTTTACTATTCATTACAGTAAATAGTTGACTCATTTTAAATGTATGTTTAAAAGAATAATTTATAAAAGTAAAATTAAAATCGTGTAAACTTTTTTTTAACTAGGTAGGAAATTGAATTATTCATGATGTATAAAATCACAAAAGACACTTGTACTCCAAAAATTTGCTTCATACGCTTTTGAAGTAAATGATTAATGAAATTGGCTGCATTTTTTTTTTTTTTTGCTGTAAGGAAACTATTAATGCAAATAATTGGTCTTTTTTTTAAAAAAAAATCATTTGTAATAATTCTTTTTAATAAAATATCAATTGTAACCCAATCAGTATGATTTTAAACATTTTGTCTAAATGCATTTGTTTGGAAATGTAACAAAAGTTGATTCTGTTTTCCATTCAAACATATTTGCTTTAAACGATATTTTAAAAATATGTAATACGAAACAAATCCGAAGAGTATTGTGTTACAATTCAATTGTTAATAATTACCAATAGCAAAATAAGTATAATACGTCTGATTCAATTTCAACGCAAGGTTTCGTGCATTAATTCGTTTGAAACCATTGCTTGATTCTCTAATAAAAGAAAACCTTCTCACTAAATTAACAAAGTAACATTATTTGTTGGAATATAATGAGGAAATTATATAATGAAATAAATGTAAGTACAAATAAAATCCTCGAATCAAATGAATAATACAGAAAAAATTAACTTTCCTGTAAAATGTACACGCATCTATTATATTTTTATCCAATATCTGAACAAAATCAATGAATTTCGTACTTATTACCATAAATATTTCTTCAGCTATTAAAAGATAAATAACTATCATTGAAAAAAAAAGATAAATAACTTTTACTCTTTCTATTATTTAATCAAAATTTTCCAAATAATAGCTCACATAATATTAAAAAAAAACTTTGGTTAGTGTAATGGATAAAACTTTAACTGAGTTATACTTTGAAGAAGCTAAAGAGAATCAAAATAATTTGGTTATTTTGATTAATTAATCAATTCAAAATTAATTTGGACATACATAAGTTGGCATAACCTGTTTTGAAACTATCACATTAGCAAAAGCGATCTATTATTGGATCACACTGTAAAACACCCGTTTACAATGATGCCCTTAACAACACTACAGTTTATTTCATTTATGCTATTAGTTTAGTATAAACAATTAACATTTCATAGTTTTCGGTTCTTCGGTCCTGCAGCGTATGTGTATAAAGAAATCATTTAAAACATTTTTTTCGCCCAGTGCATGAAATAAGTTAATGTGATTTAGTATTTGGTTATGTTGTGTTTGTAACGGTGGTTTATATGGTGATACATAAATAAATCGCCAAGCAATTTACGCAATATTTCATATAGGGTATTTTGAAATTCATGGGAAAATACTTAAGGGGTGATAGAAAGCATTTGAACAAGCTATTTTTACCAGGCATGAGGACGTACAGGAATCTGGAAAAACTCCATGCCCTCTGAAATCCACGGTAGAAATGACGACGTGTAAGAAAACTCGCAATTTACGTTTTCCATTACAGCGCCGTTTAGCGGTTCACTACTTGCTCTACGCCAATGAATTGAATGGTAAAAAATGCTTGTTTAAATGTTTTATATATCCCTTGAATTTTTGCTCAAAAATTTCGAATTACCCTACATGTCGAATTACCCTGCATGTAATGAAAGCACGGGTAGACTTCTAGATTCTTTTAGGCTGTGGCCTTTTCCCTATTACTGTACGTCGCTATACATCATGAAATACATAAAGGAAATAACGGTGTGTAAGAAAACTCATGATGTATGCTTTCCATTGCAACGCCGCATAGCGGTTCACTTCCCTTCTCTCCACCTATGAGATGTGATGAAAATTACTGGTTTAGATGATTCTATCACCCCTTAAAATTTCCCCACAAGTTTCGATACACTCTGTGCAATCTTCACCTATCAAAAATAATTATTTGTTTTTGATAATACATAGGCTGAAAGCAGCAAATGACAAATGCTTCAAATTGAGACTCTTAGATGAAAAAGTGAAAAAGATTGAAATTTTTCAGAAAAATCTTTTAATCAATGAAAGGATTGTAAGGTATTATGGCAAGCACGCTATGATATAATTTATCAAATCTAGTTCAATTCAATTTTTGTTAAAAGTTTTTGATAGTGTGTAGGAAACAAATATTGTTTTCTTTCTCACTTTATGATGGGATAGAAAGTGACCACAAAGCAGAACCTTTGGATGTTAGAGAAATTTTGGAGATGATAACGATGATGAAAAATCTAAAAATTCATCATGAATTATGTAAGAATTTCTTAGTAGCTATGCCTTGTTTAATAAGTTGAATAAAATGAAACTTAGAGCTGCAGACACAATTAAAGAAAACAGAACAGCACAGTGTACATTCAGTTACGTGAAAAGATTTTGAAGAAAAAATACCTCGCAGTTGTTTTCAAAACAAATTTAATAATTCAATTGAAATTTTACTTGTTACCCGTAATTACAAGAGATGTGCCCACCAATATGGACCTGTTTGAGCCAATGGCTACAGTTTCTTGATGGAATGGAAAGAAAAAAGCGTGTCTGTCAGTTTCTAAACCTCGATTGATTCATAATTACATTCAATACAAGAAGATAATGGATCTCCATGGGTGTCTTTTGTTGTCATGCTGTCTTTTGTTGTTTGACTTATTTGAGGCAAAAAAAAAAAATAGTAATCGTATTAATTTACCAGCATTATTGACACTATCGTTAGAAATTCTATCCGATAGAATGAATGAACGAATGGAAAAAATCAATAATATTGAACGTTTTAGACGTAAATGGATTTAGAATGCAAGGACCTAAAGCTTGGTTATAGATAGGCTATTTCAAATAGTTGACAGTTTGGTTTTCATCCAAATCTAGAACGCAAGCGCCAAATGTTATGAGGCTTCATGGAAAGGGACATGTTCTGGAAAAACGGTTTAAACAAAGATGGCATCAGTATATTTTTTGAAAAAATCACCATTTAACTGATTTTACAAAAAATACAATATTAAGTACTTTTCCATTATACCGGCGCAAATCTCGCCAAATAGATTTTATTGGCGACAACACACAATAAACACATATTCCGTTTGGCGCCAGATGTATCATTTTTGGCGACTTTACCACTTGCGCAGGTATAATGGAAAAGTACCCAATATTACTCAGTGTATAACTGATTTTAGCAAGTATCATCGTAAAAGCAAAATATTTAATCCAAATAATATGTTACTGTAAATAAATTTGCTTTTGTAATTGTGCTTGGTAATCCCTAAGTTGGCTTCCAATAAATGGTATGGGCCCGGGAACCAAAAAACGAAAAACTGTTTACTGCGCATATTGCGATAGCAAAAGCATCAGTCTGAAACAGCACACTAAATTGAACATGCTAAGCATTCTTGAACTATGAAGCTGAAACTTGGAAAAGTGTTATTAACCGCAATCGAAAAACTCACAAAAGAGAATTATGATACATGGAAGTTACAAATTGAAGGTTTCTTGATAAAAAAAAAAAAAAAAAAAAAACTACTGGGATTACGTCAAAGTAATGAAGCTAAACTTAACGATGCCACTCCCTACGCTATCGAAAAGTTACGGAGATGGACTGAAATTTATCGAAAAGTTCATGTGGTCATTATTTTGTCTATCAGTCTAAATGAACTTTGCCAAGTCATACACTGCACTACTTCCAATGATGTTAGGGAAAAGCTTACAATTGTATTTGAATCTAAGGGTCCTGAAAAAAAAGGCTTCGCTACTAAAACAACTATTTTTTCGGAAAATGACTGACACAAAAACAATGTCGGACTAGCTAAAACAGTAGACAAGCTGAATGAAATTTTAGTATGCAGTAGACAATAGACAATTTTTCGAAACAAATAATCTGAAAGAAATGGAACTGAAAATTGCCGAAGATCTCTTATTAATTTTTACTCTGCACAGCATACTGGACTATGTCGAAACATCAAATATTCCAAAGAGTCCAAAGATGAAATGCCGAATCTTGAAATTATCAAAATAAAATTGCTGACATAATTTAAAGTAAGCAAAGAAAAGATAATTCATATATCACAGTGAGCTTTATATTCTTCAATCAGAAAGTACAGGCAGTATTCAAAAAAGGAACTCTAAGATTTGGTATACAAAAGAAAACGATTGTGTTTTGTTCTGTAAAACTGTTCTGAAGTGTAATTACTCCTCAAAGCCTGGGCAAAAACGATCCGAATGTCGCAAGAAAATATTTGACAGAAACTCTGCACCTCCAAATCCTAACTCGTTCATGTTCGTAAAATCTGATGAATATTCACCAACTGCTATTTCGTACAACCACATCCAGAACGAGAGAAATTATACCTTCTAGTGTTTAGACAGTAGAGCTACCTCTCATATGTGCAACGAATAAAAGTTGTTCAACGAAATTAATAAAGAAACAAACTGTTTCAACAAAGTAGCATTTGATAAAACATTAAGTAACTAGTGAAGGTTTTAGCTTTACTGTTAAAAATGCAAAACACTCTAAAGCACTTCTTCTTAATTCTGCATTGTGTGTTCCGGAATTAAAATATGAATTGATATCAACATCTAAAGCCGTAATGAACAATCGATTTGTAATTTATTTCGAGAAAGAAGCAAAAGTAATTGAAGCCAACGGAACTGCTCTGATGACAGCATTCTGGAAAAGTTATTTATACTACGAGAAATCTGAAGTTGAAACGTCAACAATCGTCATCGAATTTCAAAAATGGCGTGAAAAAATTGGATATTTAAATGGAAGTGATCTAAAGAAATTAAGGACAGAAAGAATTGTGTGAGGATTAAATTTCGATATTAAAGGTTCCATAAAGAACTGTAAAGTCTGTATCTAGTATATCCAGTCAAAACAGACAGTTACCATTTTTCAAAAAAAAAAAAAAATAATAATAATAATAATAATCAAAATTCAAAGGTAAATAACTTTTGGAACTTGTGCATTCTGATGTCTGTGGACCCATAATTGTATCGTCAATAGTAGGATCGTACTATTTCGTTATTTTCATTGATAATTAATTACGATATATTACACATATTTCCTGAAAAACGAAGATTAAGTGAAGAAAGCCTTCCTTAACTACAAAGTGTTAGTTGAAAACCAAATCCGAAAAAAAATTAAAACATTTCGTATCGATAATGGACAAAAATATTGCCAATTAGAATTTGAAACATTTGTTCTAGCACAAGGTATTCGAAGAGAAATATCAGTTATGACCCTTCGTTAAAAAGGAGTCACAGAATGAGCAAATCGTACTCTAGAGGAAATGAGCAGAGGCCTCTTAATGCAATCTGAATTAAATTCGGTCATCTGGGCAGAAGCAATAAATTGTTCCTTTTATATTCGTAATCAATCGCTTAGAGCGAGCACTTAGAATTCAGTTCCATACAAACTGTTACCCAGCATCAAGCCAAGTGCGTCATATTTCAAAGTGTTAGGATAAAAAGGATGTGTTGAATAAACGATTGAAAGGCAAATTTGAGACAAGATCAAGCGAACATTTCTTCATAGGATACTCGACTGAATCGGAAACATATTGGCTGCATGACACGAAAACCCAAAAAATAATAGCAAGCCGATTTAATGAAGAATTCGAAAGCCCTCTGCCAGCGCCAGAAACTGAATTTATTACCTTGCCTGATAAAAACCAATATTCTACTTGTAGAGAAAATATGTAATCTGACCTTATTAATTCACCAAATAGAGTAACAATGAAACATTCTGATAGCTCTGACATCATGCCTTTAGGTATCGATGCCTGAGAAACCGATAATATTACGGACAAGCAAAATAGGTGACCCTAGGAAGGAATATGAGCAAGTTTCTATAATTTTGTTTTGTAGTAATCCCGAGCGTTCAGGACACTCTTGCTGGACTCAACAAATTATCTTAGAAAAAGGCTATGAAGGAAAAAAATGACAAATTAATTAATGGAAATACATAACATTTGTTTCAAGGCCTAAACATAAAAAAGGTTATAGGATCAAAATGGGTTCTAAAAACAAAATTGAGAGACGATGGAACTGTTAAAAAATTAAACAGTCGCTAGAAGCAAAAGTATGTTTTCTAAATTTTAACGAGATTTTTTTCTAGTTGGAAGATGAAGTTCAGTCAGATCGATAATTACTTACACAGTCGAAAACAACCTCACTGTATATCAATTAGATTTTGTAATGACAAATGTAAATGGAAAACTGGATGAAGAAATCTTAATGGAGCAACCAGAAGATTTTCTCGTTTCTCATGCAAAATATGAAGTTTGTTTACTATACCATTTTATTTATGGTCTCAAACAATCAGGAAGACATTGGTACAACAAATTGATCACTAAACTAAAATCTCTTGGATCGAAATAGCTAAAGAATTTTAATTTATGAAAATATTCGTGATGAATTAGCAAAAGCATTCAAAAAAAAAAGACTTAGGATTATTACATTATTGCTTAAGAAATAAATTCAAACAACGTCAAAATAGTTTAACAATATCTCAGTCTAGGTTATTTGATCATTTCAAGCACAAGTACAAAATACAAGATGCAAAAACTGTTGCAACTCCCATGGATACAAGCATTAGATTAACCAAAGAGATATTACCACATAATCGAAAAGAAAAAAAGTTATTCATTATTGAAGCAAAACTTACAACCGATCTTTAATACTAGCTGCAATGTATCCCTCAGTCGCCACAAGCCTAGACATTACTTACTTAGTCAACCTATTAAATCCACTCAAAAATAATCCAAGGAAAACGCATTGGGTTGCAGCAAAATGAATCCTTAGGTACTTGAATGGAACAAAAATAAAGGATTTGTATACAAAAATCCGCATGTCCATTAACAGAAATGATGGCTCTATCTGGGCTTCAGATATCAACGACAGGAAATCGTATACGGGATATGTCTTAAACGTCACGTAGATATTGAAGCAGGTTAAATTGAACATATAATATATTGACTAACTATATTTATTAGCAGACTAAGAACGGCTACACTTGGCTGAGAATTCTCAGACTGATAATGCGGGAGTTTATATATTACATGAGAATATTCCAGAGCATTACTTTGGAAACATAAGGAATATTTTGGAAAATTCTAGAAATTATAGACGAGAGATAAAAGAGAACAATTGAACAAAACATTAACACTGGAATTTGAGCCCAAAACCTCTCGCTCTGTGGCTCAGTGTTTTACCTCTGCATCAAAGGTGCTTAATCTTCATGGCCTAACTCTTCCTTTGAAAAACCGAGAAGTTGCTTAAGAGAATTCTGTAGTAACATTCTCATCCGTGACTGTGTCATGGGTCCTGAATATACTTGATAGTATTGTGACTTTCTTCTGCAGCTGGAAGCACTTCGTCGAGGAGTATGTTCGACAGAAGCAGTAGAATCTTTTGAAATTCGATCTGTACCTATCATTGAAAGGCTCCATTCGAAGAACATGTTAGATCAAAGTCTTAAACTGGGATCAAAGTCTTGAACAAATTAGGTTACGTCGGATAGTCGTCGTTAGACTTTATAAGGGTCAAAGTATACTTTGAGTAACTTTTCCGACGGATCTACTTTTTGTACACTTGTGAAAATTCACAAGAAGTCTCCAGGTTTACAGAAGACTATTCGATGTTTGGAGTCATACCGGCTTCGATCTCTTCTTGTGTTTCTACGGTTCGTAATCTCGTCAACTGAATAGATTCTTCATTTCTTCATAGTAATCTAGTGGCCTAATCTCCTTCTGTATCTTCAATCTTCAGTGTGAATCGGAAAATAGTATCGAGTGTCATCTCGAATTCATACCCATGTATCAGATAAAACGGTGGGAACTCAGTTATGTCTTGCTTCGCGGTGTTGTGCTCAAAAGTAACGAATGGCAATATTTCATCTTTATCTTTCTGCTCGACTTCAACATATATAAACAGCATGACCTATAATATCTTATTAAAATGATCTGTTAGCTAATTAGTTTGGGGATGGTATGCATTGGTCATTTGTTGGGTAACATTGCAAAGGTGAATAAATTCCGGAACTAATTTCGATTGAAACACTTACCCTCGGTCTGTAATGATTACTTTTGGAGCTTAATGTTTTAAGATGATGTCCTGAAGTAGAAACTTGACTACTTCCAGAAATTCAGCGGTAGATGACACCTTCGTGTGTGCATAGAGGGTTAAGAAATCAATAAAGAAAATAATTCATTTATGATCCCTCAGTGACTTTGGAAATCATCCAAGCAAGTCTATCCCAATCTGAAGGAATGGTGTGAATGCAGGAGAGATAGGTACTAAGTGACCAGCCTGCTGAAGTGAAACGGCTTTCCTTTGTTGGCATTCTCGGCATTTCGACTTATAGTGCGATAGAGATCCGGACTATAGAATCGTTTCCTCATTCAGCCATACGTTCTGATAATTCCAAAGTGGCCTGCTGCTTCAGCGTCTTGAAATTATTGGAGTATGTACTTGCGTATGTGTCTCGAAATGACCAGAAACAACATCTTTTCAACTGGATGAAAGTTCTTTTTGTAAGTGCTCCTCCAATTAATTCATGTTTGTCTTACTGTTCTGATTTTTTCGATCAAGGGTTAATTTTTTCGAGGTCTAATTCCTTCCTCTGTTCCGTGGCGGTAGAAAGAGTCGAGAAAGATCACTTTTTCAAAGGAGTCAATGTTTTTTGTCAACGTCTTTATGTTTCTTGTCACTCTTGGAAGTTGGTGCTTTCTTCAACTAGTAAAAGACAGTGGCTTGTTCGGGATCCCAACAAAATATCGAACCCTCTTCCAGCAACTCCTGAAATGCTTGATACTGATAGTAAAAATCGTATTGATAGCTAATTCAAAAGATTGGATCCGACCATTAATTTCCAGACGAAATATTAATTTTCTAGCGGCTGGATATAGTTTCAATCGGCTACATTAAGAAATGTCTTTTCTTTGGATGGAAGCAAAGTGTTTGGAAGACTGCGTCTATATGACTCTGAAATGATGGAGAAAAATGTCCCTGAGTCCACTAGAGCATTAACTGTATAGTTGTAGACAATAACATTGAGAGGATCAATGTGCATCATTGCAGTGGGCAGAGGACTTTCTTTGATGGACACATCTTCTAGAAAAGCCCCGTCCTTACTTTTTCCCATTGCGTAGGCTGGGCGATGAGCTGGAACCTTGGTATGGGGACGGCAATCTGAAGTGGCATGTCGGGGATCGCCCCCGAGATGGGCTCTGGGGCGGGGGTGGGGTAGCTATTCGGCTGTAGTTGGCTTGGTTTCACCCATTAGATCTTGGTTCGGCGGTGTTTTGTCTGTTGGTTCTGAATGACTTTGCACTCGCTGCAGTAAAGAACAACATATTCTGGTTGGCTACAATGAAAACATACAAGTTTGTTGTCTGCGGTTTTCCAGAGATCAGTTGCCCTAGGTTCAGACTCAATCATTGGTCTCTGCCATTTCAATGTTGGGTAAAGTGGTTGATGTCTGGATAAATACCACTCCACTTTTATTCCACTCGTGTGAAAGATGATAAAGCTTCATAAACATTGACTTCAAGGAATTGCGACACTGCTCCTGAATTTTCAGTATACAAGTATATGTTGTAGCTCTTCTCGGACAATTTTCAGAATTATAGTGACCAGATATCGATAGCATCGAGATGACTTTAGGTAAGCAATTAAATCTCAGTTGGGTATCTCCTCTCTCTTTCATTTCATCTAAATATTAACACCATTTTACAAATTCTTTCGTCATTGTGAGCTCTTTACTTATGAGATCTTAAAAGTAGTCCTCCGCAATACCCTTCATAAGGTGGGACACCTTTTCATCATGTGTCATTTGAGGATTCGTTTTCTGGCAAAATATTGATACGCTTTGGATATAGGATTACGTGCTTTCACCATGCTTTTGTGCTCGCCAATTAAGCTCTTCGACTCTCTTCTTTGATCGTCTATAGTCACCAAATTTTTGGTTCTAACATCTTAGAACCAATTCAAGAGTTCCGACTTGAATTGGTTCTAAGATGTTAGAATTTCTTCATTATTTTCGAAACATTCCAGTGATGTTTCATCCAGGAAAAAGAACACGTTTGTCAGGCTGAAACTTTTATTCTATTCATTGTACTCGCTACTCTGTCATACTCCTTAAGCCACTTGTTTGGGTCTTGGTCATGGTATTCGCAGAAACACTGAGAGATTTATGGCCTGATGCATTTGTGGTGTTATAATCATACCCTTGGTTTTCGTGGCCATCTCCTTCGATGTATTTGTTCTTACAGGTGCTGTATAGCTCCCGATCTCAGGAGTAATATTATTTTACAGCCGATTACTTCTTCTTCTTAATGTAGTAATACTTCTGTGTAATAACTTCACCAAAATGTTATGTAGATATTGAAGCAGGTGGAATTGAACATACAATAGATAAGCGAATAACGAGATTTATTAGCAGACAAAGATCAGCTACACTTGGCTGAGAACTCTGTCTGATAACACGTGAATTTATATATTGCATAAGAATATTCCAGAACACTGCTCTGGAAACATAAAGAATATTCTGGAAAGTTCTAAGAATTTTAGAAGAGATAACAGAGAACAATTAAAGAAAACATTAGGATGAATTTTTATTTTGCACTGTGTATAGAACCCGGGAAATCTTGTTTTGTAGACGAGTGCCTTATATCCGAGCATTTGATGCTTGTACGCTTTGTGGCAGTATGCTGAAGGAGCGATTTCTTTGGAATCCAGAAAGAAACTAATGTTGTATTTTCAATCTCAGAGGCAGGATGTATCTCTACGAAGCTACAAAAAGATTCTATATCTGCAACGATTTCTCAAGGAATTTCCACAACAAAGGACTGATTTATTGTTTTGGAAACTGCTGAGTTTACTGTCAGTCAATCTTCTCTAAAACTTGTGAAAAATCCCATACATCAACAGCGATCTAAACACATTGTCATTCGTCATCATTTCATACAAGAACTAAATGAAAATGGTTTATTAAGTTTAAATGGTTACCATATAATGAAATGCCACCTGATATGTTTACAAAATGTTTAAATAATAATAAGTATAAGGCGTGTAGCAAGTCAGTTGGATTAACATGTATCTGTAAGTAATCTTTTCATATCGATATATAAACATTTGCATGCATTATTATTTTAAGGCATTATAATATTCATCAGAAAATTATATAAGTTTGTTTGTAACTGAAATAAGTATTGAAAGGGGGAATAGTTGTATATCAATGCATATTTACTATTCCCTTCCCCCGTATGGAATAAACTCCTCCATATAAGCTCTGGCTGGCAAAATTTACCTTAGAAATACTACGTTACATCTGCCTGTATCTCCAAAATGTAAGGCTCTAGCTGCTGCGTTATCTTCTATGTAGTTTTATTATATCTACTGTTATGACATTGTAAATATATATGCTTTCGTACTTGTGCTATATATATCTCACTGCGTTAGCTTCCAACAAAATATATAAAAAATACCCGTTTTGAGAAATTACTAAAGGTAGATTATTTTCATTAATAGTAATAAAATTAGAAAATGGTATTCAACATAGTATTAATTTAATTGAAAATTTGACTTTTTTTTCTAAAATTCAACTGAATCACTTAGTATTCAAAGTAATCCAATGTAGTAATTGTATTACAAAAATTCATTCGAATGCTTTTGTTGTTTTGTTACAAGGAATCTATGGAACACGTGAATAAAAGAACAGGCTTTTAAAAATGAACAAGAACACGTTAAAACGTCTCATCTATTAAACAGAAATTCCCAAATCTAAACATGAATAACATAAATAATGCTATTCATATTGAATGTTCCTTATTATTAATTGCATCTGTCGGAATTTAAGACTGTCCTTGTTCCTTTGGAAGGAAGAATAAAACTAATACAAACTACACTAAAAACAGTCAAGTCCATAGCAACACTTACACTTCCCGTCATTCCTTCTCTTACTGTGTTCAAAATCTGTGGAGTATATAACTTAAAAGCTGTGCTTCATCCACAACAGGAGAGATCAAAATTCGTGTAAGAATGGATATACCTGTTCCAGAAGAATTTTCTCTAAAGGATTTTACATTTGCCAAGCACTGTAATTCGATGCATAACTAGCAGAGATTAGATTCGACATATAATATATATATATACTGATGTCATTAATATATCAACACCACCATGAAGGAAAGCAAATGCAAAAAGATATTGATATCGTAAGTAAATAGTATGACATGAAGACAAAATGATTAAATTTGCAAGCAGTTTGGGGATTTGCAGGAGTGCAAACATAGTAGAAACAGCTGCTACCCATTGCAGCTAAAACGACCCTTATCTTTCAAATTACTATGGATTTGAATTAGAGATGTGCGTGTCATGTAGCCAATCGCTGCCCAAACCATCATACTAGATGAAGGGACCCTATGCTGATATCGAATGCAAGCAGGCGACGAGTGATCTAAACAGAGCCTTCAGTATTTTATACGGCTATCAGAATACTGCACGCCGAACCAGGATTCGTCTGAAAAACGATATTGTGCCACTCCTGCATCCAGCTTTGTCGATTGGGGCACCAGAGTCGTCGTCTCTCTCTATGCTGCATTGTGAAGGAAAGCCGAAGTAATGGTCGCCTAGCTGATAGTCCACGTTGCTGCAAAAGTCGTCACCCCGTACGAGCGGATACTAGACGTGCTGCAAACAAGCCCATTTCCTGATTAATGGTTCGTGACGTTGTACGGTTTTTCAAGGTCAACCTCACTATATGTCTGTCATCTTGGGCGTTAGTCTTGGGAGGGCGTGGAGATCTTGCGTACCAGTCAGTACCACCCTAAGCTACCCATTGATTCCATATTCGCATGACAGTGGTTGGATTTCGACCAGTGCGACTGGCAATATCACAAAACGATAATCCCCATTTTCAATAAGCACCGATCCTGCCTCATTCAAATTCCGACACTTGCTGGTAAGCTTCTCTTCTTCTTATTCGAGAATTACACGATATTCTGCTGAAACTTCGACCTTTCAAATAACTTTTCGAATGGGAAATCTACTACAGAACTTCTCTTTTAAACAATGCTTCAGATGTTATTTCTTCCTCCTGCGCCGTCTAAATGCGCTGAAATACTATTCACTTGCATATCTTAACCTCCCCTTTCTAACATGTGATTTTAACGGTCTTCAAACGATTCTTTCTTGGTGTTGCTCTTTTAAAGGCCAGCATCGTATACATGTAGAACACTGCATGATCTACTCTATTTTTATTCTGTTCTGATGATCATATTGACGCAATCGATGAAGAAGGAATTTATTCTACAAAGATGTATTTTATTAATAATTTGAAGGCATTTTCTTAATACAGATAACACATATAACATAGATGAGATTTCATAAAAAAGCGCTGAACAATGGCGTTTTACAAAGAAGCAGCAAGAGAAAGCGAAGCGGAAAGATAAGTGTTACGGAAATTATTGCGTCATTTTTATATATCCAAGGCTTGGGGTGGGGAACCCGCCTCGCGGTTTCTCGTAGTAAAGAGACCACTACAGTTACAATGTGAGGCGATTGTTTGGAATTAATTTGAGAGGAGTACTGAAGCTGATTGTTTTGATTAAGTAAATGAAAGTTAAAATGAAGAAAATAAGGACTTATACATACTCACACTTCTCACACACACACTCTCTCTCTCTCTCTCACACACACACACACACATTTTAATTTATATGATCACGCGCTCATAAAATCTAAATCAACATTTGCCATGATCGTAAATCTGTAGGAATAATCCCTATTATACTCTTCGTCTCCAGACAAAATCCATCAGAATCCCTTTTACTGACACCACATGACTGTTCCGTGATTTCAAGATATTGTTCCGTATAAATGATTAGCAAGGTGATATATTTCTATTTCGCTTTGATTTTGATTGCCTAAACCACGCTGCTTATCTCTTAAATCGTGTACATAATAACTCTGTATATATGATGATGCTCATAACCTGTTTGTAAAATTGCCTCTCTCTCAATCAAGAATAAATGGACTTGATAAGTATATCTAGTCGTTTTATTATGAAGATGACCTTTGAATGTCTCATTTTTGCTTATTCATTAATTTAATTTAAAATTACTATGATTTACAAATATGCTAATCTATTTTAAGTAGCATTATAATTCTCACATTACAAAAGGGAATTTCTTCTATTTTAAATGAGTCGAAATCTTCATTTACTGAAAATCATGACGATCATAAGCATCGCCTTTACTGAAGATAATGAAATGTTTCGTTTGTAATATTTGTGACCCTATTTATGTAATAAAAAACAAAGAGTGTAATCTATTCAAGATAATGGCAGAAAAGGTTTTGTTTAATCTTGATCTAGTGTCCACATATTGTACGAAAGAGAAAAAAGAAAGAAATCACCTTCAACAAACACGGGGAAATTTTAATTTATATTATTTTATAGACATGGTTAGGTTACCGAAGTAAAAGGACAATGATATGATTATCGACTTTAGAAAGTGAAAGTGGTAGTGGTAATTTAGTGGTCACAGTCGTGGACTCGCGGCCCTCGGTTTTTATCGAGCCCTGGGGCTGAGTTAGAAATCTATGTTACATACTGATAATCCCACTAAGGACCTGCTGTGTAGCAAGGGGTTGATGCAGGTTAAATCTGTCGAGGCGCCAAGTTCTCCCTTTTGGCGTGGTGTGGAAATTAGGAGAGGGGAGTGCCAGCTCAGGTGTCACGTCACTTGTCCAAAACTCAAAATTATGAGGTCCGACGCCAGTAGCTCTCGCGGTGCTTCTAGTGCCACGTTAGTAAAACCAATCAAATCAAATCAAACCTTTAGGAAGTTAATAAAAAGAACCCTTTTATATTTAAAGCCGATATTGATGTGGTTATCTACGAAGAAGTCTCTTATAGTTGCTGATATGAACTAGTCTTTTTTCAGTAATTGTGGTAAATTCTTTTAATTCCAGAAAGAAATAACCAAGTATAGTTATATTTTTTTAGAAGATAAAGCCTTATAACTGTATTACATATAACGCATATTTCACTGTAAAGTTATTCAAAGATAGGTAATTTTTTAGATATAAAAATAGACAGGTTTCAATAAAATAAAAATACATTAAAGATTTTTTTTTTTGAAATAGCGCTCAAGTGGAATTCAAATCTTCTTATTTTTAATTAAGGATCAGTCTATGCTTAATATCTTGTTATTTAATAATATGTATATTATGTATAGTTAAATATAGTTTAATAATACCTTTAATGTGTGTGTGGATTAGTCCATGATTTATACTCATTAGTAGAGGAGATATAACTATAAGTTCCCTGCCCATTGTGATTAGATTCCTCAATATTAGTCTCAAATTTTTAGAACGACTTTATTTTCGGCTTAGAATCAACATTAAACCGACTTCTTAACATTTTTGTTTGAGTGCAGCACTGCCATACTAAGTTTTTTTTTTTATCATTGTATTGTTTGTTTTCTTCCCGTTTTTCAAATGCCGTACCTTGATATGTTTGATTTACGAATTTCAAATTATATTCTATGATTCTCCATTTTATATAAGAGCTCATAAGTCAATATGACTCTTAATATTAGAATTTAAAGTTCTGTTAGCTTGTAAATTTTGATTAATAATGATTCCTTTTTGCCTTAATTCAGCATACGTAAATCCAGTGTTTTCCTGAGTGACTGATCTTAAAGCAAAAAATACAATGCATTGGTAATTTTTTTTACACTTAGGAAGGGATTCAGTGTACTTCTCTCCTTAAGATTTTTGCAGTGTTCTGAAGATTCGTTCTACTGCATTTCCTTGGGAATAATGAACCGAGATTTTAAAGACTTTTACTTTACACTTTTAAAAATTTTGCAGTTAATGGATTCAGAAATTAGGTTTCTTTATATGTTTTAATCTGTTTCAGAATGAACTTTCTATTGAAATCGTGTAACAAACTTCAAGATTTGGAGATGGCATGTCTGGTATAAGCTTAGCATTAGGGTTGTTTGGGAATAAAATCCTTGCAGTTATAACGCATGCATTACCTGTGAATGCAATGGGAATTAAGAAGTATTCTTATCTGTATCAACATTTAGCTTTGAAAATACCCCTCTTATAATTAAAACTACTTGAACGGAAGTAACTTTTAGAACTTTTGCTTTACCCACTCTTTGACAGGGATCACAAGTTTGATTTTAATGGAGAAAAAGAATCAAAAAATTCTTTAACAGCGATAAAGTACTACATCAAGTCAAGGAATCTGAAATATAAAAGAGGAAAACTCCCTTTTTAGGAAAAAAATATCCTGTTCTTACAAATAGAGCTCTTTAACTTTGTTTTACGTTAATTGAATTATAAATAAAAGTTAAAAATATTCAAACAAAGAAATATAGGATTTAATGTATTTCTGTACATTTATTGAATAAGAAGTTAATAGCAATCAAATTTGACAAAATTAAATAATGTAGACTTGATTTATAATCTCACGTGCGTCTTTTTGAATCTGAGAAAATTTTTTGTTAAGCTATGTTGGCTGAAACCCTTATTGCAGAGTGATTACAATTATTTTCCAAAATGGCAAATTTGTCTTATTATTTTTTACAGTTCTTGACCTTTTAATATCCTTGTTTAAGAATCTGAATTTATAGATTTCTATAAAATATACATCAATATTAAGGTTTGACATTCAGAATAGTTTTGAACATTCTTAAGCAGAATCGATCAAAATTTGCTGAATTAAAAAAAGTTAATGTCTTTAATTTTTCGCAATAATTTTAATATTCTATGAACTATCTAGTCACGTTAATAAAAATTATTTTTTCAAATGAACTAGAAAAATTCAATTGATTAATGTTTATAAATGGTGCAATTTTAAAAATCAAATTTTAAAGTTCAAATAGCACTAATTCATCTAACGAAATCCTTCAATGTCGGGACTATTTGCAGAGATTGGCTTTAAAGAAAAACGTATTGCCCTCTAGTGGATATCTGGAAGTTTGTGGGAACGAGCAGGCTGATTTTCGTGAGAAGAAAGACTCGAGATTGTTACAGACAAGACGTTCAAAAATATCTTATCATTTTATAAAACTATATATCAAGCAGATTATGTCACAAAATTTTAGGGTACAGCTACTTGGCCGTTTGCAGTCAAAATTAGTGGAAAGTTGACGATCTTCTGTCCATTCCCAAAGTCCCACGTCGTGATGCTGTAGCAAAATTTTGTCTTTTGAAGGGCCATGACTGTCTAGAACACCTCCAACGCATTAGGATTTTTAATCTTCCAAACTATCCACTTTGTGATTTGGTGGAGCCAATGAACCGGTCTCACCTCCATCGTTGCTCATCTCTGTATGGCGACACTGAGACGGCATTATACTGGCGAGAAAGAGAACTTTTAATAAGGCAAAATGATTTCAGTCATTTTTCATGTTTTTTTTTTAATTTTGTACATTTGTTCTCGTGTGTTTATATTGTGTTTTCATCTTTGTTGTTGTTCCTTCTGTATTGCCTTACCACTGGAAATTAAAAAAATAAACAATGAAAAAAATTGTGACATTTTTGTAAATTTAGTATGAGAGGTTTTTCATGCATATAGAAAAGTAATAAAAAAGTTTCAAACTTTTTTTTTATCAAAAAATAATTTGAGATATAAATGCTTAAAGGAAATCTGAGCAATGTTAGGCAGTATCATTACTAGATTGTTTTAATTTAAATTACAGAATTACAATTGATCCAACCAAATTTGTATCTGAACAAAATATATAATTTTAATTTTTTTTTGGTTATAACTTATTCGTTTAATTTTTTTTGCATGACTTTAGCACTATTTAGGGAAAAAATAATTATAAAATTAATATAAATGCATTAATAATTTTGACAGATTTTGTTAAATTATATTTTGCTGTTATATTTCGGCAATATTTTAGAAAATGTCCCGGAAATCGACTTTTATTTTTTTAAGTTATTATGAATCTTATTAAAATATAACGCGCTGATAATAAAGATTAGGAATATTGGTTATTTTGAGGTGCTTCTAATTAATGTATGTGCACTTAAAATGCTAAGAAACAAGAATTGTATTTGTGCTCTTTGTTTCTAATTAAATGTGATGTCATATAAATTATGAGATCATTATTAATAAAAAAGATCGAAAAGTTTTTGTTTCACTAAATACATTATACTAGGTGATAAATTCGTAAGAATTGAGCATATCTCTCCACAGACAAAAAATGAATTATAAAAATGAAATATAAATATACAGAGAAATATTTCTTTCGCATAACAAATCGTGCAGATGAAAAAAATGTTCAAAGTATGAAAATTTTAAATGTTAAATTTTTTATCTCTTTCTCAAGTACAGCAATTTGTGCTGCCATCTGATGTTGAAAGTTAGAAATTTTATCTCTTTACGAAAATCTGTTATTTTTAATATCATATAAATTATATTATATTAAAAAAGAAAATAATCACAAATATTATATTATTATTATGACCTTCTTTTAAAAGTAAACACGAGTTTAAAACATAAGATAAAATAATTATTACGTTCATAGTCATTTTTAAATTTCTTAAATTAGTAATGAAATAAATGTAATTTTAAATATAAAAAGGAAATTAAGGTTACGTTGCCCTTTAAGCACGTAAATTTCTTTCAAGATGTTAACATACATGTTCTTTGATTTATATAAACCTTTGATATACATTTTATTTTGAAGTTTTCTGACGTAACTTTTTGTTTAATTATATCCTATAATATAAATATATTCGGATAAATCTTTTCTTAGTCATAAATCATATCGTACTAAAAGTACCCCAAATGTTTAAAATAATATTGTCTTAATTAAAAATATAAAATTTTGTACACATAAGTTTTCAATTTTTTTCTTACTTATCAATTATGTATTATTCTCCCATCCTAAGAGAATAACTTTATATTCTACTAGTAACAAATAAAGTAGTTGAAATTTAACTAAGAAATTTTTAAAATCCCGTTATCTAAAGCCCCTAAATCAAAAATTTACGTAACTTTTACCCAAAATTCTGAAAAAAGTTTTGTAATACTTTTTGTAAGAACTACTAGCTTATAACTCTTAACTGGTGATAAATTTATTAAAGAAAATAAATGAATTGATTTTTCTTGAAATAAATGTAATAGTTTAAATGACAGGATTTATCAAAATAAAATAATAAATTCATTGAATCAGAAACTAATTTAAAAAAAAAATGTGTTGAATGCTTATATATATATATATGTAGAGGTTGGGGTGAAGGAGATTGTTCATCCCGAATCTACACTGGTTTGCTCTTACGCAATGGGCTGGTTGTCTAGGGGGGTAATTTCGGATTCCATGTAATGCTGTTGATGATATTCAAAGATGAAGCTTGCAGTAGCTTTACTTGTTTATTACGAGAGATGATGAAGAATGATAAGTATTTACACAATGAAAAGTATTAGTAAGTTAACCAGTTCATCAGATAAAGATAGATGGCTGCCTCATTTAACCCATATTATCGATGGACGTTGGAACGCGCTCGGGCGTTGTAGTTTATTTCCGACGTGGGTAGCGAAGGAGAAGAGAAGCGGAGAAAGTGGCGGCAAAAGAGAGAAGAGAGCGCGAAAACGAGCGTCACATAGTTTTATTCTCGGATAGGTGGCGCTGCATGAGCTTATCACATGACTCTTGATTAGTGGCGACATCTATTGAGTATCGGAGGAACTGGTTTTACAGTAGATTGAAAAAATAAAATTAATTGCATAATAATAATTGGATGGAAAATCCTACATATATATATATATAATATGAAATAAACTTTGCCATGACGTTATATTTAAATAAATATTAAATACTTGTGAACACGATATTAAATCGATTTTTTAAAGAGCAGAATGTTTGTCCTTTCAATGTGTTTGTAAGAAAATGCCTAGATAGATTTCATTTCCTTTACCCCCCCTCCCCCCTAAAATATTGCATATTTGCACTTTTTTATAGTTAAAAGTTTCACTTTGTTAAACATACAAGAAATGATTTCTATAGTTAAATGTTATAATTTATTGTATCATAATCAATAAATTGAAGTACTAATGGTTCCAATGGACATAATATTTCTTTGTAGCAATTACAAAAAGAGAGCTAGAGCAGCAAATTGCACGCCTGAATAGAGAACTTTCTTTACAATTTACTTAGGGTATTGTTTTTATAATTTTTTAAATAAAACTTTGAGGTTGACGGGATCACACTTGAGCACCAGAGCGTTATGCTTTTAATCTCCATGACAGGTACAGAATTTTAAAAAAGAGCTTTATTTCGGCTTTTCCTGCCCAGAACTGCGTTTGTGAATTTAATAAATTTAATATTGTATAAAATTTGGAAAAGAAATTAATGAATTTAATTAAAAAAACATTTAGTTGTGTAATAATATGATGAAAGGTTACTCAGAGGCTGGAAGCTTTCTGAGTGGCTGACCTGAGTTGATCAGAGGGGAGTAGGAGTATATATCTGACTTATCAGCCGACCATTGGGGAGGCTGCCATTCAGTGTGTGTAAAAAAATTTGAGGTTAGATTTTCTTTCAACATTGCAATAGATTTTCAATTACTTTTTCTTCAGGTATAAAGAGAAAATGAATAACAATAACATTACTGGTGTATTCAGTTTGTGTACTCGCAAAAACATCAAAATATATAAAAACATCAAATTAGAGAATTAAATGTAAATACTCAATTATTGCACAAATAAAAGTTTTTATATCGATTATAATCTATGCAGTTTAAATTTTAATATTACTTTTATTTCGGATAAATGTTTATATTACATTTTCAAATGGCAGGTGTTTTTTTTTTGTGAACAATAAAATACTATTTGGTAGAATATTAATATTTGTTGCTTGCAAATTGAAAGGGCAAAGTATTTATATCTTCTACTCATATTCGTATACATTAAAGATGCAGTAGTTCGTATCTTTTACCACATTTTCTCGCTTTGGGTGTTTTCTGTGTTTTTGTTATATCTGTAATCCGTTTTCGTTAGGCATCTATGGAGTGATTATGTAGAGTAAAAGTAGATTGGACAAGTAGAGTGAAATTACAGCTTCCTATTTAATCAACTATTGGGCGTGCATGATAGGCTTCACGCAACTAAGTAAAGTATTATATTATCAGATTCTGGCTTAAAAATGTCTTAAAGAGCTGATTTTTCATTCTATTGTAGAAAATTAAATTTATTAAGACTTTACAATCGTTATTTACGTGACAGTATAAAACAATTTTTGATATACTAAGCAAATTACATATTATTATCGTCTTGCAAGTTCATCGTTTACCTGAAGCAATAAAATATGTGACTTTTAAGAGCATTTTGGATATGTATGAGGATTCAAATCTGAAAAAAAATTTGAACCATGGAATAGTTAGAACATTTTTCGCTTACTAATGAAATTATGTAAGCAAGTAAACCTAATTTTAGAAGCTAATTTAATTATATTATTTGAGTAAAATTGAACTGAACCTCTGTATGAAAGAAAAGTTAGAAAATAGTTCGATGGATTCACAATCATTTGTGGCTTTTCTAAAACTTTCAGGAAATCTATGGTTATTCCTTCAATCTAATAATAGACTTATGAAGGCAAGAAAAAGAGTAAAGCATCAAGTCATGCTAGAAAAAGTGAATTGCCTAAGTGACTGAAAAAGTCAGTTGGATGTATAATTAATGAATTAGCGCACATAAATGTTGGAAGCTTATATATGTTTTATACAGGGTGTGGTTAAAAATCTCGGACAAAGTTAGTGTATCATATATTAGAAGTTAACAAATTTCTTTTGAATTTTTGTGTTTTTCTTTTTGCTTCCCACTTTAAGTATAAAATGTTTTATAATATATCTCTTAGTTTACTTTTTTTTTTTTTTTTTTTTGCGTTTTTATAATGTCAAGCAAAAGATCTGCTATTTTAAAGTTGTTTTAGCAAGGAAAACGGCAGTGTGAAATCGTTCATTTGCTTAAATGTCAGTGTCCAATGCAATCTACCGTTTCAATGATTTTGGCAATAATGGTCGACATCCAGGAAGGGGACGAAAACACACGGTAAACACTTCCAAGAATCGTAAGGCTATCAAAAAGCGAGTTCAAATAAATTCGAGAGTTTTCATGAGAAAAATCGCTCGTGATATGGGAATAAGAGACGGATCGGTGCGACTAATGAGAAAAACAGAGCTTGGACTAAAGCCTTACAAGTTCGAAAAAGTTAAACTTCTCACTAAAAAAAAAAAAGAATTCATGCCGCTCCATAGGAACTTTTGAGACAGCCTCAAGTCAACGCTGGGAGAGATTCCTTTTCACTGACCACAAGCTCTGTACCGTCCGACAAGTACATAACTCCCAGAACGATAAGCTCTCGTCTGTAGACGCTCCAAGCACCTCTACTGTCATTGCCAATTGTTGCACATTGCCAATGTTCAAATCATGGTCTGGGGTGGAATTTGCACAAGCGGCAAAATACTTTTGGTTTTTGTGGATGAAGGTATTAAAATAAATTAAAAAGTGTACCAAAGAGACAGTCAAGAAGCTGTTGTACTGCCATGGGACAAAAAGCTCTTTAGCAATGCAAACTGGATGTTTCAACAAGGCTCCGCACTAGTTCAAGCCAAAAAGACACAAGATTGGTGCAAGTCGCATTATCAGACATGATATCACCTGCAGAATGTATACCCTGCTAGCCAAATTTCAATCCCATAGATTACAGTGTATGACCCATTTTGGTGTCTTGGGTCTGCTTTAAACCACACAAAAGTTTTTACTCTCTCAAGCAATTGATTTGGCGGGAATGGGAAAGATTAAAGGTAGAAGACTTGCTGCCCATTATTGAAAATTTAAATAAGTGTCTGCACTTCTCCATCGCTGCAAAAGAGACCACTTTGAAACCAATTAAATTTGTTAGTTAGTAAAAAACTACTCTTATTATTATTTAATATATTTTGTTATTAATTTATTTTTAATAAAGTTATATTAAAAATTGTTTGTCCGGGTTTTTTTTGCCACACCCTTATATCTATATACTTTTTTTACCATCAGTGCCTTTAATTTTTGCAGGAACTGTGAATAATATAAACATTAGTTACTTCTTTTACTTAGTGGAATTTTGTTTGTTTGAAATCTGCACATAAATTCGGATTTGTTTATTAGTAAACGTTGACAAGTGGGTTGTAGTACGTTATTATTTCTTCCTTGGTGAGGTTTTAAAGGATTCCCGGAAGACCAGTCTGATATGTTTAACTAAAAAAGATGCTGCTTATTTCGAGCTACTGATCAATTTCTTATAAGTAAAAATCCCATGGTCTGCATTACATATGCGGTCCATTGTTCCTTATGATTTGTTTCATGGTGCCTATGATGTTCATAATGGTGGTTTGTGTTACATAACTTCAGTAAAAACTAACAACACTTTATTACATATCAAGCTGATTATTTATATTTTATGTCTCTGCAAAATTATTCAAGTTCCAACTTTTCAGAAAAATTCAACCGAAAATACAAAGGAAAAAAAAAAGAATCTGTAATTTCTAGTCTAGTTTTAGGTACTATATGGATATAAAAATAAAATACTTAAGGCTCCCGTCTACCGGCCATTTTGATTTCGTGAACATTATATAAATTCCATGGAGTTTACATTACCGTCCTTAAATCAGTCGTATTTTATATGTTTGAATGCAAAAAAGTGCATCCAAAAGAGTGAAAAATAATGATCGTTTCTGCGAAATTTAATTTTTCCTCCAATTTTTAAAAATATTACTAATCCTGTTTTAATGATTCGTTTGTATATTTTCCAGTCTTTAAGAATACTCTAAAAAAATTAATAATCAAGGAGAAAATGTGATTCCTTAGAAAACCATCACCACTTTTTGCTCTTTCGGATGTTCTTTTTTACATTCAAGTAGCTCAAACTGAATTGATATGAGAGCGGTGGCAGTAATTCCTTCGGATTAATAGTATGTTCACGAAATAAAAATAGCCGGTAGATGGCAGCCTTAAAACAAACGACTAATCGTGAACCCAGAATCATAAAAATCAATTTTTTTGGACATTAGCTTCAGCACAAATTAATAAGCGCTAAGTAAATAAAATTTTTCCCGTTCTCTGTATATATGTGGAGGGGGATAATTTAATATTAGAGACACCAGAAAGGAAGTAGAAATTGAATGACATGGTTTCATTAATGGTTGATAAAATGTTCTTTGCTATTTTTAGGGAGGGAGTGGGTCAATTAAATACGAACAGCAATAGTTCATTGGATAATGTTGTATCGTTATCAATAATTATGTATAATTAAAAGTTATTTAGCGATGTCTTTGTAAACTTTTTTCCAACTGCTGGTATATTGGCTGGATTAAAGATTGAGTCATTGTGTTCTCACTGGTTGCGCGTTTAACATACTTTATCTAACCGCTTTAGTTGAGTTTGATCTCGTTGAGCTAGTTGTATTCTGGAGGCCTTAGGAGTTAAATTCGTGAAAATACAGTTTTACATTTATATTCCAGTTCAATATGAGATATCGTTCTAAGGGAGATATGATATACTAATATTACTGAATTCTTATGAAATCTTAACAAATGTTATTAAAAATATTTGTAAACTTTTTGTTACATGCTGGTATGTTCGGTGGGCCAGTTATATTCTAGAAGTCGTGGGAATTAAATATGTGAAAAAATATTTTTGCATTTTTTTTTCTAGTTTTACATGAGATATCATTCTAAGCCAGATTTTTAATAGGAAAATAATTTTAATAAATTCTTCAAAAAGTCTTAAGATTACCAAATGCTATAAAAAGTATTTGTAAAAGGTTTGCTTAATGATGGTACATCGGCTTAGTCAGAATGAAATACATTTTCATTCGCAGGTTGACATGCTTGCTCTTTAGAAGAGCATGGCCTCGTTGGACCTATTATAATTTGGAGGTCACAGGGATTACATATGTGAAAATGCCTTTTTGTGCATTTCCTTTTTAATTCTACATGAGATATTGTTCTAAGTCATATTTGAAATGAAAATAATATTAATGAACTCTTGACGAAGTCTTATCAAATGTTGTTAAAATTATTCGGAAAATTTTACTACATACTGTATGTTTATTGGGGTATGGATAAATTCATTGTCTTCCCCCTGGGGATTAAATACTTTTTCTAACTCTTTCAAATGAGCTCGGATTCCTTGAGTCAGTCATATTCCGGAAACAGTAGGAATTAAATGTATACAAATATAATTTTTCATTTTTGTTTAGTTCTACATGAAATATCGCTCTAAGACAGATTTAATAGGGAAAAAAATTAATGAATTCTTAATGAAGTCTTAAGATCATCATATGTTGTTCAAACTCTTTTTTTAAATTTTTGTGCGTTTCGGACCCTGAAAAAAGATTAGAGAAAAATAATGATCTCCTAAAACTATTGAAATGCCAAAAAAATGAAATAATTAATTCTCATTTGCTGTCATTATTTCTGCAAATTACATTAATTTTCCGTGATTACAGATATACAATTAATTTTTTGTTTCTATCAATTGTTATAATTTTGTTTGAAAAAAATTCACTTCAGAGTAAATAATAATTATTTTTAATTAATCCATATTTAAATCATAATCAGTTTGTAATGAAATGGAAAATTCGCTTACTTTTGCTACTCTATATCATTTTTAAATGGTAAATTTTGAATACCTTAAAGACTTAAGATAAATTACAACACATTTCAGTTATACTAATATAAATAAACACTTCCTGATCTAAAATAGCTGTAGACATTTCATTCAAAAAAAGTTTATTATTGCCTGTATAAAAAATGTTTTCTTCAGTTTTAAACTTACAATTGTGTTTTTATATTTCCTTATATTTATAAAATTTTTTTTTTCTTTTAAACTTTAAAAAAACTTACTGATTACTGAAAAAACTCTAATGATTATGAGAATTTGAAACAAAACAATTCAATCAGCTACCTAGAAAATTTTTATTTCTCTTTAATTTAAGCAATATATGTTTGAAATAAAAATTAAAATGCTTCACATAATGCATTTATTGAATCTGAAAATTTTTTATTGTATCATCATTACGGTAAATAATTATGCAATTTTATGTATATATTTAATTGATCATAAAAAAATATTTTTTCCTTAAAGTCATCCGATATTACTGGGATCATTTAGGAATTACACACTTTTTCTGAGTCTTGAGTTCATCCAGGTATGCATTCAGGCACTCCTACAAAACAAGTGATTTTAGTAAACAAATAGGGAACAGTTTTAAGACTATGTGAACAATTAATAATTACTTTAAGATCACACAACATTAACAATTCATATTTTGGTAAATTCATTTTATTGAGAATAAAAATTACGAATGATAAATAAAGGTTGGAGAGGAAAATATAATAAATTATGAAATAGTTACAGTTTAATCATAGTTAACTTTCCTGGGTTTCTGATAATTTATTACATTCATTTAATAGCATTTTTATGCATAAATTACAATATTCTTTTGAAATACAAAAAAAGAGGTTCAATTTTATCTTACCGAATAACAAATTTATATTTTCAAAAAAGTAAAGGTACTTTAAATATTAAATATGTGCAATATTTTTTTTAAAATCCACATAATTAGAGGAAATTTTGTACGAAATATACTTAGTTTCTCTCCATTAAAGTGGGACAAAATTTAAGAAACAAAAATAAGAATTTAGGTCTCTTTAGAAAGACTTAAAAGAAAAAGAATTTTATTTTATATTCTTGATGTAGTATTTTATTTTTTTATTATATAATCATTTCTTATGTTTTGTTAGCACACGTTAGATTAAGTTTAACCACCTGTTGTTTTTGCCACAAGTGGAAGAAATTTTCAAAACTGTAACAGGCTCTCAAACGCTCATACACACACAGACACACAATTTCCATTCATTAATGTAAGGATCTATTTTGCTACTATGCTTTACAGGAGAATCTCGCTTTCTGAAAGAACCGTAATATGTGTTAATAAATTTTATTATGTATAAATTTTATTGTAGTGAATAGGAAGTAGAAGATAAGATGAATTAACGAGATTCGTAGGAAAGTTATATTCTCGAGCAACTGTGAGACGATATGTAAACCTGTATACGAGTCTCGAATAACTCTTTAAACGTGTCCAGGAATCTGATCCAGTGATTTAAAGTTATCTGTTTAGAGTTATCCAGAAAAATAAAATTTCTCATTATAATATTTTGATAAGGACACTATTAGTTAACCTTTCCACATTATTAACTTATTTTTATATTGTTTATTCCGGTTTGAACAAATTGGTTAAAACCTTTGGTTAATGTTTAATGCGTCACTAAATCTCTTAGTAATAATAAAGACTATTCAATTAAGTATAAGAATTAAGCTGAAGTATAGCACAATTCTTTCTTTGCAGAAAATCTGAACAGCAAAGGCTCTGGCCTAACAGTCATTTTGATTTCGTGAACGTAATGTTAATCCTATTCTCTGAGAATTTCTAATAATATTCTCAAATCTTTACTATTTTCCTATATGAATGCGAAAAGTGCACACAAAAAGAAGTGCAAAAAATATTTCTGCGGAATTACATATTCCTCTGATTTTTAAAAGAATTTTCACAAAATCATTGAGAAAATATAATTCAGTAGAAACCTTCATTATTTTCTGTTCTTTCAGATGTTCCTTATTGAATTCAAATAGGTAAAATAATGTAGATTTGATGATGACAGTCGAAATTCCATAACACTAATGTTATTACGTTCCCTAAATCAAAATGTTCAGTAGATAAAAGCCTTAATGGATAGAAACCCGAGATGCTTAAAATAATTGTAATCTATATTAAAAAATCAATTTGTATTAAAATATTACGCGTCTTGTAATACAATCAAATGAGACATCTTGCAGAAAATTTCCAGTTATTTTGAGTATTAGATACATAACGTAAAAGATATATTCCCTCATGTTTGAAATAAAAAAAATAACAAGATTAAATTATAATACTAAAATTTTTCAGAAAGATGGGTTGATTGGTATTAGTTTTATTTAACGGATTAAAAAGGAAAGTAGTATATGTAATGACTTTGAACGATAATTTTTATAATTTTGTTTATATACATTTTATTTCAATATATTTTTTTGAAGTTACACATGAAAATAAAGTACTTTGTTGAATCAATACAGAAAAAGGTTAGTTTTTTTTTATTTTACTATAATTTATATGACCTCTTCATTATAGACTTTTAGATGCTGTACATTTCATCTATATTGTTAGCTGAATAAATATTAATTATGTCTTACAATTTTAAGATTGTTAAGGCATGCATATGTCTTAGCAAGGATCACATTTTGGTATAAAAATAAGGAGTTAGGTATAGAATTATACTCTTACAATTAATTACATTTAAGTATTGAAATTAATTTGCATGACTCTTAACATTTTATTGAGAACTTGAATAAATTTATCTTCATTAATAAAATGAGAGTAACTTACTGTTGTGTCTCCATATCTACCACATTCCTCATGTTTACCCGGTGTTGAACAAGTTAGCTGAAAAAATAATCATATTCAGATATTACTTTTTTTGAAATTTACTAAGTTAACAGTAGTTACTTTAGTTACTTATATAACAGGAGGAAATGTGAATCAGGAAGAAATACAAAAACCTTGGAAATCGGAATACTAGTTTCCTTGCCAGTAAAAGGAAGGAATATGTTTATAAATAAAAAAATAAACTTTTTTAACATTAATAAATACATTAAATTTATGAATGTTAAGATTCCCGTCTACCGTTCATTTTTATTTTGGAAACGTAATGTTAATTCCACGGGATTTTCACTACCGTTTTCAAATCTTTTCTATTTTATCTATTTGAAATCAATAAAGTGAACTCGATACATTGAAGGTTTCAGTGGAATTATATTTTCCCTCCGAGTTTTGAAAATATTTTTGAACATTTTTTTTAAAAACCAAGAAAAACGCAAATGAATAATTAAAATAGAGTAAAATATTTTAAAGAATTGGAGGGAAAATATATTTTATCAGAAACCTTTATTAATTTTTGTTCTTTCGGATGCATTTTATTGCACTCAAATAGATGAAAGACTGAATATTTGAGGACCATAGTAGGAATTCCAAAGAATTAAAATTACGCTCAAAAGATCACTATAGTCGGTAGACGAGAGTTTTAAAGAAGATGTTTTGAACTCAATTTATATCTTAAAATGCTATTAATTTTTTCTCTCTGTCAGGCTTAAATTTGTTATAAAGAGTTTAATTATATTACAATTATTACATTTGTGAAAAATGTAAAGATTTAAAAGGTAAGCTTTAAATTCATCTCTGTACGTTTTAATGAAAACACTGAAATGTTATACGAGTATATTCTAAATATATAATTTATTTCAGATTTAATATAATTATAAACCTTCAATATATATTTCTGAAGCTTTACAAGATGTTGAAGCTTCTGATTTTGTTTTCTTAATTACCAAATTTTAAAACTCTAATGTTCATGAAATCCTTAGTATGAAATATTGCCAATATAAGACTGGTGAAGAATAAATCCTAACATAATTTGTTAAGCAAGTGGAAATACTGAAATTCAATACAGTTTATAGTCAATAAAATTATTGAGAGGGTGATTTCTGAATAATTTTTGTGCCTCATGATTCCTTTTATCTTAAACTGGAACTCGGAAAATAAGTCTGAAATTATATCTCACCATGTAATAGTTCGCCATTCCCTGTGTAACCTTTTCAAATGCATTTCTCTGAAAGATAGAATGTTTTTAAAATAGGAATTTATATATACAAATAGAAATAAAGTACATAAAAACGTTTTTTAGATTATAATAAATTACCTAATTATAACATTTATGAAACATTATAAAATTGCTTAAAATTTACAAATGTAACATCTAGAGAGAGACAAAGCATAAATTATCGAATATAACAGTAACACATAATGTTTAAAAGAAATATTGCTTCCAATCTTGGTGCTGGAAAATCCAGCGTTTCTCGAATTATGGGGAAATATAATAAAAAAGTATTATTTCCTCATCAGATAAGAAGGGTAGATGTGGAAGAAAGTGGAAAGTTTTAAAATCTGATCGGTTTCGCTACTTCCAAATAGCATTATTTATCCAACAAAAGCTTGCAAAGATCTCAAAACCGATTTATTGCATAATCTTATTCATATTCATCCTTCAAATGGGCGGCGTATACATCTTATTATGGTCGGAAGACTACTTTACAAAGTCAATTAAGAAATTTTTGACACGTGAAATAAAAAAAAATCGATAATTGCACAAGAATACAAAATCGGAGCAGAAATGAAAGATTATAGTTATTTTCAGTGATAAGATTCCTTTATTTGATAACGATTATATATCTAAAGCTGTTAGGTGAGGCAAATGTTGGCTCTTCCCCTCTGCAGATGGCTCGGAGTATTATCCCATTCTTGAAACTTTTGGGGGGCGATATTTCAACATGTTTTGGCACAATTTCAAATTTGTCATAAGGTTTATAGTGGAAAATAAAATTATTGTGCTAAATTGCCCGGGGAACCATTCCATGGGGGTGTTCGATCACCAGATTCGTCACCGATCGAGCATATCTGGTATCAATTAGGAAGAAAATTTGGACAGCCTACAAGTTTTGTTGAATTAAAGGCGCGTTTACAGCAACTGTGGAACGAGATGTCGCAAGACATCTTACGGGACTTGTATGCCTGAATGCCCAACTGTATCACATTATTTATTAATGCTAAAGTTGGCCCAGGAGAGCACTAAAACCCCCATTTATTTGTAATTTTTACTAAAATAAATAATCATTTTGCTTTGTTTTTGTAATCACTACATCAACGTTGTAATTAAGTATACAACTTTGTACTTATACACACACGTATATATATATATATATATATATATATTACATTTTGGATAATGTTATTGTTGATAAATTGAAGCACATAATTGGTAATCGTTTAGTTTTGATAAATAAAAATGATTTATTCAATAATGATGATAATTTGTGTGATGTTCGAAGCAAAATACTTTCTGAGGTACCACTCAGACTTGAAGAAAGAACACCGTCCAAACCAAAAACTGATTAATTATTGAATTATTGGCCAAACTATTCCCATCAACAAAATATATTGTTAAAAATGAGTATAAAAATAAAAATAAAAATTGAAAACTATCTAAAGGCTAAATAAAAAAAATAAGTAAGAAAACACACAAAACATTTCCAAATAACTTTTCAAAAATGAAAGCTAAATGTTACAAAAAAACTCAAAAGTTAGATAAAAAAAATCAATTTGTTTTGCATGCACAAGTCACCAAACGCATGAAAACCACAAACACATAAATGACAACTTTAAAAATTAATGTAGAGAACCTTTGATTTCTATATTTCAAATCATGCAAAGATTTTAAAATCATGATAACTGAAATTAGTCTTGAAGCTTAAGGCACAATGCAATTTTTCCACGTGGAGAACAACCATTTCTAATTGCTGCCAAAATGCTATACTTAAATCTTAAGTCGCCCTCAACTTGAATATTGAATATTAAGAAGTTACTATTAAAAAACGAAAAATCAAAACCATTTAAATAAAAACAGAATAAAAATGTATAAGGTCAGAACTTTTTAAAAAAAATCAAGTTAAGTCATGGCTAAATAGATACAGAAAAATTTGCAAGAATTTCATCAACAAAAAAATTTCAATAAATATTAAAGAAATTAAAATTAATTTCATTCAAATGAGAAATTTTTTTAATATGCTAAAAAATGAATATTAATACCAATTCGAAATTCAGAAACCTAAAGTATGTTTAGATGAAATAGCGGAATGAAGCATATTAGCAATTGCTAATCTCCCTCATATCCAGTTTTTAGATAACAGTTATTGGAAGAATTCAAAGTTAAGAAATTTGAAAATATTGTATTTATATATAATGTAATTAATGAACATATCAACAATCAATCAAACTGTAAGTGAAGGAATTAAAAACTCGTACTTTATATAGTATGAATACTTCAAAAAAGAAAAAATATATATATATAATTGTGATAATGTAGACGAAACTGAAAATGAAATCTATTTTAAAAAGTAACACACTCTTATTATATCATAATAATAATAAGATGAAGAAATGAAAAATAGTATTTATGTTAATGAATTCATAGAAATAATTATTTCAACAAATTTTAGTAAACAGATAATAATATTGTTTTTATGACGTAATGTTTTAAATATTTGAATGTAATAATCCTTGATTTCTTAATGTCAAATAACTATTATTTAGGTTTATTGATAAAAGATGTTTTCTATTTATTTGTAGGAATCTATAAAGACAGTTAAAAATGTATTTGAGTGAAATATAATTTTAAGAAATTATAAAAGGATCTAAAATAAACTAAGAGAAGTATTGTAAAATTTTTAATTATAATGAATGAGGCATCATCAGGATAAAACTTATTCTGCATGCTAACTGATCCTTATGAACATAATGTTGTAAATAATAAATATTAATATTGATTTCTTCGGTATCAGAAAGTCGTAGTTTGAAGTAATCCACAGTATGGAGAAAATAAAATTCAATTTAATGAATTCTACAATGATGTCATTCGAAAGGTCAAGAAACGTTGGAAGAAATGTATAACATTGCATGGTGGTTATGCATACACAAGATTTGAGAATAATATATAAAATTTAAGTTTCTAACACGATTAATTTTAGTAATAAGTCAACATTTGCTATACTGCGAATCACTTCAATCTACAGTTTCCTTTAAACATGCTAATCAGTATTAAAAAGATATAATTTATAGTATTATGTATATAAGGATCAATTAATGAATAAAATTAATATGATATCTATATAATTTTTAGTAAGAATTAATCCTTTAAGATTTTTCTTTTGTAAATACACTGAGAAAGGGCTCTAGCTCAAGATCCATCTTATTATTAAGTGCAAAGGTCATTCTTATGATCACATTTAGTTTTGATTAAAGAATTTCTTACAAATATGTTAATTTTTAAGGATTTAGTTCAAAAATTGACTTTTATTTATATATTAATGAAATGCTTTTAAAAGTGTTTGGGTAATTTTAAATCAGCTTATTTGTAAATATAATACAGACGTATATGTTTATATCTTTTATTTTTTCAAAAAAATGATAAGAACAAGGTATCTTAACATTGAATTATTTGTAATATGACTTATAACTTTTCACCAAAGAACAACATACATATTTGTATATTTTATAATGCCTTAGAAATTCTGACGATCACACTACTTGCAAAAGCAACAAATTCAAAATGTAACATGAAATACTAACTCTTTCTGAATCCTGCTTTGCACAGTATTCTTTAACCAAAGGCAACAAGTCATCGTTCTCTAATTTGTAGGCATTCTTCTTAACATTGTCCATGCCGTTACTGAAGTCCTGAAGAAGATGAATTAGAAGTATGTATATATATATATATATACTTTTTATATGCTCCTATATATATATATATATATATATATATATATATATATATATATATATACATGCCAACAAAAAATGAATATTCAATATACCATCAAAATAAATAAATAATATTAACTGTTAAAACCATATGAATTTCAAATCGTACCTATTATGATAAAAACATATGATAATCTTTATAACGTACATCAACTTATTGAAAACAAATATTCCTCGTTACTTTTTCTCAATGTTAGTGCCAAAGTAATTAAAAGAAAATTATTTATTATTTTAAAAGTAATAGCAATTGTTCTTTTCTCTTTACTTTATTATTTTAAACTCTGCTACCGTTAGTTGTATATTTTCTATACACATGTGCACGAATTTCAAAGCTCATAAATGCTTAGATTTATCAATTTTATCTCAATATGGAAGAAAACTAATTTATATGTGATTAGTTACTATAAGAAACGTTTTGTTTTTCTTTTATGAATAGCATGAAAAATATTTTAACTTATAACTGATGTTAAAATTAGATATACCTGACAGATAGTAACTTTCAAAAAAGATCAATTTTAACAGTAAAAGCACCTCTACAAAAAATAAATAAGAACGTAATTGGAATATTCCAAAAACAATTGACAAAACCTACCATTATTATGTACAATACTGACAATAATAACAATATAACAATAATAATAGCCACACACACACACACACACACACACACACACACACACAATAATACGTACGCACACACACACACAATACTGACACACACACACACACACACAAATATGTCATATCAATAATAATATCATCATCAATACACAATACTAATAATATCAAGTCATTTCAATATATAAAGAGGCAGAGCAGTTATATATATATATATATATATATCAACATCAAATACAATTCTCAATGTCATCAAATACTCCAAAAAAGTTTTTAACAAATGAAATAGTAAACTACACAACGAATAAGAAGAAATGTATCGAAAATATCTGCTAAAGTGTAATTGTAATCAGTATTTTTATATTAGGGACATATTATATTGTAAGAGAAATAAAAGCTAGAAATTCATAAACTTTAATATTTCCGAACTGAAATTCATCCATCAAAAATGTTAGCAATTAGGTAACAATGGTTCCTATCCTAGGTAAAGATTTCACTAGTGTTGACAATTGTAATATTGACTTCCCTAACAGTAAATTCTTCGATTAAAAAAGGATTGAGCTCACGGAAAAGGAATTTTTTTCTCTACCCTTCCTTTCAATAAGAGGAAAATCTCGTATTGAATTCGTAATAAAAAAGTCCATTTACCAGTAGCATTTACAATTTTCATTCTCATGCACCAATCCAATTTAGGGTGCCACAACTCTGACTAGACCTGGAATTTTCTACAAAAACATCAAAACAAGACGTTTCGCTAAATAGCCAACGCTCAGATTTATTTTCCATTCAATTATATTCACAAGGCACTGAAATTCAGTGCTCTTCTAGCTATTTTTGCACAATTCTCAATGAGTTTACAAGTTTTAAATGAAATACAGAGTGAGAATCTATTTTTGCGATTTCAAATACCTTTCGTCAACGCTGCATGTCTCGGAGAAAAGTGACCTGATTTATTTATGACTATTGTTGTCCCTGTCGTTAGTCTCGGCCTCCCTGATGTTGTAAAGAGGCATTCAAAGATTTCACCTTCCTGAATTTCCGACCTTTGGAATTTTCTTTTCAATCATGGTTTCGTAAGATATCTTCCTACTCTCTGCGCTTCGTTATGATTATTCTGAATGCTGGCCAAGACTGAATTTTTGCTATTTATTATTTCTATGTTTTATTTGTAATCATATGGTGTACAAGTAAGCAATTGATTGAGAGATACTCTAAGCAAATTATTACATCGGCTGCTGATGTATGTCGGGTTGCTCATAATGAAATAATTTGTGAAGAGTTTATTTTTTAATGTGAGTATTTGTATCAAAGCTCGTGTGTGTTATTTCTACAATGCCTTATCAAATTATCATCCAACTAAGCCGAATTTCTGTAATTTACTTCAAGGATCAGATGTTAAAAACTAGATGTGTGTGGAATTGGAAATTTAATGAAACACAAAAGAAATAACGAGCGCTTTAACTGAGATTGATTGGACTAACAATACGGCATGACAACTAGAGCCAGTACCAAAGCAGATAGATAAACTATCAACATTTTCTTCTTCGTCACGGGGAAGGAGCCGTGGTAGCCTGTTTGTCGTGGTCGCAGACTCGTGTTTGGCGTTGTTTACAGCGAGTCGTTATGCTACTAAAGACCTGCATTGTAGCGGGGTTGATGCACGTTAAATTTATTTAAAGTACCAATTCCTCTCATTTGTATGGTATGGAAGCTCTAAGAGGGAGATGCCAACTTAGGAGTCACTCTCGTTACTTGACCAATGTTCAAACTTTCGAGGTCCACCACCAATTGCCTTCCAGTTGCTTCTCAGCGCTGCGTTAATAAGCAATCCTTTCAGTGGATAATTAGCTGGAGAAGAAGGTACTTGGACAGCTAAAATAACTAAGAATTTTCATGTATAAGAGAAGAGAGCTACCCTAAGTTTATTTGTGCTGTATGTGGGGATATATTGAGCAACGATTAAATGAAATTCTCTTTGCTCATATTGCATTATTATATCAAACATCCCGAGAAAGAAGATAAAACTCCACTTTTCTTGATAGTTATAACTTCAGAGTTCAAAAAACGAGAAAATAAATTTTGATTTTGTCAAAGCTATAGAGGCATCTTACTACATTTTTTTTATCATATTGCGAGACGAGGTAAGATCTACACCCTTGATGAAAGTTTATTTTGGTCTTGCATCAAATTGGCGATCAGATACAGACTTGGAGAGGAAAGTTCAGACATAAAATTTATTTAATACCTCTTTCAAACAATACGGTACTTCAAAAAATACAAAATGTATCACATAATGTTCAGAGCACAGCCATAAATCACAACAAAGATTGTGACATTTTTTTCTATCCTAGTTGCCAAAAATACCGAAGTCACGCAGTATTCTGCACTTCTTTTAGTTACTACATATTGAAAAGCTTTGTATTTGAGGAAAATCTCCTTTTTTGGTCACTGATTGAAAGGTCTTGCAAACGGCAAAGATGTACTTGAAGAAATTGATCATTATTTCACTGAAAAATGAATTCAACGGATTAAAACACATTGGGCTCACCACAGATTTAAGAAACACCTTGGAAGTTTGCTACTAAGCTCTTCATGCGTGCATGGCAGAGTCAGCTCCAAAACCGAGAAAGGCATACTACTACATTCACAGATAGAGCGTTCTGTCGAAATCTTTGCCTTCATTTGCTAGTCGCTGTTGATGAAGTCATCAAAGTTGTCATATAATCAAAGTGATTCCAGATACCAAATAGCTTAATTTGCTGAGTGAAGATACTGACAGCCATCAAAACACTTAGTGTTTGTACACCAATGTAAGGAGGTTTCCCGAGATAAAACCATGACTCGACTTCTCGAACTTCGGCATTAGCTAGCCCATTTTTTACGAGAGTGTCCATTTAAAGGTATTGGATCCAAGTTTCATGAATTTGAATGGCTATAGGGTCTGGCATACCTGAGTGATATTTTACATCAGATTAATAAAAAAATTCTTCCATTTTAAAAAAAAGCATTTGTAGCATTTTTCAAGTTTACGACACAAAATTAATCCATAAAATATTATTTTAGATTAAATTGAATTAAAAATGGACAACTTGAAATGTTCGAAGCATTTCTCTATTTCTTATCACAAGTCGAGCTAAATTTAACAGTCGGTGATAAGACAATAAAGCATATGGAAGGATTAAATTCCTTGCTTAAAATTTTTTTCAGACTAGGAAATGGTTGATCAGTGGATTCCTAATTCCCTCAAACAATAATTTGATCTGATTTTACCGGAAATTTGAACAGAATACCGGAAAACAAAAATTGTTAGAGTTCACAACAGATTCTTCAAAGGCGGAAAATGGATTCTAGTTATGTATTGTCTTTATATTGAAGAACTCTTTCTAAAAAAGTGCTAAATAATTTTTTTTACTGACGTTTGTCAGTATGGAGCAGACACTTCGGGCACTTTCTTCGTTTACTTACATAAAAATAAGTTTCGAAGCAAATTTCAAAACTTTGAAATTCCTTGCAGTCCCCAAATTCTTTTTCCAATCTAGGTGTTAAATAGCTTGTATACTTCAAATACAAAAATAAAAAGAACTTTATAACAAAGAAATACACTATTTTATTTAATACAACATAAATACTTTCGAGAAATTCTCAGATTCTGTGAAATGGAAAACGGATTCAGGATGTTTTCTGGAGGTTATAGGATTGGAAATAAAAAAAAAATTGTTTGAAAAATTGGGCTAAAAAATTGGGAACCCCTGAAATGCAAGTTGTTTTAAAATATGAAATAAATACATTAAAAAATTGAAAAATATTTAAAAATAAAATAATGTATGTAATTTTATTTACAGTAGTAAGAGTTATTTGTCAAGGTCAATGTCATAGTCTGAAGAAAAGTAAATGAGAAAAATTAATTATATTGCACCTATCGCTATGTATTCATTTGAAAATTATTTTTTTGGTTGTTAAATTATGTATTCCAGGAGTCTTTGAACCTTTTTTTTTAATGTATCGGATGATTCATAACCTTTTTTCTATACATACCCCTTAACCATGCCTGGAAGATTCAAAAATGCAACTTTGCTTAATTCGCTGTTTAAAATATGCGAGTTGAAGGGTAAAAATTCTAGCTTGAAAATAAGTAAACATTCATTGACTATTAAAATTTAACCGAAGGAAATATGTATGAAAATGTCTTTAACTTCTTATTAAGATAATTTTTCACGCGAATGATTTTTAGAAAGGTTCCTAGAATGTTACATAAATGCCATAAAATATCTTAGCCATTTTATATGAATAGACAATTAAAGAATTTAAAAAATTAAAGAATGATGACAATTTTATGTACAAGTTAGTTTTTAGTTTGTGCGATTCGTTAAAAAGGTAATAATTCATTAAATTATTACATTTCAGTTATAAACATATATTGATGTTAAGAAATTTCTCATAAGAATATGAAACCATTACCGAGTCTTGCAAGAACGCCAAGCATTCATCTCGTTTTTGTTGCTCCGGCCCTCCTTCCCCTAGAATATTTCACAATCAATTTTAAAATGATGTATATTGGATATAAAATATTGACAAACATGATTAGATTAATTCTAAAGCTATTATATTCTTAAATGTTTTCAAACATTTATCAGCACCACATTATTGCAGTGATTAGAGTCTTACGTTCCTTACCCATTTGACATTCAAATAGCATCTAGCATACCGTCTCATGAAAAAACTGTCATAGGAGATAATTAATGCTACTGAATAATAAGATTTCAAAGGCTCGACAGAGATTTGCCTTCTTTATATTATTATTAGTGTAGCCGCTGTAGCCTAATGATCATGATCGTGGATTCGTGACTGGCGTTGTTTTCACCGAGTCATGGTTTCCAGGCAAGATGCCTTAAAAACACGTCATGTAGTGAAGCTAATGCGCATTAAATTTAGTCAATGTCCCAAGTCCTCCAATTGGCATGATGTGGAAGTTTGAAGAGGGAAGCTCCAGCTCATGCATCGCCCTTATCACTGGAACGAGGCTCAAAATTACGAGATGCATCCCTTTTTTTGCCTTACGACATAATCTAAATTTCTTAAATATACCAGAGTCAGGTACTACTTACGTGGCTCATTCAGGTAAGGGTAACCCAGATATTTCTTTGAATTCTAATAATATTCTTTATTTGGGGATAAGTGGGAGAGCTCTCTCTGAGCTATCACCGTTTTGAGGGTGTTTATTTGTGAAATGATTTAAACTTTCAAGCATTTTACTTTTTTGTGTAAAGTTATTCCTAAAGCGATCTACTTAAGCACAGCTGAAAGTTACGAAAAGATTTCGCTTTCCGTTCACAAAGTCTTCGAAAAAGCTAAATGAACCTATACCTTCCTTCTTTTAAGACGTGGGTGTTAGATGAAAATCCCTTGGGTTGGGCATTTTTACTACTCAGATCGGAGGCTTCGAAAAGCAATTTCATTGCCTCAGGCGAATCTTGTATGGCAGGCTATTAAAGTGGAGTGGAGTTTAGATTATTCAGTTAAAACCTTGAAAGGTGTACTCCCGATCTATTGAGTTTCAATAAAAGTGTTTCAACAAATGAAGAATAAAAAATATAGATTGAAAAAAATTGGTGGGTTAAAAGTTGAAAAATATTTGTTTACTTCAAAAAATAGAGAAATTCTTTTTTCTGTCATTTTTAAAAACTTTTTTTTTTAAATTTTAATATTACGATTTTAACCGGGAAAAAGTATCTATGTTCATTGTTAATTACGAGACCAAGAAAATACATGACTGTCTGCATGTTTTGAAAAAAAAAGTAGTGAATATTTCAATACCAGCTTGGCTAGATTCATGTAGTCCATTTCCAGAAATAGCTGCCCACTTGTGTCACTGTCACGCTTAGCGTTTACCCACGATCTGTGACTAGTATGCAATTTTTTTACAAGAATAAGAATGGAGTATTATTATACAGGATGATTAAATTGAGATTATTAAATACAAATTGAGATTTCTCCATCCTAATATATTATAAATTTAAATTAACAAAGTGCGATTTTTTAATATTGTAATTGAAATTTCAATTTAATTAAAAATTTAATTCTTATTTCTGTAATCCTTCATCTAGATCACTGATATACACAATTTATAATTATTTATAAGACAAACTCGGTTAGGTATAAAGATATAAGATTTACACTATAAATTTGATTACTAGTATGGAGTGGACTCGACTCATCTTTATGAAACATGTTCCATATAATTGAAATTCCCCTCTCTCTCATTTTACTCGATATATTTAAGATTTAGCATTATCATTCGGGACTTAGAAATATGTGATCGCATTGTGGTAAGTACAATCATGGGGTAGTCCTAGCGATCAAGTGATTAATTGCTGAACGCAATAGTGAGCCACAATTTCGGATAAATTATTAATTTATTTAGCTAAGATTCTGATATTGTTAATAATTTAATGTTAAAACTCACGTACCTTTTCTCGGAGGACAAGAAATAGCTGTATAGCAAAATATAGCATGGTGGCGTATTAAATTCTTAATTCGGAACCAACATCCACGGCGTTGCACTCAATGCTCTTAAATTTATAGGATCCGACCTTATTACGAAAAAAATAAGATTAGAAACTCTGATTCTGAGGACTTGATTGCTTGAACAACGTATGAATTTTATAGGAACTGATTCCAATTCTCTAAAAATCCACGAAAGATTACCATAATGACAAACTGGATATTAATACTGAAAGAAGATCCTAATTTCCGAATTTGAGCTTAGTGTTCAATCACGATGATAAATTGAAACAGCCAACCGAGTTTGAATATTTCCCCTCAACACGATGTGAAAATTATTAGAGGTAAAACTCAGTGGATGTGTTATTTTCGTCATTTAATCAGATTCTGTATTACGAAGACCACTGATTTCTGTAAAAATTTTACTTCAAAATTAACCATTCATTCAGTGTTAAAATGTTTTTGAAGTTTATCTGAATATCGAGCTTTTAATAGGGATTAGAGATTTTATTTTTAACATCATATAAACCTGTTAAGTGTGTTACATGAGACATCACAAAATTTGAAGGTTTTGATTTGTATTAACTTACTTAGAAAAATATATCTGTTTTGGTATTTGATCACGCCTTTTCGAGACATGGATTTGTAAGAATTTCAATACCTTATCAGTACTATACAACCAAGACCTATGCCGCCCTGGCATGATACTGAATACAATGTGATTCAGCCCCATTATTTTGTATGAAATTCTTAGTGGAATCAAAACTAGTCGAGAGATGTTTGCCAATTGCACCACTTTGGAGCTGGAAAAGCATGAAATGTGTAACCTTTATCATCAAACTACCAAGGCATTCCTTCTTAATTTTTAGATATTTTTATAGGACAAATTTATGAATAAGTTTTGCTTTCAAAAATTATGGTGATTATTATGCCCAGTTAATTGTTTCTGGTAGAAACATATTTTGACCTTTAATGCTAAAGTTATTTTAACACATGACTCACCGTCTATTAAATGTTGTTTATTAAATCATTTAAGATACCAGATTTGTATAATGATATAGTTTTTCTTAAGCAAACCGTTATATTTTCAATGTTAACAAAGTCTTATTGAGATTGTGATGAGAACAGTGAAATATCTATAAAATTGTAATGCGTGAAACCTTGTTTTTGTAGTAAATTACTCATACTTGTCGTTTTAAAACTTATATTACAATATTGTAATTTTACGTTTATCCTTAAATATTTATCTATTTGAAGAATATGAAGAGATAAAATGAAGAAAAAAGTTTTTCAATAAGTTAATGAAAATTAAAATCAAGAATATTTAATTTATAGTTGAAGAAATACCAACACAATGAGTGCTTTGCTGAATTTCATTAGGGATGTGGAGGGAGGTGAATTTCATCAAAATGTACTACTTTTATTTATTCTGATTATTCTTAGAGTTTGATTTTAAGATTTAATTTTAAACAATAACAAAAAGCTAACTTCACTTAATAGATTCAGATATATTAAAAATTTAGACATTTTATCATTATCTATAATTTAAAAACGTACTGGTGATATGCAAAATGGCAATCAAGAGAAGAAAAAAAATTAAATATTTTTTTTAATTTCGAATATAATGATTTTCTTTGAAAATTTCAGATAAATAAAATTACATTAATTTGATACGAAATTGTAATGGATAGCTAATGAACTTAATAATAAAAAAAGATATATTCTGAATACAGTTAAACATGAAATAATAAATTTCTTACAGTTTTATTTCCTTTTTTCAATAATCCTGTCATAACATTTTAATATAGTCTAATATCTAATTTATATTAAAAATAACTAATTTCATCAATCAATGAGTGAAAATTAAGTACAAACGTAAGTACTAAGCTTTTTATTTTACTTTTAAAATAAATTTTTACCTGCGTAACAGTTCATGTAAGTCCAACAGGGATATAAATGATTTTGATTTTCTTCATCTAATTCAAAGCTTGATTGACTTAATGTGAGAGCTGTCACACTGATCAAGCCCAATATTATCTGAGTTAATCTTTCGAACATTTTCAATATAAAATTAAATCAGTTAAACTGATCTAACCTTTTAATTTAATATAAAAAGAGCTGAAGAAGTATTTATAGATGAAAATTAGAGATTCAAGGATTTTGCTCACATGTTGGATGAAAAATAGTAGATGCGTGTTAATTTTACAGGAAGCTAATTTTTAAATTATTCACATGGGATTCGAGACTTTTGTTTACACCCTTTGATTTATTTCAATACAATAGATCTTCATTTGCTTATTATTGCAACAAAAAATGAAACAAAACTTATGCATAGTCTTTGTTAATTTACCAGGAAAATATGTTCTTTTATTAAAGGACCAGGCATTGATTTCAAATGAATTAGTTCAGGAAACTTTTAGTTGAAATTAAAACAGGCGCATAGTTTTTCATTTCACAATTAGTGATTATTAGGTAGTGAACAATAACACAATAAGCTTGGGTTTCTTTTGAAAAATTTATTTTTAAAATGCCCTTCTAGAAGCAAACACATTTGGAATGGAAAAACATTTAGCAATTGTTATAATTTCACATAATATATCTTTTTTCATCAGTTTGTTTATGGCAAATAGAGACCTGTTTTAACAATTTATTGCTTGTCAATTGTATAAAATGGCGCAATACTTTAAAACGAAAGCACCAATTGAGATTATCTTGTATGGCGTAATTACATATTCTTTTTACTTTTGAAATAAAAGGATACTCCTCTGAATATGCATTAAAAATAGGTAGACTTTTAAATATAACTGAAAAGTAAGATGCAGAATAGCTGTTTCACCAAACGTATTTTGGAGCGCTCTTGAAATTTTAATCAAATATGTTTTCTTATTCAGTAATTCATGAAGTGCGACAGAAATGATGAAATCTAAATTATGGACACTAATATCGCTTCAGTAATTATTTAAATAATTCAGAATACTCTGACGAAATAGATACAAAAACTAAAAGAAATTATTTTGTTCAAATCTTTTTTATTATCTTCAGAGTAATGTAATTATTTTTTAAAATTCATGCCAAATAGGACAAAATATCTCTATTTCTGGTATTTATTACTGCTACCATGAAGAAATAAAACAATAAATCTCTCGGAGTTTCTTATATATATATATATATATATATATATATATATATATAT
>BMAW01112545.1:175148-277895 GCA_019974015.1 Nephila pilipes
ATATATAGTATAGAGCATATAGTAGAGAGATATATATATATATATATATGTATATAATGTAGAAGAGAAATTAAATAAACATATAATAGAGCTAATGAGCAAAGTTTTTATAGGAAATCATATTCCTGTAAATACAAAGAAAAAAACAATAGCAAAAATACATTAACCAATTTTGAAATGTGAAGTTAAAACTAAAATAAAAAAATTATGTTATTAATAAGTTGAAACTTAAAATTATTTAAACATATATAGCTAAAGGTATAGTAATGAAGTTAAAGTATGGATATTAATCTGAATATTAAGGTAGTCAATAAAGGATGTAAAGTAAAATAATTTAAAACTATTTAATCACTATAATATCACAAAGAGAAAAACCTCACATACACCTACAAATCAGAAACTAAGAAATTAAAATGGAAAAGTTAAAAGTAGATAAAAAAATCAATTTCAAATACTGTTACAGATTTAGGAATGAAAATGTATGGTTATACAAATGTTCTGGATGCATCTAATTTCACTTAAAATAACAATTTTGTAACGTATGGTGAAAAACGCAAGTACAGGAAAAAGTTTTTATTCCTTAAAATAATTAAATTAGTGAAACAAAAGTAGGAGAGAATGAACCAAAATAATCAAAATTCAGTTTAGATAAATCAACATTTTTCATTGAAATCAAACGTATACCATTTACTCACTTTTCAAAAATCTAGAAATTGAAACAGAGATATAAAGAAGTATGATCTGATGCGACAAAACTCTGTCACGCTTGCCCTCAAGTTTAATTTTATAAAATTGCCCTGCATTTTTATTTGACTATATTATAATTTGTATTAATTCATCTTATCTTTAAAACATCATACTAGAGTAATAATCTAAAAAACTCATTCATTCATTCATACCTTTTAAACATTTTCATAAATAAAATTTTAAAAAAAAATTATTATATAATTTTTAATAATAATTTTTAATTTTTTTATACATATAAATAATATCATTCCTTTTAAATATTTTCATTTCAAACCAAAAAACACAATTAAAAATACCTTTCTAAGCAAAACATAATATTTAGCATTTCTCATTCAATTATTATAATAAAAGAACAGCATGTTTTATTTGACTAAACGGATATGGGAAACTCAATATCATATCTAATAATTTTCTAAAATGTATTACAACATTGTAATATATTCAATAACATTACAAAAAATTACCATACATATAAAAGTAAAACTTTGTTTAAAGCCTTTTCTAAATAGTTTACAAATTTTTTAAATCTAATATCATAATCATTTTTAATTATATCTCACTTAAAATTAATTTCTTTGTATTTCAGAATTTTATAACACATACGCTTTTAATATAGAAGTCTTATAAAATTTTGGAATTATACACCACAAAACACACATAATGAGATATTTTTCAAAAACCATATAATCATTGAATTAAATTTCTAAACAAACCTATGCTAATTTTTTTTTATTTTCATAATTAAATATTAGTTCAAAACTACAATAGCAATTTAAATTAAATATCAAGCTATTTTATCTCATCATAATTAGTATTCTAAATTAATACATTATAAAATAAATTTTCTAAATGGAATTGAATCATAAGTTAGCATAATTTACAGCATTAAACGACATTAAATATAACATCTGTTATTTTAGAATTTTTTTTTTATGCATTCATAAAATTTCTTTAGTTAATTTTTGAAGGATACATATATTCAATTTGTGTGTTCTCAGGAAAATTATTCTTACACTTTGTTTAATTATTTTGGATTTAATAAAGTTTTTTGAATTAAATAAGCTCTTAATAATTCAAATTTAATTATCTAATACTCAAATGAAGTCGATATTACGTCAATTTATTCACGTTAATTGATGAGACAATTTTCTCTTTTTAGGGGTGGGTTTGCAGTCTTCTATCTTCAAGGATTGATAAGTCTCACATCAAACTCTTTTTTAATTTCTCGAAAATTGATATTGCTAAATTACAGTTCAGTTTTTTTTTCTTTTCTTGGTTCATCTTTAGTTTTAAAAGGAAGAAGGGAATAACTTTCAAGCGAGGGTATGGATTAGTTAAAACAAAATGTTTTTTTGCTTTGGATAGTGCTGAACTTCACACATAACTGAATGATGATATTTGCTCTTCTACTACACATTTCCTTTCCCTGTTTAAATTTGGGGACCACGCACTTTGATCAAATTCGGTTTTTGCGTTTCTTTCTATTAACTATATATAATATTTTGCTCCATTTCTCGGACAGGATTTTTCTTTTAGAGATTCTGCTTATTTATGTAAGGATTCTTTAGGAAAAAAAAATACTGCAAAATGAATGCTGCATATCTAGGAGTGTCCGCGTTTTAGCATGGTCATGTGGCTGGGATCCTAACTACTTTACGAAGCATCTTACCGAATGCTGCAAAGAAAGTTTTTGACCAGAAAGTTAAAATTTTAGAAGTTTTTATTCATGATCATTTTTAATAAGGGAAGCACAACACAAAAAAATGAAAAAATGGAATACATATGATTACACAGCAAGAAGCAGGAGTGCAGCAGTGAACGACCAACGGTTAGTGTCCATTTTATACTCGGAATTCTGCTGACACAACAACTATTAGAGACATACGATACTCACCCGGATGCATGACTTTACAAAGCGATGGTAACCGCTGCAGTTAAAAAATACATGAAAGATACTTGGTTAATTTGGTTAGGTTTACAAATGGAATGTTTGAAAAAGAAAATTAAAATGAAGAAAATAAATTATTGATGTAGGTCAACACACACATGTATATATATATAAAGAGAGAGAGAATATATATACATATTATATATTTTTATATATTCTCGATGTAGTATTACAAGCGTTACTTGAAAGAGGATTTCAGTATTTTTAAAAGTAGAAGTTTCACACTAACCCGTTCACTCCCGGCTTACCAAATGTGATGCGCTCGCGTTTGTTCTCTTGTGCTCAGAGTATTAATAGAGATACGCTTGAGGAGAACGATTTATTTGATTTTTTTAATGTTACTATATGGCGTTACAATACCGCGAAATCTGTATAGATAGGTTATTTGGAGTGTTGACCTTGGCGACATGGGCTTGGATTTCACTTCTGGCTATCAGGAGGGAGGTAATTGTTAAAAGCACGTGTTGCGGTGCGGTTCTTTAAATGTAATGACATGATTTAAGGGGTGCTCTTACTTTCAGTTCGCTCTTTTCTTTTTTGCTTGCTTCTTAGAAGTTCGAAGGAAAATTTATGGATGTTTATGGGAGTTAGGATTTTGGTAGCAGATGCTCTCAGCAGTTTGCTTCATTCGGTCGGTTTTTACTTGTTGTGACTTTCATGACAAAAAGAAAGTGTTTATCTGATACTGATATTTGCGAATTAATGTATTAATCTGACAGTGATGAAAGCGAAAATAATCCAACTCTGTACATAGCCATTAAAGGAAGAAAAAGTAGAAAAAGATGTACCCTTTGCTCAAAATCTTGCAAGAAGCGTCAAAAGTTGACAAATATGTGTGTAAGACATGTGATGTTGGACTATGCGTTAAAGATTTTTTTTTAAATACCATACAGCGAAATAAGATTCATTTTTTATATCTTCATATTTCATGTAATGGTACATCATTACGCCAGGAAATTTATATAACAAATGTAAGGATATTTTGAATTTTCGTAAAAGATATGATTTTTATGTAATAATTTTCTGTTTAAAACGTACAATTTTAGATTAAATCTTTTTTCTTCCGTATATATTAAGTTTAATTCATTTTAAATAACATATGTAAAATTCAAAATATTCTAACGAATAGCTGATTTTAGAGGAATTTTTTCGCGAATTAGGCTTAATATCTAAAATCGTCTGGGCACAGTGTGACACTCCGCTTTAAGAAGCCGCGGCCCTAGGGAAGCACTTCTTTTTTCTGCCTCCGGTAGTGAAAAGGTTAAGAAATAGAAATAAAAGAAAAGGGATAAATTTAAATATCATTAAAACTTATTCCTTCTACTTGACCTCAACAACAAGTTGATCATTGGTATTGACGACTCAGCGAAGATAGAAATTCTATTACAGGTATTCCTAAGAAATTCGAAGGAAATATTTTAAATTATAGTCATGACATGAAGTAAATTTAAAAAATATATGTAAATGCTCTAAATATTCAAATTATGTACATATAATATAACGACATGAAACGACATATTATAATAAAAAATATAAGTAAAAATATATGTGACACATTGTCAAGGTTTAGTAAATTTTAATTTGGGCAAAAATACATTTAATAATTTTAGTTTAATATTTTAGAAAACCAATATTTGTAACATGGAGGAACAACGTTTGAATATTCAGAAGAACATAAGTGTAAAGGATATGTTTAAGAAGACACCTATTACAGAAAATTCTGAGATTGCGATGAGAAATCAAAGAAAACTCTATAATTAATGAAAAAATTTGCAACAATAAAACAGATTTAGCTAATAAAAGAAATGAAACTAAACCTGATGAACGGGATGAGACGCATTGATCAGGAGTAACCATTATCGAGACAAGAACTGGATGTCATGGGAAGTGGAAGTTTGATAGTTATTCTCAAAGATCTCTTTTTTCACTCCGCTTTTACTACTTTTTTTGTTTTTTCTTTCCTTATTTCTTACGGTGTTTTTTTTTTTTTTTTTTTTTTTTTTTGTGTAATGCTACTTTGCTACTTTAGGAAGGAACTTACACCACCATGAGTACGTGGATATCTGTATTTTGGCGAAAGGTTGGAATGACGATTGTATCCCCAGTTCAACATCCGATGAGGACAGAGCGTGTCAACAGAAAATGTCCAACTAGCTCCATGCAGAGGCCATAGATTTGGAAGTGAAGATATCCAGACTCATCCCAATGGAATATGTAGTGAAAAGGGCTCTCTTCTTCTAAGCAGAATGACCAAAGGCAAACAGACAGTCAAGGATGTGAGTACGGAAAGACGAAATATTATATGCATTGCAATTGTTGAATAAAAGAGGTCAGTATTCCCTATTTTATAAATGTTTTAAAATTAATATTCATAAAATTTAATTAATTGTTAAAAGATTAGTCGTCTTTTAAAAGCTTTAGATTATCCTAATATATATAGGAATGAAATGAAATGGAGGAGGAGGAGCCCTGTACCTCCTACAGAAAGGAGGTACAGGGCTCATTTATTATGTCGTCTAGGAGAGTTTCTGGATTTAATGAAAAGACAGATTTTTAAAAAATGACTTTTAATAAAATAACATGTTTATAAGGTATTTGCAAAGTTAAATTAAAACTATTGGAAATACATATTAAGGAGCTAATAGATTGCAAGTCTATTAAGAGCTAATAGATTGCATGCTGGCCGCACCTAGGCCTCTCTGAACACTCGTATGAGCCCCTTGGGATGAGGTCACAAAGTAGAGCAAAGTAGAGATAAAGTTTGTGGTGCCCTCTAGTGTAGAAAGGCGTCACAAAATGATCAAATCCTACCGCTCGGCCAATCCTGAGAGTCGATGATCTCAGCGACATTTGGAATGACTTTACGATCTGATAGAACACAAGTTTACAGCTATATGTCTTGAAAAATAAGCATTACAAAAGAAAGAAAACTTCAAAGTATCAAAAAGGATTCGCTATTGACAACATACGGCTGTCTGAATTTATCTATCCAGTGCAGAAATATTTCATTAGAACAGCAGCGGTGATAGTTAAAGTTGGACCTGCATGATCTACTTTTTCTATCACATATCTATCTTTTGGCTTAATTTTAATACCTCGTTATGATACGAAAATATTAGGTCTGAGTTTGCGGCCTACACCAAATCGTGTACGTTGGACCACTACTAAATCATCAATCCGTTACTGGGGAGCCTTTTTTCTATTCTTATTAAACGTTCTTTGGTTCTCAGACTGAATCTTTAAAATATTTCGTTTCGCATCTTGACGGATGCTTTCTCTTTGATCTAGGTATTCTTCTTCTAGCTCCTCAATTAGTACATCTCTAATCTGTATGTCTTCTTTATTTCTCATCTGAACGCCAGTTAGTAGTTCAAATGGTGTCCAATTGGTACTATGACTTACAATACTGTTCAGGATTCTTTGAAGCCGGTCTACATATTGATATAATTTTGTTCCAACATAGAGTGTTAACTTTCTTAACTCTGGGATAAGAGTGCGGTGGACTATTTAAACTTGACTATTACCTCGAGGAACGTTAGTGGTAATTTGTAGATGTTGTATTCCTTCTTCTGCACAATAGTCACAAAAGGTTTTCGATGTAAATGCGGATTCTCGATCGGTTATTATTCGTTTAGGGCTGCCAAATGTACTTTGTTGTACTTTCAGCCTTGTTATAGCTTCTTCTGTGGAAACAGTTTTTACTGGGTGAGTTTCATAAAAGCATCAATTATCATCAGAATGTGTTGATAGTTTGTATTTGTTGATGACAATGGGTCAATAAAATCGATATGATAAGTAATTAGAGATGACTCATCTTTAGATATTGGATTTAGAAATACTTTCTTCTTTACTGACTTTCTATTGTAAAGAATATAAGATACACAAATAACTATTACATATTGGGTAAGTTTTGTTGAATTTAGAATAAAAAAATCTAGTTTGACAGCTTCTTCTTATATGACCTCTAAGAAGTGACCTTTTTCATGAACTAGTTTAATTAATTCAATCTGCATACAACTAGGGTAAGGTGACCAGACGTTCCACTTTTAGTGGGACAGTCCTGATTTCTAACAATTTTACCCTCCTCCCCTCGGGGTCTTAATAAAGTCCCGATTTTTAGAAAGAATGCACAACAAGCTAGGGAACGGAGGGAGATTGGGAAGGGAATATATGGTTTTTGGCTTCCATGTAACAGTTTCAACAGGATATGAGCTTTACATTAATTTTGTTAATTTTATTTTGTTGAACTTTAATGATAAAATAATTTTTGAGAACTGATTACTGAACTTTAATAATGAAAATAATTATTGAGAACTATAGCATTTCTTGGCATCTGCTATGAAAACATTTTATAGCTGTAAAATGAAGAGAGAACGCTCCGCTTTGTACACTTCCACAGATTTTATTCTTATAGCGACATGTTCCGATAATGAATTAGCATCATTTGGAACATTGTTGCAAAGGAATTACATCTTATACAAACATTTTAAACGTAGAGGAAATCTAAAGAGAAGGGCCAGAATGTAAGGAGATTTCTGGTCGTACATGAAATAGCGCTTTCGCATTTTGAGTTTTGTAACTGTCTCTCATACGATACACATCATACTGCGTGCTAGTGCTAGTTAAACAAGTGATATCAACAAATCAGCTATTCATATGATTTAGGTAAGTAATTTATTTAAATACCAAAAGCAGGTATTTTTAAGTACCAAACTTTTAATTAAGAACACCTCCCCCCTTGTCAATGGTGTCCCGCGTTTCCAATGTTAAAATCTGGTCACCTTACACCAGGGATAACTATGAGTTCACGTCTATTTACGAATTTGTATAGTATTCCATTTTTTCGAAAAAATCCTGCGATTCCTCGCTTTCTAGGAGTATCTTTAATGTGCGAATATTTTCATCTTCGGACTGTGCTTTCTTCAATCTGACGGTCTAAGTATCATCCCCAATAATCATGTTGAATATTAGCTCAAAGCGTCCACGTGCTTCAACCTTTGACCCGGTCGGTGTATTACTTCATATACAAATTCTTCGAGCAATAATGCTCATCTAGAAATACGGGTAACTAGGTCTTTCTTGCTCATGGTTTTTGGAATGCTTGGAAATCTGTCATTATCTTGAATTTGTTATCTAATAGGTAAACACTTAATTTCTTCAGAGCTTCTACAATAGCAAGAACTTCTTTCCATAACTACTGTATTTTTCTTCCCTAAGGCTTATTTTCTTAAACATGTAAAGGACAGAATAGAACTTTCTTTTTTCTACCTCTTGGAGAAACAGCACTACAACCCTTTTGGCTTGCATCTGTATGCAATTCAGTTAATATTCCTTGTTTGAAGATAATTAAAACTGAAAGGTTTTTGAAACTTACTTTAAGTTTTTCAAAAGATTCTTTTTGAGATTTACCAAAATTAAAGTGATTCTCTATTCTTAATAGATCTCTAATTAATTTCGCGATTTTAGAATATTCATGTGTAAATTTTCGAAAATAACCAGTCAGGCCTAAAAAAACTTTGAACTTGTTTAACTGTAGTTGGTTTATGAAAATTTTATACAGCGAGCATATTAGCGAGTGAAAGTCTTATACTACAGTTTTCCACAATATGTCCTAGAAATTCTACTTTTCTTTTTAGATATGGTGCTTTTTGAATCGGATTTCAAGACCATATTTGGATTCAAATTCAAGAACGACTCTTTGTTTACTCAAACCTTCATCTTCATCTGTGGATGGAATTCTTAAATCGTCTATGTAAATTATTGCTAATCCTTTATTCATTAAATTTCGAAATATTTTGTAAACATATCTTTGAAAAACACTGGAACTAGTACTTAAACCAAATGTTACTTTATTCAGTTCATATTGTCCTTCGGGATTAATAAAGGAAGTGAATTTCTGACAGTCCTCATTGACGTCGAGATGGAAAAATCCATTCTTCAAATCCAAGATTGCATACACTCCTGCATCTTATAGTTTATCGAGTACATCATCTATTAAAGACAATGGAAATCTATCCTTGACAAGCTTGCAGTTTAGTTTGAGGTAGTCGATACAAAGTCTAGAATCTCCGTTTTTCTTCTTAACTAGTACTAACTTCTTAACTGGCATATTCGGATGAACTGGGTCTGATGATTCCTTGTTCAAGTCACTCTTCAACATGTTTGTTTACCTTTTGCTTCTCTACAAATGGCAAATGACGAGCTGGGAGGAAGATTGGGATATCGTCTTTCAAAAAATTATTCTCATTGAAACATCTGTGGATTCAGTCTTATCAGGTTTGGAAGAGGATATTATTCTTGTTAAATCATTTTTAATTTGTGAGTCGAGGATGTGACTCAAATCTAACTCATTTTCATGACGTAATTCCGATATTTGCATGAGCCATGCTTTTTTCTCATGTTTGTGGAACTGAATTGCATTTCGGTGAAATTTAAAAAAGCTTGTTTCAAAATGTCGGCGTCTGTGACGGCTTCGAAGTTAAGGTGCTCAATCTGCACAACAAGCCATGTAAAGGAATAATGGTCTTCATTTATGAGGAATTCATGTTCAGAAGAACCTTTCCTCAACACTTGCGATTTACCTATTCCAGATAGGATAATACATTTCGTTCACATATATTAAAACACACATACAAACACACATGCACACATACATTAAAACTTTTTCTGTTCTACAATCTTTATACATATGTCTTCACGGATGAGACAAACTGAACTAGCAGTATCTATAAGAGCGTAAATGCGTTCTTCATCAAGTGTTCTTCATCAAAGTTCTAATATCTTTCAAATGTAGCATTTTTCTGAGAGATAACAGAACAGGCTTGTACTTCAGAGTTCGATGGTCTCATATGTTCCGACTTTTTCTTGACTTAAGGACAATTGTAGCTTAAAGGGTTAGGGTTAAAGGGTTAATGACAATTGAAACACTTTTTAGGCGTTCTTCTTTCCGAATTTTCTCGAATGAGTCTCAAAGTATTTTCTTTCAGATTTGAAATTTTCAGTTCTCCAGTGGCGATATTCAAATCTTCTGAAATTAATGAACTTATTCGATAATCTGACTTCTTTTTGATAAGATGATGGGAGGCATGGTTTTGGCTTCAATATCCTCTGGACATCTTCAAATTCCTCAAGTCTCTCAGCTAGGTTCACTGTCAAGTTGATACTTGGACATTCGTCTAAGAGATATGAGCTCTTTTTTCAATTGATCTGCTATTATCAGATCTCACAAATGGTCAAAAGTTTGGACGTTAAATCCTTCAATCCATTCGTTAAAGAATTTTCGAATTTCTTGATAGAAATTACGCCACGTATTTTTAGCACTTTTTTGGTGAGTGACAAACAACTGCCTAACCTTCTCAGGTTTAATTTGAATATTTTGAGTAACAATATATTCACATGATCATAATCTTTTGCCTTTTCTTCAGGCTCTCGAGCAATTAGTTGTGTTATTTCTTGTGGGAATAGACCCAACAGATAAGTAACCCAAAACTCTTTTGGTACGGACATCATATCAGCTTGGCACTCAAATAATATCAAATACACACATATATCTTCGTTTATATCAAATTTATGTAATAACTTATTCAATTCGATGCTCGGTGTACGAGTATTTACCGTCAATGTCCCTTGATTCGATTTAATTTGAGCTTCAATTCGCAACTTCTCTAATTCTACCTCATCTTGTCATCTCTTTTCTGCTATATCTCTTTGTCATCTCTTCTCTTCTCATTCATTTAGTCTTCTCTTCTCTGTCAGTTTCTCTATTTCCTCTTCTTCCTTTTCCTTCCTCTCTCTAAGATATAATCACTCATCAATTTGGTGTCTTCCGCATCGTACCCTGTGCAATTTATATTTAAATTTTTCAGCATTGGTTTAGTCACATCAGCTGTTGCTTCTAAACTTAACTCTGCTGTTAGGTTAAGCAAGTTATCTTTCATTCTTACCGTATAATAAATAAGACATTTTGAGCGAATAAAATTTGAAATATTGCGTAACAATTAGCTATTCTGAAGATAAAAAGTCAGTCTAAATTTTTTTTTAACTCAGTTGAATGAAATTTATTTTTCTATATATATAATATATATATATATATATATATATATATATATATATATATATATATAAATAATATGCAATATTTAAAGTACTAATAATATTTTAATCAATCAATAAGAAAGAAATTATACAATAGAAAAATAAAGTAAATGTTTTCAACTCTTGATATCATTCTTTCTATTATATACAACAAACAATTTTCACATATAATTTCTTTTATGACAAAAAAAAATCAAAATATATTCTAAACTGAAAAAAAAACTCATAAACTTTACGGGATAAATGTATATACTTAAGGATTAATGAGAAATAACACATCGATCAATAACTCCCGAGTCTAACATTGAAAACAACATTTTTTTTGCAAATTTTTTTTTTTATTCATCAACATAACACCTTTTGTTAATCACCTTTTAGGGTGATACAATCGTTCCAACGCTTTTCCAAATCTTTTTTTGTTTTTGTTTTTTTTTTCCAAAAAAAAAATTTCTTTTTTCTTTTTTTTTCGCAAGAAATCTTTTTTGTTGCGAGTAAATAGCGATAAACAGCTTTCTGAATCATCGACTCGTTGCTGTTTTTGTTCCATCGAAAGCAATCGCGGCACCCACTTGGAAAAAACCTTTTTCACTTCACTTCAAAAAACCTTTTTCCTGGTCCGATCGACTTAAAATTTTGACACGTTTCAAGCAAAGGTTAGTACTCTAGAAAGACCTGGTTACTGGTATACTACGAGCGCCATCTCTGGGTTAGTCTCTTGAGTTATTGATCGATGTGTTACAAATGAATTATGAATTAAGAGAATCGTATATTCCAAGAATTGACAAGATAGCAAAATATTTACGTTAATAAAAATGTATTAACATACACGTTTTAATAATCAGAAAAAAAAAATATGACTACTTGCTATATAAAGAGCAATAATTCTTGTATAATGATTTAAAGAGAGGTAAAACAGATTATTATAAAAACGATGAATTGATATAACACTCTTTCAGTTGTTCAAGGTAAGATGCAATAGATTTCTTCTCTTAAATTTTTCGCTACTGAGAAAAAATGGCAATATAAATAAAAAGTAAGAACATCCCAATATTAATTGAAAGGAAAACTAGCAATTTAGGATACGTGACACATAAAAATTATATTATATATTCAAAGATATTATTTTTTTTTAAAAAAGAGAAAATACCCAACAAAGAGAAATATTTATATTTTCCCAACAAAGAGAAAATACTTACGCAATCCCATCCAAAATTCTATTAGATCTCTTTGCAGTCCTCTGTCTCTCAAATGCACACTTAATGGTAATTTATCACAAAATATGGACTATAATACATCTCATAACACATTATCGCAACACAACCGAATATCCAAACGGGCACTTCAAAAATCGAGATGATCTTTTCTCTATGAAGAATGCAGAATTATTTTCACGAAGATGAAGCTTCGATTATGAAATCAGGGTGATTCTTATCAATGGTGATTCAATTTTCTTGTGACCAGGGTGGCTCAGGATCGGGATGGATGTACCAGATGATGCAGATTTCTTCACATACACGGATAGTGCAGGATCGGGGCGGATCTTCAAGACAACCACGCAATTTCAGAATGACACACTCTACTTCAAAACTGGATTCACTACTTCAAAACTTTTCCCTTTAGATATGCGGGATGCATTTATTCAAGTGTCGGGAGCACTTTTTTAAAACACACACCCCAAGTTCTTGGGTCACTTCAAAACTTCTCAAGGAATACAGGGTGCATTTATCCAAATCCAGGGAGCGCGTAAGAAATAATCGGAATCGTTCTGATTCAGTGAAAAGGCAAGGCGAGCTGAATTTTATTTGATTAATTACTTTTCCATCACTGTCGAAGCCACCACATTTTTTCTCAGTAGAATCCTAACTACAGAAAAGAGGTACATGGCTCATTTTCTATGTTGTCTAGGGATAAAAAAATATATAATCATAAAACTATTGGGCATACATATTAAGGAGCTATTAGACTGCACGTCTTTCCGTGCCGCACCCTTGACGCCTCCGAACACTCGTGGGAGCCCCTTGACACACACACACACACACACATATATATATATATATATGTCATATGTTAAAAATTTGCTTTAGGTAATCATAGTGTTCTTTTAAGGAGTTAAAAATTTCCACTATGTCATCAAAATAGTGACATGCTAATTTGAAAATTTATATTTGTTTAGAATATTGCAAATTGTGGAATTAAATATTTCTGGTGCATTTTTAAAGCCAAAATGTAAAACTTGGAATTCAAATCAGTCTTCAGTAGTCAAAAAAGGAAGTTTATGTTTATTTTTTCCAAAGGGGTATGTGCCAGTAACCAGATGCAAGGTTCAGGGTTGAGAAAATTTTAGTATGAGTTAATTTCTCCAAAGGAGTATCTATTCTGGGTACAAGTTCAGCATCAGTCTTACACATAGTATTTACTTTGCAATAACCAATGCAGAAACTACTTCTCATCTATTTTCATCCCTTTTATAAGCTAAAATTTTAGGGGAGGAGTAATTGCTATTGGATTCTTTATTTAACCCGGCATTCAATAAATTCTATTTGCTTGTTAATTTCTTCTTCAAAAGTGGGAGATGTTCTGTAAGCTCTTTGAGAGACTAATAATTTAGAGTTCATTACTATTCAAGGGAGCTCTAATCGAATATGACCAACATCGTTTTTACTTTTAACAGAAATAAGCGAATATTCAGATACAAGAGACAACACAGAATCAGATAGTTCCTTTACATTGAAACGTGGAAAAATGTCCTCTCAGGTACTGACTATACTATCCTGAGTGTCTCTTGTTTTTCTTGTTTCTTCTAATACATGCAAAGATATTGTTGTTCATTTTTGGTATGCAAATTTGTAATAATTTTTTTTCATTTTGTATTATTCTATTTTTACGACAAGAATCAAATTAAAAAGACTACAATCTATAAGTCCTAAAATTAGGTAAGTTAAATGGTTATCAATAATATATAATCTTATTTTTGTTAATTTCTCTTAAATAAATGTTTCACACATTTATTTCAATGGGAACGGGCCATGGATTTGATTTATATTGATAGGACTAGTCTTCTTTCCCTTTAACTGAAGTTTGTTGACAATATCTGCAGAAATAAGTGAGAGAGTGGATCTTGCGTCAATAACAACATTGACATTATCACTTGAGACGAGCAAATATCCCCAGTTAGCTAGTTTTTTGGTTTAAGTATGAAAATTGGTTGAGAGATGTCCCAACACTAGTAATTGTTATTGTCATGGTCATGTGCTTCAGTAGAAGTGTTTTGATTTTCCCTATAATTTTGTTCAGGACTAATAGGGTTTCCTGAAACTGGGAAGCAGAGTTAGACATGGGTAAGTTACGCAAAAGATGAGGTTGTCTCAAGGGATCCATTTGTGACCAATGATATGCATTTAGAATGCTTTGTCATGTACAAATTCTATAGGGTAAAGGATGCAATCCCTGCTGAAAATAAGAGTTGTGATTTGTTCTATTGTCAAAATGTGAGCGAGGATTAACGAAATTGCTTGTACGCGGCCTCGAGTAATTTTGAAAATTAGGCCTGAAATAATTTCGTGCTCGAGGTATAAATGGTGTTGAATACCTGGTCATAAAAAGTGAAGGTGGTCTATTATGGTTATTTGGTCTACTGCTAATCATGGGCTTATTGTTTCTGATCCTACTTGATTCAGTAGTAGGTTCTTGTATCTTGAAAATTTAGTCTCCTCTGTGAGCCATTCTGGTGGAGAGTTAGGTGGGTTGATTATTACTAATTGTTTTAGATGGGTTTGCAAACCATGTGTTGAAACTTCTAGAATTAATTAAGTTGAAAGTTGGAAATTTCTCTCACATTTTAATTTTTTATGACAGTAATCTGCAAGTGTCTCATTCGGGTTAAACTTATATTTTGCAAAATCAGTAAGGCTAATTACACTGGGCTCAAGAAAACTTTCAGTTCAAAAAAGATTATTAAGTTAGAAATGTTCAAGCATTAATTAATATATTAAGTTAATACTGAGCCCTTCAAAAAGTTAAAAATATTTTTAAGTGTCCCTTCATCATCTCTATTATTTTGTGAACATGCCTGATTAAAATGATTTAACCACGATTCCATTTTTATCCCACGATCAGGATCAAAAGGAGTAATAGGAAGTTCATTAATATGCTGTTTTATTTTAACATTCTGTGAATCAATAGTATCATTTTCTGTTTCAGAGTTTTTGGGGTAATTTTAACTGTCCATATTTATGTTAACACTGATTACTATCTCGCGCGTTTTCGACCTTTATAACATAAATTAACATTTAAATGATACAGTAAATGCATCAACTTTGGAATTATACACAACATGTTATGTAGTACTTTTCAAAAAACCTTCAAATCATTTAATTAATTCTTAATAAAAATGTTAACCTTTTAATTTCATAACAACTAAAAATCAAAATTAACCCCAAAACAATTTTAATTAAACAAAGAATCAGTCAATTCCATCATTATATGATTTTAAAAAGATATGATATAAATTTTATAATTTCAGTTTTGATATATCTTTATAGTATTAAAAGCAACGGATTAGTTTCACTTTCGCAAAAAAAAATATGTGAAATATCTATAAAGTGATATCACAGACATACTATATATAAAATTCTAAATAAAACAAAACACTATCGTGATTAAATTCGAAAAGTTTCACTATTTTAAAATTCAAATTAGAATCACGTTAAAAAAATTTCAATTATATATCAAAAAACAATATTCGTAAAACTCACATAGCGTTTTGTTCAAAAGAAGAATATTGAAAATATAACTTATTTAATTCCAGTCTTACTTCAAAAATAGTAATAAAAATGAATGTATATTCAATTCAAAAGAGTCACTACAGATGTTATGATTCAATTCAAGAATTATTCGATAACAGCTGATGTAATAATTGGATGATATTTCAAAAACGGAATCGAATTGGATTCAGCAACTTCAAAACTTTATTTCAGTGTCCCAAATTGCCTATTTTTAGAGTATTTTACGTAATTTATCACTTTAAATTTAAAACACATAAATTTATAATTAAAAAAAATTAAAAATAACGAAACTATTAATTATTATTCATAATTTGGGGTAACATCAGGATTGACCGGCTGAAAATATTTGAGAAATTGAAAATATGTAACTAAATGTCTTATTCTTACAGAGTATTTCAAAGTCGCATATTTAGATGTTCCATTATAAAGTTTAATACAAGTACCTCATTTATACAAACTGTTATAGATACTTTGAAAACTCACATTTATTTTTACGTAGAAGTTTAAGATATAATTACAAGAAATGCTTATCAAGGAGACAAATAAAAGAGAAGCATCTCCACATCATTATATATTTTTTTGACTTCCATAATTGACGTTTTGAAAACGAAACTCTTTTCTGGAGATTATAACGATAAAATTCTACTGTAACTTCCCTTTTCCATCAAAAAATAAACACACCGCAATCCTTTGTCTTCTCAAATCAACACTTGCAGCCTAACGTTGGGATTTGTTTCTGATTATTTAACACCTAGTTAAATATTCAATCATGCTATCGAATATTATCTTAAAGCCCTTTCACCTCTTGTGATGGCAAATCTTCTTCCGGAATTTTTCTTGTGGTTGTCTTTCAATTTCGATATATATATAAATAGATCACTGCTGTAAAACTTCTATAATTTTTAACGATATATATGCGACTTATTCCAGATTACACAAAACACGGGAATCTCCCCTTTCTATTCGTAATTATTATAACTATTATAACTGAAAAATATTTCATTGAAGCGCCATCCTGCTCATTCGATAATCGTTATTTTTTCCACTGACTTAAGTTTTAACGCGCAGAATACACAGAATGCAAATAAAAGATTAGCAGTTTTATTATCAATATAATTTTATAAGACCTTTCTTACAACCGTTATATGAAACAGCGACGGAGCGCTAAACAAAGACCGTTCCAAGAAGCAGAGACATTGCGCTAAGTAGCGATTATTTCACGAAGCAGTGACAGTGCGGGAAGCCTCAATTGTTCCACGGAGCAGCGACAGTGTGCTAAACGACGATTGTTTCACGAAGCAGTGTTGGTGTCATGAAATGATGACTTTGAGGGAAAGTTATATGATAGATAAGTGTATGATAGAATGTAATTTACAAAGTATGTGATAGATTGCAATTTATATATTTTTGCATAAACGTTGCTTATATAAATTATGTAAATTTATAATTTAAACGTGCAACAATAAATGATACATATATATGAAATAAAGCGAAACGGAACATTGAAATAAGTGATGACATTAAAATGTTATATAGGAAATTTACTAACGATAGATTTGTTCTAAACTCGTAACAGAATTATATATCATTTTACTTGATATAATGCTCGCCTCTAATCTAGGAGAAGACATCCTTGATGCTTATATGCGCCCTTATGCCAGTGGAATAGGTAATAATATTTCCTACAGAACGACAATGTTAGTCCGGACAGGACTCGCATCATGAGACTATACTCAGCACTAAACAATTAATTGAATAAACTGGCCAGCTGGAACACCGGGATAGAATTCCATCAATGTTTGGAATGCTTTAAAAAGCCACGTTGCTGAATTCAATATACCGACTCAGACTCTCACCACTCTTACAACTACTTTGCAAGAGCAACTGCTTTTACTTCCCAGTAAACTCTAAAATCTCATAATTGATAGTATCTGATACAATCTGTATGATACGTATTGTTTCTAGGGATGGTTATTATCAATATTGAAGATATGCATTCTAAAACAAACTGACATGTAAAATTTGCTAGTTTCATACAAGTGCTAATTTGTCTAGTATTTTATTATCAATTTACTAAGTTATATACTGGGGCTCAGTTTCATTAAATTGTAGATGTAACTTTTGAAATCGTTACTATTTTCTCGCTACACACACACACACACACACACACACACACACACATATATATTGATGACATTTTGAAGATCATATAGTTTATCGGAACTTACCCCCCACACACATATATATTGATGACATTTTGAAGATCATATAGTTTATAGGAACTTACCCCACACACCCTCATCAAAATTATGAAAATTTTCAGTTATATATTGGTTTATTTATGAATAATAGATTATTAATACAAATGAATATAATGAACAGGTATTAGAGAATAAAATTTGACGAAAGAAATTGTATCGATTCTAGAAAACTTAATAGCCGCTGAAGCCTTGTGGTCGTGCTCTCGAATTCATGGCCGTTATTGATCCTGTTGAGTCGAGGGTTCAAGTCCTGATATCTAACGGGTAGCGGAGTTGATACATATTAAATCTGTTGAGCCTCCAAGTTCCTAATACATAAATTTGGAAGGGGAGATACGAGCTCAAATGTCCTCTCTATTCTTCACCGTGGTTTAACATTATTATGTTTATTGCCTATATCCTTTGCTTCAATTTTCGACATTGATAAACAATTATTTGAACAATCCAGGTTTTGACTAGTTTGACTTTTACAGTAGCTACAAAGTACAAATTTTAATAAAGTTTTTTCTTCTTTGTCCTATAAGCTTATTCATGCACTCATAAAGTGTCTTTCCAAATCTATATTTGTTGACACAAATTGGAGTGTATTGCCTATTTTTCAATGATTTAATATACTTTATATCGAAAAGCAAAATTTAGTTGTTTAAAAAGCGTTTGTACTAAATTTATTTCACAGGTGTTTCACGAAGAATACAAGCTATTGAATTCTTGGAATTTCTGGCGAATTTGCCTTTAAAATTTATAAAAGGATTGGTTTTAGTAATTTTAACAGTTGTTTCAGCCCTTTAAAATGATAAAATTGATACTTGATGGATTCGGCTTAATAACCAATTTTCTAATTCATTACTCTATTCATTTGCGTTTAATGGGAAAATATGATCCGTAGATTGAGATGGATTCATTCATAAAAATAAAAATATGTTCCACTGAATGAAAAATAAACAAATATGTAGCAATGACAATTTGAAGGAATGCCTCATTTTTTTGTTTAATAAGAACCAAGTTTGTAATATATTCTTTATTATTATGTTGTCTATATATATAACTATATATATCTGAGTGTGTGTGTGCGTATACATTAATTTTTGTTTCATAAGATATGTTATGTACTTGTTATACAAAAACGTAAGAGAAATAGATACCCTTGTCATATACCCATAGAAGAGTTGTCTTTGCATTAGTGCAAAGGTTTGATATAGATAATTTCAATTGTAGAAAAATTTTTCGTTAACGCAACATTTTCGTCTATTTTGAGTTAGTTTTAAATAATATATTTATCTTCAAATTCAAGTGAAATTTATATTTTTCTTCAGATAGTGTCAATTTATATTGTATATTTTCTAAATTTTTGTAAAGTTATAATTTTTATTTTCTTAATGTCAAATTCATTGCTGTTAAAAATGAAATAATTTTAAAATAATGAAAAGTACTTTTCTTGCTCTTTGCGTTTATATATTCAAATAATACAATAAATTTCCCAACTGCTCGTCACAAAGAATCGATTAATAATTTTTTTAGTAGAATTTTATGGATAATACATTTGCTATAGGGAAACTCGATTAAATATTAGTTAATACATTACATATAATTTCAATATTTCATTTCAATATTTAAGGTGAACAAAGGAAATGGAAGTCATGCAAACAAAATTATTCAATTCATTTCAATATTTAATACGAACAAAGAGTTTTTCTGTTTTCCTGCAGATGCATACATTGTTCCCTTTCAATGAAAGGATTAAATATCATTGGAAAGAGTTTTTGATTAATTATTTTAACAACCTCATTTCCAAAACACGAAGGACACGAAATATTTTTTCCCTAAAAGGTTTATATAAAGTATACCTAATTTACAGTTTTCATTACAACTTTTTTAGAAGAAAGTACAGAAGTTTTTTTTATATGAAACGTGGAGATATGTTAAACTGTTTTCTTTTATTTGGTGTTTTGACAGTTACGAATGCATTTGGTCCTCCAGCAGGTCCTCCAAGCTCACCTGGGGGTCCTGATGTTGATGAAACCCTTTACCCTTGCTATACTTCTATAAACTGCATTTACAAAGGTACTAAGTAATATTTTTTTCTATTATTACTTTATTCTAATTACATTTATTTGAAAAATTTGTAGATGAAACTTTTTTTTCTTCTTTTTTCTTATTTTACCGCTTTTAGAACTAGAAAGTTTTATTTCCATGCTTGATGCTTATTTTATTTAAAAGCGTATGAAATTAATTAGCATTTGTTTGTTTTAGCAATTGATTTCTTTTGTTATAATTTTTGCTCTCGGATTTATATTTTTGTATGTCGGGTGTTTTGCTTTTCATTCACATTGCTTAAGATAATTGTTTACGTCAAACATGTTTTTAATTAGACTCAACAAATATTTATATGAATCAAAGAAATTCCTTCACATTTCCGTTGTTGGTATACTTCTTTAATTTTCATTGGATGAGAAGAAATATTCAAGAATGATGAACACTTAAAGTTGAGAGAACGATGTTTGTGAAACCTTCATTATTTCTTGGTTCAGAAAAGCATTTTAAGGGAAAAAATTTAAAATTCATATACAAATTTCACAAATGTATGAATGCTTTATTAGAAATATCGTTAAATGAGACATGAATATCTTGTTTTTTCGCAAGTCATTCACAACAACGATTGCCATAATTGTCATCCTTTAAATTTGATTCATTATTCCTTTTAGGAGATGTTTTCAATGAAATGATGTCTAATACTATATATTTTAGATTTTTAGTGATTAGTAATGAGTACTACTTATTAATATTTCATCAAAATCTTCAGACATTATTTACCATGACTTCCGCTTTTTTTTTTTTAAAGAATATTACTTTTTCTCAAGTTGTTTTGCATATTCCTGGTATTAAATTTTGCTTCTCTTCTAAATTACTAAAAAAATTGTTCTATCTGTTGATATTTAGTCTAATAAAATGTAATTAATGTTTTCAAAATTGTGGCAATTGCAAAATTTTGCAATTTTATTGAATCAAGTTCAGTGACCAACACCTCTGCAACTCAACAAAAAGGATGATCTATTTATACAAAAAAAAGCTTAAGAATTAATACGTATATTTGTAAAATTAATGAATATCCCATGCAATTATTCTTTTCAGACTATGCAAAATTTATAACTTTTTTTATGGCAAATAAAAAATAAATAAATTGGTAGTAGTATACGATAAATAGATTGCTGTGAAACACTATTGAATTAAAAGTTTTTTGAAATCATTCTGATTTACTGAATTTTAGAGGAATGCGATTCTTATTAGATGAAATTGAAAAAATAAAATTACTGAAAAGTAAATGATGTGCGTAATTTGATAATTATGATACCAAAAACTATTTTTTACTACCCATTCACAATTATAGGTTTGTAATATTCCGATTTTTGATTCAGTGACCTGTGTTTATGAGTGACTTGCTTAGTATTGTAAATAAAGTATACTCGTTATAATGTTCAGAAGCATTTAATGGTGAAGAAATGAAAGAATGAGAATGGAATTATAAATGACTAACCTCTGTTATTATTTCTGCTTCAAAGGAGAGTATAATATTTCCGCTGTTGTGAAGTCCTTAAGAGTATTAAGAAATGGACAAATTAATTACTTCGAGAAATGTAGAATTTCAGAAAAAGACAAAGGCGCTACATTGAAATATCTTTGAATAAGATATATATGTTCGATTTATAAAAAAAATGTGTTTAATTCAGATGAAATATATGTTTCGTTTATAAGAAAAATATGTTTCGTTTATAAGAAAAAATATGTTTTATTTTGAAAAAATACATGTTTTTCATTAGTTTCATCATTAGCTACCTGATTCCTTAACGATCTTTTTCAGTAGTTTGATCTTATTTTTGTCACGGATATTTTCCTGGATTTTCAGAATTTTAAATTGTCTTGTTAACAATTTTTGTTAATTCATATGGTCTTTTTGTTGCCTTAACCCTTTGAGGGGTGGTATACAAAAACATTAAATTTTTGCAAAAATTCATCTGATATGCATCAATAATATTAAAAGGACACAATATCAAGCGGTAAATTAATTTTTATTTATTTCCCGATTTTTAAGACATGGTATATATAATATACCACCTCTCAACTAGGACATTTTATTTGTACACTCGCTGTTTCGTATTCCTTCGAAGAAATAATAAATACTTTCATAAAAAAGTATATATTATTTTAGTTAATTTGGTAAATATAAGGATCACAAAACACCTTGGAAAAAATTAGAACTTTATAATGTTGTATTTTTACTTCTAAGAGGGATAATTGGAGCGAAAATATGTCTATTAATTTAAGTATAGCTTTTTTATACATATATAATTTTCATAGTTTAATACTAAAACTGTATTATAAACTTAATAAGACAATTTTAGTTGAAAAACATATACAAATTTATTAAAAATAAGACGTATTTCTTACTGCAAAAACTAAAGTAAAATTTTCTTCCCCACTTGTTTCTGCTGATAACTCCGATACATCAGAAGGGAACTCTTCAAACAAAGCAAGTTCTTTCGCAATCGAAAATCTCCGTATAGACATTCTCTTAAAGATATATTTTAGAGCATATATATATTTAAAAATTATTTAAAATTAGATTATAAAGCTATAAATTAATGCAATTAATTATTTATTTCCCATATAATCTCCTTCAACCTTTTTGTATTTTACCCGTTCCTTTGGGGTTTTTGTTATGCCTTCAGGGAAGAATTTTTTTACCCTTATCTCGAAACTAGTTTTGCCTTTTTTTTCACTACCCTTTCGTTGTTCTTGAACATGATGCCACGAAAAGCTTCTTTAATTGAACCAAACCGATAACATTCCGAAGGTGAAATGTCACGGCTATGATAAAGATAAGGTAGATACTCCCAATACTCTTTGCAAACAGTTTCCACCGTCTGCATTGTTTTGCAGAAGAAGCAAACCTTTCCTCTGCCATCTCGGACATTTCCTCCATGACGTGGACGTGATTTTTCTCTTAATCATGTCTAATTGGTATAGAATGTTGATAAAGGGTCCCCTCTTCAAATAATCACAGACAAAGGCCACTCGGCTCCTAGGAGATGCATTTGCAACTACTTTTAAAATTTTCCAGCCATGTGTAAAAACTCACGCTCTTCATGCAAATACTACAATGTTCTATGTTCGCCCGAGAGAACATTTCTGATGGTTTTACTCTTCCCGGAAGCAAAGATTAGATAACAGAAACTCTGTTTTTAAATTACTTTTTTAAGTGGACACACCATCATAACTGAAACTTCAAAGATTATGCTTTCGTAGATATAAACAGGAAAGAGGAATAACATTCTTCAATAGATTACCAACAAACACTGAGGAAAGTTTCAATTGCCTCCATTACGAGTTTTCTTTTACTAAAAATGTTTCTATGCTTAAATATTGAATAATTCTGGTATAGGTGAATCTGCACTGGTAGTTTATCCGTAACAACATATGAGGCTGAAAATAAATAACTTTGGGTGGAGTTTCTTTAAATGGTCAGTGTGCACATCTTTTGACACAATTCGACCTTAGGTTTGTTTTGAAGAATACGGTTTAGTAGATGCAACTCAAATGTCTGAAGACGCTAGTATCGAATATTATATTTTTTATGTTTTCTGTCTTTCGTACAAATGACTATAGATATGCATGAAATCGATCTTATTTATCTAGAAAACCCAAATAAATATCTAAAGCTACACATCATTCATTCATTTCACTGTTAAATGCTCACTGTTGTTCGATTGTATATTAATGTCACCCTTAGAAGTAACACGGATACTGTTGGCGAACGTTTCTCGTAATTATTGCATCTCGATCAAGCGACGAAGGCGACAGAAGAGTTATCACATTTTTCTGTGAACTTTTACGCCATACCAATGGGAGGACTTGGGGTCGCCCCTAGGACGGGGTTAAGCTCCTCTTCAGTGAGTTATCTTTAGTGATATCTGGACTCAAACCCACAATTCGATAGATACAACCGGGCTATGAGTTCATTACCATGAACGATTAATGTCACAGACTAACGAGGCAAGTTTACTGATTCTATGAAATGGATTATGATAGCATAGAACATCCCTCCAAATGTCGAACATTTAGTTAGTTTATGAGTATGCAGTAAGGTCATTGAATTGATACCATCGATGTGTTCATGTAAAATGAATGAAGTAAACGAAATAGTTATTGACTCACAACGGTTTTTATCTCCTATTCGAGGCAGGATAATATATTTTTTAACTCAGAGATTATTGAATCTTATTATTTATATTCCTACTGTTTTTTCATAAAGTAAATACTATATTATATTGCTGTTATTATCTTTAACTTTACCTATGCCCCCTTAGGGACAGATGCCTGCAGAAAGTAGTGTTCCCACAGAATCATGTGGCATATCTTCATAACTTGTGACCCGTCTGTCATCTTAAATATCACTATAACCACAATTCTTAAATCTCTAACTTACTTGTAATTACTGATATATTAATTAAAATAGTCATACAGTAACGGTTCAATGATGCAATCAAGGTACTCTCCAAATTGATAGCTACCTATGTTAAAAAAAAGGGGGAGCTCTTTGAAAGTTAACTATTGCTGATAGAAGTAATCATTAACTCTACCAATTTATTCAAGATTATTCTGACCGGGTTATTCGGGTCCTGTGTGATAAATTAATCCATAATTGAAGCAGCATCGACCAGTCTGCTTTGGTCCTAATTCCTTTACGATCACCTACTATACGCGCTAGTAACACCAGGGCAATATTCAATTCTTTTGATTTCTTACTACTTTTCTATACCATTATTGGTATCTATAGTATTCAATTCTCCGTCGCATTTATACTACCTCTTTACATTTATTCACAATACTTCCAACACTTACCTAATTTACATGGTCCCGTTTCTTTAGGTTTGAAAAGAGTTTGGAAACTTAATTATAAATTCAGAAAATTAAACCAGTTATTGGTTAAGGGAAGGTTCGCGAATACCTCATATTACAATGGAACTTGACACGTGTCTGTAGTAGCTACTGTACGCTATATGTATTATTGATATATTTTATGCATTTAACTTTTTTTGCTTAAAAATAAATTAAATTAACATTCGTGTTGATGAAAGTTAATGTAAGGATACCCATATTTTCATTGATATATATCTAAGTTTTTATTTTATTAAAGGCACACTATTCCCCTCTTAAGCTCACACACAGGCACAATTTAAAACTCTCTTTTTCACATCTTCCAGATAATGTACGCCACATGCTAGCTCGAAATAAAAAAAAAAACAGAACAAAACAGAGAAATTTCACTTATACAAGATCTAACTCTTGATTAAAAACTACTAGAATTCAAGCCTAAACACCCTAAGTTCTACCCAAAATAAAGTTTTTCTATCAGTTATCAACAAATGTTAATATATTTAAAGAGATGTCTGGAAGCGAACAAGTGAAGATAATGCCTTTCCCCTTTTACTTTTGGGAGGTGGAGACTAATCATTATCCTCTGATGTTCTTACTCCCAATTCCTGTGTGTGATCAGGTTTTATGATTACACCAGTAGAAGAAACTGACCAGAAATATTTAGATAAAATCTTTATTAAAACTAAGCTGTAATAATCAACCAATTCACATATGCATACAATTGGCAGATAAGCAGAAAGATGAGTTAGTGTGAAACAAAAAAAAAGAATGTGCCCCTACATCATCATCCACTACAATTTTACTCAATGGAAATCATTCTATTTCAGTACCCGCATAATGGTGGTCATAAGAAGTGTCACATGTTTATGTAATTAAAATCCATATGCATGTGAGTCAGTCGAGTGTGAATTTAGAGTAAAAGATCAAATCTACAAATAACTACCTCAATTCCTACGGACATAAAATACCATCTTGCCTCAAAAATATCAGTTTTCAGTATCAAAAAATTTCGAAATAACGTGCAGTTTAATAACGAGACAGCTTACAGCTTGAATGCAAGCGATTCTTTGAGCATAATTATGATCCAATAACTACAGCCTACATTGTGAAAACTCGGTTATTAAATCTTCCATTACCATATCGGAAATGCGTTGAATATTTGTGGCATAAACTTAACAGAAAGTTGGAAAATACAGGGTCCGCGAGATATGGACTCCTTGACAAAGGTATTGTTTCCAGCATGGTCTAATATTACGTCAGATACAAACACAAAATCCTATTGCATCTATGTGTGGGAAATTGCAAGTCGTTATATATTTACAAGGACTAATAACATGATATCAAATTATTTTTCATTGCATATAACTTTTTCTATTTTTTTTTATTTCCCTAGATGTAAATGTATACTTTCTGTTAAGTGATTTTCATTGAAAAAATTGTTTTTCGCTTACCAATTTGAAGAATTCTTTTTTATATAAATATATGGGAAAGTAATTTGTACTTAAATATACTAAATTATACCTCATTTAATTTACAATAATTAAATAAAAACGCCATTTTTATAGGTGTATACTGAATATTGCGAATTATTACATATTGTACATTTGCAATCACTCATATTTTTCTTCTATTCATTTATTTTGAATTAGTATTTTAATATAGAGAATATAACTTACCATAAATTATGGTCCATATTCAAAAGTGATAAATGCATGATATTAAATTACTCTTTCAGATATAGGTTAGTTTAGTTTATATATACTTGGTTATTCAAGAGGAACCCTTTGATTTTAATTGCTATATTTCCATAAATAATCGACGCAAAATGATAAATAATATTTGAAAGCGAAGGGAAAATATATAAGTCGTTTTTTTTTAAAGTTTCAGTATAATGTCCTTTAGTTACACGTATATGTCAATTCGATATGTAAATGCTCACAAAACATGTTAAAAAGTGTCAGTGGTAGTTTATTCTACAACAGCAGAATTCCGTTGTTAAATTTCATATAAATATGTGGGTAAAGAAGGCGCATGCACTTTACCTTTTACAAACCCCCAAAGGAAAAAAAATCACATTGGGCCATATACGGTGACTTCGGTAGCGAGCTCTGTAACATCAAGTTATCTGGTCTACTACGATAGATCCAACTGCGTAGTAGCTCTGTGAAAGCTTCTAAAACTACCTTCATGAAATAGTTTCACGAAGAACATACAAAGGCAACTGTTGTTCACAATATTAAGCTTCCACATTTTGTCTTTGTATTCATGTATTATTTATCATTCTGTGTTATTTGTTTTTAAAAATTTGGGATTTTTAAATTAGATGATTTCAAAATTTTTAATAACCCTGTATTACGCGCATAGCTCGTGTTCTCATGCACTTTTTTTTTGTCTTAAAGTAGATTTATGTAGCTAAATAGAAGCTTTAAAATCAAAGAAAAAGAACCAAAGAATAATATTTTTAGATTTTACACAAGCATCTGTTTTTTTTTTATCACACATGTGATCCTATATTAAACAAATACGCTCAGAGATGTGCTTTTCTTTTCTCTCTGACCATTTTTCATTGCTATCGTAATGAAATGAATGATCTAATAAATTTATCGCTAAGTTAGATAGAAATTTCAAAGGGGGAATTTATAAATATGCCATTATATTCAAATCCCAATAATAAAAACAATTGAAAACGCTTTTCAAAAAATTAGATCTTCTTTGAAAATATATGCTCATCAATAAAAAGTGTTGCAGTTTTACTCTAATTACAATCAATGAAAAATTTAGAATGGATTATTTAAGGCTGAGAAATAATTGATATTATATATTTATATACACATGAACATATACATAAGATATGATGATATTATTTAAATACATATGATGAACATGTAAACATCTTGGAACTGATGATGTTAAGCATTTACTAGTAATATTTGACTTTTCATGTAACATTTGAAACTGTAATCCATTTCCAATATTTAAATATTTCTTTTGGTAAGTTTAATATAATTTAAAAATTGCTTATATAATATTTTTTTTTATAATTTTGAATTTATTTAGTAATGATAAGAATGGTTAATGTTTATACACATTATATAACTAATTCTCAAAAAAAAATTTCAGTCATTCTAGTTTTTATGCGTTGATCGAGGCATATGCTAGTTAATGAAAAGCACATCTGATAATTAATATTTTAACTTTCAACTAAGCTCTCTCTGTTAAAACATTTTTTGGGTACATTAAGTAAAAATAAACTTATATTCCTTCTATCCCACCCTTTAATGGATTTCCGTTTTTGTAACATCTTATGTACGGTTTCTGAAACTCAGTTTATTTTCACGTGACTATATATATATTTAATAATGACAAAAATTCATTTTTTTCAATAATTTTTATTGATTTTTTTTTCTTTTGCAGGAACTGATGAGCACAAAAGAATAGAAAAATGCCTCGACTCCTTAAAAACAGATGTATAGTATCTTGAAATTTTCAAATGTTATTTAAGTTAAGGATATTTTTAAGAAAATAGTGTTGTCTGAAAATGTTATACATAATTTACCGATAATTAACAATGCGTTAATATTAAAACTATTATTTAATTTTTAAGCTATTATTCTTTGAAAGTTCAACTTAGTATAAAGATTTATACAACACTTTATTATGTATTTATTCTTCTTTATTAAAGTGTTTTTGACTCTATAAAAAAATATTTTTTAAAATTGAAACGTTATTTCCTAATGCTTGAGGTATGAATCTCAGAAATAAGTCAAAGCATTTTTGAAGTGCGCTCAATGCAAGTTTAAATTCACTCTCCGGATCAATCACAAGGAAATATTGTTACTCTTTTTAAAAATATCAATTGTACTACCATACAATACAAAAGACTTTATGAATAGTTTTCCTGTATGATGAATAGCTATTGAAAATCGATGTTGATCAGTGTGATGTAATAAGATGGCTTAAAACTTCCTGCATTGCATTCAGAAAGCGAGGGATATTTGAATCTGGTCATTGATATCACAACTACATAATATTTTCACTGTATTGGGAAAAAACATTTAAGTAAAGAAAGTTATTGAGAAATCTACTAAATTAAAACTTACTTTCTTACTGATACACACACACACATACACATATATATATATATATATGTATGTATGTATTTTCTCTCTCTTTATATATATATATATATATATATATATATATATATATATATATATATATATATATATACATACATATATATATATAATCAGTTGATGTTTAGAGACCTTAGAAGTCATATTTTATTTATCTCCATAAATAGAACTTCAAATTATGTCGAGCTTGGAAACAATTAACTAGTATGCTTTCTCAATAGAAAAACTTACAAACGCATTTAACTTCCGAAGAAAGAGAGAGAGGAGAAAGAAAGACAAAAACTCTTAAAACTTATTCCCACTTGATATTAGCATATATATCAAGTGGTAGCATTTTTACTTCTACCTAAAAAAAAAGTTACGAAATTTATGTCTAAAAGAAAAGGAATTTTAGAATCCTAACCTGGAAGAAACATGTAGGCGATTTTTTGCTTTATTTCTGAAGACTAGTAAGCGAAAACTGCTTGCATAATTGATGTGTAGTGCCACCATTGTCGTCAAGACTGTATACATTTTTATGAGTTATCCTGTGTCTAAACATTATTTATGCATTTGTTTTAATTTGTACTTTATAAATTATATTTCGATACATTTTAGAAATACAAATTATTAGTTTATTGAGAATAAAGTTCAGTTTTATATATCAGTTAGCTACAATTTTCAATGAATTTTATAAAAATATATATTCAAATACATTTGAATTATTTATTTAATATGTATTAATTATTTTATTTATTTGTTTTTTTTATTTCTGTAGGATGTGCAAACAGCTCTTAATTGGTATGATAAAAATTTGAAAGCAACTGACTACAAGAATGTTTACGACGCAATAGACCAATTATATTGTGATACCGATATTAAAACACGGGTAATATTTCATTTTGATTCTTTACGTTAGATACTAGTTGGAGTACCAGTTCTTCTAATGGATTGGTTTTTAAAGTAAATATCAACAAAAGATCTTAACAATATTTAAGAATAAATTTTGTGAATGAGTAAAAAAATAAATATAACGATCTCCAAATAAATCAATGATGAGTAATTAATTTTCAAAGACTTAGACTAGGATGCCATCGGGTGAATATGCGCCTGAGCTATGAGTATTGAAGCTGAAATCTTTTCGAAGGTGAAAAGGCCAAACTGGTTCACTGGTACGGCAATTAAAATTTGTTTGAAATTCTCTAATCCCTTCCCTGTTATTTTTTAAAGAAAGCCTTATTCTCATTACGTATATTGTATTTATATCATATATTCTATATGGAACAATTTAAAATGTTTCTTTTTTTAAAACCAACGTTGCAATGTTTAGCGCTATTTTCAAAAATTGATCAAAGTTTGGTTGATTTATTTACACTTTACACCCCAAAAGCAATTGTATTATTTTTGAAAAATGTGGATCATGGCCGTAATATATCAAATTTAATGTTTCAACATTATTAATTTGGAAATAATTTTTAAAAAAATCAAATGAAGTTATTAAAAATAAAAGAAAACTTAAATTCCAGAGAAATAACAAAAGTAAACTTTTTAATCCTTCTTTGCATATTTTTTTTTCTTTTTTTTTGTGTGAAATAAACCAGGGTGATTCTTGCACTAGATTAAAGGAAAAATATTTAAAAAAAATCCTATTATAAATATATGATATAAAATAATTAAAAAATATTATGATGGAAATATTCATCATCATGCAAATTTACATGTTAAGCTCTGTGCGAAATAAATAAAAATAATAATATATCTTTGTATCATTATTTACACATTATCGCTTTTATTAGCAAAAAGTCCTGAGATTAGTTATAAAAAATATTCAAAAAGTCGCACGCTTCTTCCAACCACAACAATCAGCGGAATGACAAGTTCAACCTGCTATGATGATAGTAACATACGGTTTTGTTTTCAGCTACATTTTTTATTACGCAATAGTCGTAAAAAATGTTGCCAGCAACAGCCACACAATTTACAATGCCTCTATTTTGAGTACAATTTTTTGTATACTAAAAACTATGATGGAAATTTCTATTATCATTAAAAGAATGTTTAAACAAATCGAAATTAACGAAAATGTAGATACAAAGTTGGCGAACTAAAAGTTTTAGAATTCAGTATAAGTCAGGATGTCAGAACGCGGATGCCCAAGCCTCTGTAATCCAGTATAGAGAGTTTTAGAGCAGGAAAGAAGAGTGGAAAACGTAGCTATGTTGTACAAATTTTTGAAAGAATATTTTGAGTTAGAAGAATTTGCAATATAAGTTAAAGTAGTTTTGAAGAGAATGACGATCAGAGTATTGAGCATTTTGTGGAAAATTTTGTTATTGTTGAAATGTTCTCTAGCATTCAAAATAAAAAATACATTTTGTTTAATTAGATCTCATATTTTCATAATTTCTTAGAATATTTGTTATTCAACTGCGAATTAATACCCAAAGAAATAACTATTTAGTAAATAACATTACAAAACCAAGCATCCGAGAGGTACTTTTTACAGAGAGTCTTTTTTTAATAAGAAAAATTCTGTAATTATTGAAATAATTATTTTTCCATACTTGACATACTTTTTTCTATTTTTCTACATAGTTCTAATTTCGGTTCAAACATTTGTCATACCACTTAACAAGGTTTTGAACTTTGACATCGAATAATTCTGCTGCCTGGGAAGAATTCCAATCTTTGATTCAAGTTTTCACTTCGTCGTATTTGAACTGTTGATCACCAAGGAACTCTTTAAGTAACAAAACAGGTGAAAATTGTTAAGTAAAAGGTTTAGACTGTAGGGTTTTCGATCCAGTTGTTCGTCTCCAAAAGACCTAATTAGACCTTGTGTTTCAGCAAAAGCATTCGTACCCATTTTGGAACTTCCCTGTCTCTAAAATCACTGTCATCGTTAATTTCTCAAATCTGAAAGGAAATTTCCATTGTTTTCAAGTTTCTTGCTCTGAAGAATTAAATACTGTGGACTACTCAGTTTTCTTAAACATTATAAGCTTCTACAGCAAAACGCACAGACACACGATGCAAATGGTGTCTAAATGCCCGCAAAGCATGCTGGAAGCAGACGGGCATGCGCAGAACATCGATCGTGCATCATTTTCACTTTCATTGACAAATGAACTTTGTTTGAAGAATAACCCTCGTATAAATTTAGCATAACGCTATTTTTTAGAAAAAATAAATAATTAAGAGAGAATTTTTTTTAAAAAAGAGGAATTTGAATAAAAAATAAAAATATACATAATTTAAGAAAATAAATTATAAAAACATTTTTATTAATTCAAAATAAACTGAAAAATAGTTGTACATGGTATTGAAATACCAGGCCATGAATAGAACCTGGTTGGACAGTTCGAATGCAGGTATTAAATTTACTATTCTAAGCTTAATATTTTAAGGTGAAGCAGAAAGTAAAAATCGTAATATATAATGTATGTCAAGATTGCGGAATTTCAGAGATAAGGTAAAGATGTTTTAAATAGAGTATTTTATATATTAGAGATGCTATTGTGGATGAATATTGGCCTTTTTGCTCTAAACAATATTTAATTTTACGAATTTCTGTTGATCTTAGGATTATTATTAAAATTTTCATTCGAAGCAGAATCATAAATCTACTGTAAAAATAACCATTCTATAACACAATAACAGTTTACAGGAAATTCCATTTCGTTACAAAGAACAAACAAATTAATAGATATAACTCTCTTCAAAAAACTTCGAATTGACTTAATTCTGATTGTGACGTCATGTTATATAATATGCGACAACTTTATGCTCAGTAAAGACATAATCTACTTTATTGGTCATTTTACATCAGAATTAGTTAAACATCTAACTCTTTTTTCGAAAAATTCGCTTCGACTTCCTCATAATTAGTACTTATAGATCCATTGTACCGAATTTCGTACATCCGCATCATTCAATTTTTGCGTTATACCATGGACACATGCTCACACTCACCAATACTTCCTTTTATTATTATACATTCATTTACGGATTTTATAAGGATGAATTAGTATTTCATGTAGAGCAACTGGATTTTACTTGATACTATTTATGTTAAATAAATTGTATTAATGAATAATAAAATATAATAATATTATCTAAACTAATATAATAATGGACATGATTTACTTTTAATTAACATTATATAAATATCAGTAATTTATAAGTAAACAGAGAGTATTCAGCTTTAGCGCTTAAAATTAATAACATATTTTTATATTTCCTTGAAAGAATTGGAAATAAAACATATAAATGACGAATTTAAGATCATTAATAAATGTTTACTTTCAATATATAAGATCACAAAAGAAATAAATTTCAATAGAAAAATTTCATTTAAATAAATTATTGCTTAATAGCTCATTGATTAAATGTAATTAATTATGCCTTTAACTAAATAATAATATCCGGTCACTGTTTTTGGAATCAAATAGTTTCAAAATACTACTACTACTCTAAAGTGAAGGAAATATTATTATTGATTTTTTTTTGTATTTAGTAACGAAGAGTAGTTTTCTCTCATTTCAACTTATATAAATCTATACTTTATGCTATTATCCTATTATACTTACAAGATGCAGTCGTTTCTTTTAAGACAGCATTTAGTGTAATAACTTTTTATAATGTAATTTATTTTCGTCGACAAAATTAATTCTTCATTTGATCAGTGTTCTTGTTAATAAGTTCATCAATATTTTTTTTTTTGAATTCAAGGGGAAAAAATTGCGGAATATTGCTCACAGTGAATGTCAACAGCATTCTAAGAGCATAAATATTTATGTATATACACTACAAGGATCGAACACATCTATTTTTTTTCATTTTTCATGGTGTCTCCCCTATTGTGTACCTAGAGACTTGCTTAGCGCTCCAAACTTGTTTCTTGGACCAAATAATAGATACCAGCCAAAAGTGAAAAATATTTGTTTTCTGATTAGAGGAGGAAATTAGGTATGAGCTCAGTTATTGTGTGAATATTCGGGGGACCAGTAAAATTATGTATGTAGATATGTCACTAAGGTGTTCATACTAATCTGTTTAGGGAACAATTTCATTTTCGATAAAACGGAAACGTAGACATTACTTAATGGAGACTGTTTCTCGACTCGAAAACGATCTGATATACCTTTGTTGTCTATTCATAAATTAGCTGTATAATACTCATCAAATGACAGATTACCGAACATTACGCTCAAAAAAACACAATTTAGACTGGTCCCATTTAAAATACATATTCATAGAGATATTAAGTAAATATATGAATATCAATATTACTAAAATATTTGAAGTATTAAAACCCTAATATATATATTTTTACTTTTAACTTGTAGCGGGGAAAAATAGCTTATAAAAGAAACTTTTTACGGATTGTAAGTTTCGATAACCATTATCAACCTGCTTTAAAAAGATTGTGTAAAATCAGCATATTAAAATTTTTAAGTACTGAATATCGTTTAAAGCTTGATTAAATATATCCAGTCTTAGTCGAAGTCGAGTGAAGTCGAAAGTCTTAAAAATTAATTTATTATATTCCAAAAATTCGCCCACTCTTTCTATTATATATATATATATATATATATATATATATATAAATGTATGTATGTGTATGTGTAGAATAGTTTCAATGAAATTTTATTTTGATACTTCAGAGCGTATTTTGTTCAAAATATTTGTAATTAAGAAACATTTTAGCACAGATAGATAATTAAGATTTTTATCTAAAGTCAACATGATGTATACATAAAAAGGAAGGTAAGGGCAATACGCTTAGATACAGGGAAATTGTTTATTTATTTATCTTTTTAAATGATAGAAGGAAGCTTAATGATAAAAGTCATAAGCTGTGAGGAAAGAGACATCAGATTCCACCAATTGATTTTGATTCTAACGATGATGGAAATGTGTCAGTTAATAAACTCCATCGCAAATTAAATATAAATGATTCTCATCTCCCTTACGGGATGTAAAATTTGAGAAATTTTTACTTACCCATATATAGGCATTCTTGTGATTCAAAATTATACGTCCTTTCCAGTCCCCCGTTAAGTTGGCCGTTTTGATAAATTTTTATATAATTTTTACTGGCTTTAATATATATATATATATATATATATATATATATTAACCTGACTCTCCTAACTTTATTTTCTTACATACAAATTATTACTCTATTATACATTTTAGTTAACTGTGTCAGTTTTGTATTTCTGATAAGTTCAATTAGAATTTAAGGTTTTTGCATGTTCTTTTGTTTCTTCGTTTGATAGTATCATAATCGATTGATATTTGTTACAAACATTTTAACAGAAAATTTTCAACCAATATAATTATCATTCAGTTTATCAATATTTTAAGCAATTTGGTTGGGTTAACAAAACCTCAAAATATCTCTTGCTGGTGGAGATAAAAGTTACCAGTTTAATGCACTTTTCAATGAAGAAACTTTAGAAACAAATGTATTTCACATAAAATATGGCAAAAGTACTTTAATTGACATCTCTTTTAACATTTTTTAAAATTGTTATGAAGTAAGATATAATATTTTTGTCAATTATTAGGAACTTTGTTAATATACGGGGTGTTTCGAAACTCATGAAAAAGTTTAAGGGGTTAAAGGGAACATCTAAACAAGCGATTTTCACCATAAAATGCATAGGCGGAGAGGAAGCAGTGATCCGTTAAGAGGAGCTGTAATGGAAAACATAAAGCGAGCGTTTTTTTACATATCTTCATTTCTATCGCGAAGTTATAGAGGCATGGCCTTTTCCTGATTTCTGTGAGTCACCATATGTCATGAAATCCATGGTAGAAATGACGATGTGTAAGAAAACACGCTCTTTACATTTTCCATTGCAGCGCCACCTAGCAGCTCGCCGTTTGTTCTCCTTCTATGCATTATATTGTGAAAATTGCTTATTTAGATGTTTCTATTACCATTAAATTTTTGTTCATGAGTTTTGAAGCACCCTATATAAAATAACATAATTGTCTCATAATTAGAGCTGCTTTCTTCAACTAATTATATTTCATATTTTCGAATTTTTAAATTTTTAAATTCAAGTAACGTTGTTTTATTCTATTTTAATATTAATAATGAGTGTTTTGCAAATCATCGGGGTATTCAAAAACTTAGTGTTTATATGGATTTCAAGAGTACATAAATATTGTAATGAAACGAATGCTCCTTGGCTGGAAATAAAGGCATTTATTTCGTCGAATTTTTCTAACTGGAAAAACAACCATTTTCCAAATTTCATTTGAATTTCATGATGATGAATGATTGTTAGGAAGAAATGAGAGCAACATCCAGCGTTTTAGAATTAAAAATATTTTCTCCTGACAATTCTTCGACAGTTCGAAAAAAATAAAAGACATAAGTTGCATTAAATTTTAAAATTTTTATCACGATGAAGCAAGATTTTGTACATGATAATTTTGCATTTGATTTTAGATGATATTATCAAATAAATATCTACAAACTTTTTAAACCAAAATAGATAATTGAGTAATTCTGTTTAGAGAAACATTAAATAAAAGTTTTCGGTACTTCTTTAGGGAATAGTCAGCTGTAACAAAAATTTTTGATGCAAAATTTTTTTCTGTAAAGATTTTCAAAACCTTATAATGCAAACCTTACATTTTTGATAACAATATCATGATAAAAAACAAAACCATTATTAATATAGTTACAAAGATAATCAGTATAATTTTATTCCCTTTTTATTATAAAAACCGAGTATTAATAACTATGTTGAAAGCTTGACATTTTGTAACAATTGCGCTTAAAACTTACTCGAATGTTTTTTTCCGAAAACATCATAGCAAGGACATTAAGTGCTGTGTCTAATAGAATATTATTGGAATACTTATTTTCTTAAAGGAATAACATATTTTGTTTACTTTTACGCATTTTAAAAACATTTTCCTATTAATCAGATATAACAAAATATGGAAATTGAAATAAGAATAGAATAAACAATGATAGAAAATGAATGTTTCCGAAACATTTCAAATTGGTCCATAATTCCATTTCCAAAAGGATTCCATACAAAATTCTTCCATATGTTTACATCAGAATAATTCTGGATTTTTGATATTTTCTATTGATAAAGTGGTGGTAATGAAACATTTTCTTTCATATTTGCTATTGTTAATTTTAAAATTGTTTTTGTATTACATGTTTAAAATTGTTATTGTATTAAAATTGTATTACATGTTTTTTTACTTAAAATATTATAATTTGAATTTCAGAAATTCATATTTGATAAAATTGGGCAAGGATGTGTAGATATTTATTCAGTAAGTTTATATTTCAGATATTATATGAATACTTAATAAAACTTCTTAAATTTTTCTTTGAATAGAAATGAAGTTCTTTTTAAATTCTTATTCAATTAGTAATAATTTAATATCGTTTTTCAGATGGGTTGCGAGAGAAGATTCTCTCAAGAAGTATGCGACCGTTGGACCGAAACTTTGGTAAATATGATGATAATTATTCGAAAAATAGCATACATTATTTGTGGATTTTAACTTGAGCTATTGTTTGAAGATATTCAATTGCAACACAAATTGAATAACTTGAAATTCCATAATGAAATAGTAATTTCTGTTTTTAGTGTCGAAATGTATCAAAAACTTATTGCGGATATTTTGATTCTCCATATGATAGGAAAAACAGATTTTATACCCTTATCTTTTGTGTTCCATGAACTGCTGAATTTACCAATACATTTGATGATTATGTATTGATTGATTAATTTGTTACTGCGCTAATTATTTTTAAAGAAGCTGGAAAGTTTGTTGATCTGAAAAAAGTATTTTAGGAAGATATAAAAACTATTGTGTGAATTAAAAATGTAATTTTATATAAATTAAAATTATAATTAATTTGTGACGTGTAAATATATCAATAAATTGCTGCTACTAACTTTTGACGTAAGTTAAATATATATTAACAAAAAAAAAAAAAAAAAAATGGAAAAGTGTTTCAGTAGCTTTTTAAAACAAATAATTTATTTAAAAATTAGCTTTATAGTTTTGTGTATAAAAGCAAGAGCAAAATTATTACAAAACATAAAATTCAAAATTAATATACTTTTTCAATTTTTACATTTTAAATATTTTAATTTATAAACATATTACATAGTTTTAAAATTCCTTAAATTGTACCAAAACTTCATGGAATTGAATCTCTTTTCTTTCAATTTATTCTTCTTATATACCATTATGTCTATAAATTACTTCATTTCTATCTTATTTACCTAATCAAGTTTCATTTTGGTTGGGAAGAAATCATAATTTTAATCAATTCAAATTGATATAAAGTCCTCAAGGTCAGTGAAGCTTGAAAGGAAATTTCGTATAGACTAACGTCACAAGTTCTAACAAAAACTTCATGATAACTTTATAAAACCTTGTCATAAAGTATTGGAGTTTACTCAAATGTGTAGAAATTAATCTAATAATAAGATGGCAGATCAATGTGTTAAATATTCGCAGTGATCTTCATGTTTGTATGTTATTTTCAATAATTCTGATGATTTATTTTTCTGAAATGTGCAAAGTGTATTTAAAATTTTCTTAGTAGGAAATATATAGCTTGAATTTTACGCAACATTGTAGTAATCACAATAAATAAATTAATTAATTTTCAAAACATTTGAATTCATATAAAAACAATGAGTTTTTGAATTATTTTTATTTATTTGATTTTTGCAGGAGTGCGCAATGGATTTACTCTCTGATTTAGACGAGGAAGGAAAATGTGACATTGAAGAGTTTGAAAAAGGATCACTCTAAAATTAAGATTAATTCGCTATGTTGCAAAATTGCATATTATTAATGTTTAAATTTTTGAAAATGTATTGAAAAGGCTATTAATGAATAAAAAAACGGATGCTTCATTAATGATCTCTAGGCATAATTATTTATATATATATATCGTTGTACTGACTTATATTAAAAATTTATACATATTTCTTACGGCAGAAATTCTCATTTGAAATACACTCAACATAATTACTGAACATATCATAGGACTTCATGATACATTTGAAAAGTATTTTTTTTTGTTAAAAAATATTTACTCAAGTAATTATGCATGATTATAGTTCAATACTTACAGGGCCTGAATTCCTAAAATTTCTTAGTTTAAAGTAGTGTAAATTGTAACGCATTCATTTTAAAAGCTTCTTAATGAACCTTTTTTAATTATAAAATGAAATGAAAATTTAGTGTACTCTGAGTGAAATAATAAAACAAATACAACAACTGAATTCGTCTCTAAAGTTTTTAAAAAGATGTCGTGGACTGATTTACCTAGTCTGGAAAACTGTATACTATTAAATATAAAAAAGCATACAATTAGGTGTCTTGCCAAATCTGTTGCCTCACCTTCCCTCAGTAAAAAAATCCTGGAAAATGGAAAACACATTAACAAATAAGATCTAACTTAAATTTATTCTTTATCCCACAGTGCGAAGTGATGATTAGTAATAATATCTGAATCCAAGTTGATTTCAAATCCTTTTGGGAAGGCTATAGGAACATCACTCGGAGAATCGCTGAACAGGTAATCATATTTAACTCGATTAATAGGTATTCGCACTAATTTGCTTTTAACCAGTAATTGAAGAAGATTACCTGTCCTTTGCACCAGACCTGGGAACGATAAAAGACTTTAGGGTCCTCACAGTATATATATGTTGTGCTTTTCTTTTAAAATTACTATTTAACTAATTATAAACCAGTCGAGGCCCAGCTCAGTTTTAACTATTGTTTATTTTATGGTAGCTGAGAAAGAGACCATATTCGCACGGCTGTAAATACAACTCCGTCGTTTGATAAACAAAACAAACAAAGTGAGAAGAGCAAAAAAAAAAAAAAGAGAGAGAGAGAGAATTTTCTCTTGCTTCGATTTTTATAGTAGGGATTTTCAAAATTCATCACGTGGGATGAGTGGACAAATTCTCAGGGATTTGAGCTGCAGATAGAAAGACTAATTGGGACTAGTATTTAAAAATATTCTTTAAGGATCTGAAAATTGAAAACCGAACCATTGAAATAAGAATAAAGATATTTTTAAAAATCGGAGAAAAAAGTAATGTCACAGAAACTTTCACTATTTTTTGCTCTTTGAAATACACTCAAATATATTTTTTAGCAAATATGTGAGAAATAAAGTCAAAATTCCATTGGGTTAATGTTGCTTCCACGAAATCAAAATGGCGGGTAGACATGAGAATAAAGGAAATTATGTAATTACTGATAAGAATTTATAAAATTACACTTCCTATCTTACAATGTCTTGTTTGTAAAATTATTTCATTTTAATAAAACGTTTTACAGTAAAAGAAAAACTAGCCCCAGGTATAAGAAAAGTGTTAATTCAGAAACCTTAATTATTTAAATATTAGTCCAAGAATTAAATCAAAAACCGAAAAGTAGATCTTCCATTTATAATACTAAGTTATAATAAAAGTGTAATACATGAGTTAAATGTATATTGTGGTTAATTCTAAGAACCACTTATGCTAAAATTAGTGTTGTTCTTTTTTTTACATGAATTTATAAGTTTCTGAGAAATATTTTATTTCTATGATCGTTTAAAACAACCATGAAAATATAAATAAATAATGTTATTTTAGCCAATATTGAAACATTTATTTAAATAAAGTGAACTTAAGATTCAAATGTTACTCTTTTAGACGACATTCATTAAAAATGATTTTCAACTGATGTTTGGTCATCGGATGTTGATGTCAATCGGAATTTAGATCTATTCTAAGCATATCAGTTTCTATTATTTTGTTGATACGAGATCAAAGTTTCTGTTTAGGAACTAAAATTTATAAAATGGGATCCAATTACAAACCACAACTATATTCTGCATAAACATTTAAAATTATGTCAGCTTATTTTAAATATTAAATTGTATTCAAATTATGAAGTTGATAATCATATAATTAAATTTCATTTTATTTTTATCAAAATTACAATTTTTTCTCTCTCGTGCGGAGAAACACATAAACAAAATTTCTAAATACAATACACACAACAAAAAATCATTTTAAATCCTTTGTAAAAAACTAGCTTGGTTTTATTAACGTTGCACTAGAAGCAACACGAAGGTTATTGATGACGGACCTCGTAATTTTGAGCCTCGGTCAAGTGACGAGGACGGCATCTGAGCTGGCACCCCCTTTTCCTAACTTCCATATCACGCCAATGGGAAGATTTTTGACCCCAACTGATTTAACGTGAATCAGCCCTGGCTACACGGCGGGTCTTTAATGGCATATTGGCTCAAACCCGCAACTCAACGAAAACCTTCGGCAGCAAATCCACGACCATAACTACTACGTTACGTAAAAAAATGGATATTTAGTTGATTACAATGCTTCAAAATGTATGGAATATTGGATAAAGGAATGTGAATTACTTTATCCTAGAACATATTGAACACAAAACCGGAAAAGGAACATTAAGTAGAATATTTATCTCTGATGAGCAAATAGCGACACAACATTACATAAATCGGCACTTTTTAACATTAAACTATTTATCCATAAATTCTTGTTATTTGACTTTTCATAATTGAATAATTTAATTAATATATAATTTAAATAAATAATTGTCAATTAAATCACTATTTTTGTTAAAAGTAAAATTAATTTATTTTTAATGGAAATTTATTAATCAATCAATCTGATTTAATTTCGGAAATAATTATCTTCTGCCAGTCAGTGATTGTTTCAATTTGGTCAGCAGACCCAGCCAATGCCATGTTAACATCGATACATTACGGACCGATCGCCAGCTTGAGTAGTGTCTCATGGCAACTCATAACCTCATGGGTTCAGCACCACATTTGTACCACAGGATCAGCTGTTACCAGTTGGATTGTCTCATCGTGTATTTTGACCAATCATCTAGGGTACAGTAATCTAAGATACGACCGATATGATTTCGAACGTAAGAGGAGCCATATAGCTGATGGTACGCTGAGAGTAAAAACGATTAATTCAGTCTTCTATTAACGTATCCTATTAACAACAAATTATTCTGACAAACACGTTCATCGTATGTAGCACGTTTATTATTGCTTTTATTTGACGCAGTGTTACTTGTCAGTAAGTATGACTATGCGCAGACATCGCTAATCTGCTGATTAAGTTGAAGTCTTTGGCTAACCCATTGTCCATGATGAGAGGTAATACAAATTTTTGTCATTTCTTGACTCTGTGGACAAAGAAATATAGAATTCCTCAACACATTTCGAATTCAAATGTCTCATGTGTTTAGGTTTAGCTTGCGTTCCGCGTTCTAATTCTCTAAATAACTGTTCTGCGGAAATAATCACGTGAGAAAAATTTTCACATGAATCACTTAATACAAATGAAAGCTCTTACAATATACTGACAATTTATACATTTCCTTAGTGGTGTTGGTGTTATCTGGATACTTGCATATGTCTATCCTCTAACATTTATTTATTTATATATATATATATATATATATATATATATACAATGAACCCAAAATATCATCTTCTATTTTTAACATTTTTTCTCTTTTTAACTCAAAAATAAATTTTCCCTACTAATATTTCAATTATCTGAAAACTACAACTTTCCAAAACGCTGTAAGGTTTTTCGCAAAATCGCGCGTATAATGGCAGAATTACGAACCCCTTTTAATTGCTGAAATAACAAAATATCGGGACTTCCACTTTCATCTAGGTTATAAAAGCCATCACTAACAGTTAAGCTCTTTTATTCAAATCTTCTCTTTCTTTTAATACTTCTGCTGTTTTTCCTAACTCCCGTTTGTGGCTCCCATTATGAATGGTGTCTACTTTCGATCATATTAATAATGTCTCATGCTTCCTTGAAATGGTTTTCTCCAGAGTGTCACGTATCTTTTCAAAGGTTCACTTATAAGATAAAAAAATCAAATTTTGTTGTCTTAAAGTGTTCTCTTTTGAATCTTTTTAACACATTATATTCATTCCTTGTTGTCTAAAAATTTCATCTTTTTATTGTGGACCAATAAAATCCTTTCCTTCATTTAATGATTGCTCAATATGACATTTACCTGACATGTATGAAACATTTATCACAAAGTATAACTGGGTAAGCAGTCCAACTTTTCAACTGACAGTATATATAATAATGGATAAAATTGTTACTCAAAAACTTTTAAACATACATGTTTCACATAGTAATTAAAATACTTGGTCAGTTACGTTTACATTGCTTATCAAGGTTCTATTACACTTCATTTTAATTTTAAAAACTTTCATAAAGCACCTCTCTTGGTTAAGAAAACTACAAATGCTTATGGAAATTGTGTTTTAATATCTAAGATCAATTTTTTGTTGTCATTTTATTATAAACACTTTTTTTAAAGTCGCTTGGAAGAATAAGAAATTTATTCAGTGATCTGTAATATGTAAAATAATGATTATAAAATTTTTATAGCCCTTTTTTATAGCCTATCATGACTGTTCCTTGGAAATAAATAGTTAATAAACTGATTCCAATTGAGAATACATAAGAACAAGATAACATAATATATTCACAACTGGGAATGTGTGTGAATAAAAGCGCTCACTCTTGATTCCCACTTTATTCATTAATTTTAAATTAGGATCAAAAAATAAAATCTTATCTTACCATTTCACTCTTTCTAATTTCATCATTTCATACAAACAGCCAATTCTTATTTTTGTCTTCAACTAATATTCTCTTCGATCCGAAATATTAACTACGATACGCAATATAACTTCCGATTATTTATCAATCTTAATTTATTTTCTATCTCTTTTAATATTCCTCCCAATTTTATTTAATTTATATTTCACTATTCCTATATAATTCAAACCCCTTCACTTCTATCTTCATCTAATTTGCATAATATGTTTAATTTTCTTCCAGAATGAATGATTTTACTCCCACCCCCATTTAAAAAATGCTAATTACCCAAGCATTACCTGTTTGTCTGAAAATTTAATTTGCGCAATCTTGAAGTTAATATGCAGATACTGGATGCGGCAGAAATAACTCCCTGATTTCCCACTATCACTGTTTCGGCTTTTGAGTAGACCCACGGTAGCTCAATTTTCATGTTTACGTACTCGCGGCCGGTGGTTTTCGTCGAATCATAGGTTCAAACCTTGATTCCATTAAAGACCCTCCGTGGGGCTGGGGCTGATGCACGTTAAATCGAGTCTAAAAGTCCTTCCGTTAGTGTGGTGTGGAAGTTGGGAGAGAGGAGGTCCCAGATCAGGTGTCATCCTCATCGCTTAACAGAGGTTCAAAATTACAAAGTCCGTCGCCAATGGCCCTTGTGTTGTTTCTAGTGTAACGTCAATAAAACCAATCTAATCCAACCATTTCAGTAGCATTCATAGTGTAGAGGGTGAGCATCGGGCTTTCGTGATAGAGGCGCTTTTTAAAAGTGGTGACTTTGTCATTACATCTCAGTAAATATTTCGTATATTGAGTTTGATCCAAATGCTCAAGTTCCCTTTTTTTTGGAAAAAAATTTTTTGGAATCAGAAATTTCTGCGGGAAAAGTTCGACTTCATCTTGTAAATCTCCTGGTAGACCTCGTAAATTACGGACTCTACAGGAAAGTCGAATCAGTGCCGAAAAATATCATCCCCTTAACGTTCAGCTTCTAGTCATCCGACTGCTATGCGGATTTCCAATCAGATTATAAGAATTTTATACTTAGTATACGCAGTGTAACTTCTGAGGCTATTCTGCAAAATGTCATGACGTCCGCATGACGTCATTCTTGTCTCAAGTTATGAAACTTTCTTTCACTTCTCAGGAAATGTGAAAACAAACCTTTCACTACTAAGCTCCAGAAAATCAAAGACAAATCATGAGGACACCTCCATATTAATTGAGGTACTGTTTGGTATGCGGTTGTAGACTTTAGGATTACATACTATGTGTTTTGAGGGAAAATGCAAAGTAGATTACGGTAACTTCTGTCCCATATATAGATATGTTGCATAGCTCCCTCCACTAGAAGCTGTACGAGCAAGAGAATTCAACATAAGAACAAGAGAATTCTGAGGGTTTCCAACATTTTAGTAGCACAACGCACATAGACAGAATTTCGCTGGATTTGTTGAAAGAAATGCTTTCGGAGCAACTGAATCTCACTATGAGGTATCATTTCATGTCTGAAACATTCCCCACATCTATGCCCTTAAGACTAACTTTTCTGGGAGCATTTGAAATCACAAGTCTGCAAGGTCACAATTGCCCTGAGAAACTGATAACTTCTATCCTGAGAAATATTTCTGATATTTCTCTTCTATCATGAGAAACTGATTACAAGAATCTGTTTGAAATTAATTGGGGGGGGGTAATGAGGGACTTCAGAATTAGACCTTAGAGATTCATAGGAAATGAGGGCCAGCATTTGGACGATATCCTTTTCAAAACGAACTGTATGGGAATCTCAAAACCTCATTTGGTTTTAAATTAATCTTTAAAATTATGAAATAAAATTTTGAGTAACACCTATCAATGCTTTATTATTTGTGTTTGAAATCGGGAATTTATTTCTCCTTCACCCTATCTATGTTCATAGAAACAAAATGGCTGGCTTTGTTTATGAAGTATGTTTATTTTTTTATTGAAATATATAATATTAGATGCTTTAAAAGCTTCTGTATTATATTTATTTGATACGTTTTTAAAGCAAGGTGGTAAGGTCAAGGAATAACTGACGAAATTTCGGGTAACATTGCTTAAAGCGATTAATAAACAAACAAAAACAATGGGGCTACAACTTTTAAAAACTAGATAAAAAATCGATGAAGGATGACATTAAATAATCAGATCCGAGGGTATATTTTATATATTCGAGGGTAATAGGGGATATTTATCATTAACTATGGAAATAGAATTCCAATGCCTTTACTAGAAAAGGCTTTTTCCTTTGTAATGTAAAATAAGTATTTTATGAAGAAATTTAAGAAGTGTTCCAATTATCTCTCCATTATAATTGGAGTAGTACTTCTTTAATAGTTGTATTAGATTAAAGGTGCGTATATGTATATAAACAAGAAAAAACATCCCAGTGTTATATAAAATTTGATATTTTTTTTTATTTAGCACATAAAGAAATCGAAACTATTCTTGTCATATGTGTAAAAATTATTTTTGAGTTAGCTCGAAAACTTGAGCTAGGTGATCTCGCAGTTATAATGGATGAAATCGCTTCAGGAAAAAAATCTTTGGTTTTGAATAAATTTGAAGTAGCCTTTTTCCTTAATTTTTAAAGCGGAAATAATCCTTACCTTTGAATGCTATTAGTTTTTGGTATTTAATTTTTAAATACTAAAACACGGAAATTACTTTTATTGTCATTCATTGTTTTTCATAATGTTCCAATTCATTCGAATATTTAAAGGAAACAAAGACTTTTTCTGATTTCCTGCAGATACTCATATTGTTACCCTTTCAGTGAAAGAATTAAATAATTGTTCAGAATGACAAACCATTGCTAAACTGTAATAATCAAAAGTATTACAAAACACGAATATGGAAAAAGTATTTCCTAAAACATTCATATAAATACACCCAATTTACAAACGTTATAATTATAACTGTTTCAGTGGAAACATTTTCAAAATGGAACACAAGCAGTGGTTAAAGTTTTTCGTGTTATTTGGTGTACCGGTCATTGTGAAAACATTCGGTTCGCCAAAAAATATAAATCCAGATGTTGAAGAAGGCGAACACATATACCCTTGTTGGACTTCTATAAATTGTGTCTACAGAGGTATGGAATAATTTTGTGTTTAATATTACAAAATTGCTTATTACATTTTACGTTAAAATCTGTAAATGAGAATTTGTTATGGTAATTTGATATTATTTATGGATTCAGAATATTAGAATTTCTAATTTATTGCTAATGTTATTTGAAAAGGTAATGATTTAAATAATACTTTGATTACACATTTAATCAATTTTGTATGAATTTAATTCCACAAATCAATTATGTGAATTTAGGTAACATATTTTATTTTGTCGATATTTTATATGGTGTGTAAAAAAAGGGAATTTTTTCTCTTGTACATATTTAATCAAATTTTCTATAGTTATTTTTAGTTTTGGCTATTAAGGATATTATAGTTTTATAAACTTGTCTGCTTCGGGAATATATATATATATATATATATGATAGTAAAGTTGTAGAATAAAAGACTTATAGTAATGACTTAGTTGTAATAAGTGTGGTAGAAATTAGTGCGTCTATAATATTGGTTAAAAGGAATAAAAAAAGCTTAGAATTCTATAGTAAACAACATTTGTAAGTTGTTTTTAAATCATTTTTAATAATACTAACTATTTCTGTTTCCATCACATATAAAACATGTTTCAAATATAATTTGAGGAATCTTTAAGCTATTGTACTGTATTGAAGACTATTAATAAAAATGACTTGTTTTCAGGACATCACATTTATTTGCGCACATCTTTTCAAGCATAAATTCAAGACACAATTTTACACAAGCACCACTTATCAATGGTCGTCTTCACCTCTTGGAACCAAAAGTCAATACTAAATTTCATATCCGTTGCCAGTAAATTATCTAAAATCAAACCTATGATCTGGTGTTGTCAAAAAAAATATCTTAATAAGGAATATTGAAGAATGTATTACTTTAAGTTTAAATCGTCTGCTTTTAAAAGTAGAATAGGTAATGTCTCAAATAAAGTATCACATTAGATTAAATCGTCTGCCCTTAAAAGTCGAACAGATAAATCTTAAAAAAAAGTATTACATTAAATTAAATCGTCTGCCTTTATAAGTTGGACAGATAATATCTTAAAAAAAGTATCACAATCGTTTGTTTTTAAAAATTGAATATGTCACACTATGCAAAAACTGTAATCATAGCTAAGAATGCTCCATGAAATATCAGAAGAAAATATTTCGTAGATTTTCAAATTACGATGACGAAAACTCAAATATCTTGATCTTATAAATCTTTTGTTATCATTTAGTTAAAATCTTGGGCAGTGCTTGTAGAGTGTAAATAATGTTTTTTAATGAAACTGTAATTGAGACTTAAATAAAGTAGTGGAGAGATGTAAATAAAGTAGTGGCAAGCAGAAAAATTATTTTTATGATTCTCAAGCCATTGGAGAATAGAAAATTTGCGATTTCTCAAATCAGGCTTTCACTAATCGAAGAGATTTCAAATAATTGCAATATTTATGTTCCATAAACGATGTGCATCACTTTTATTTTAATTGATGTAAAATCAGAACTTTAACTTATATTAGGGCAAAATAATCCAGCCTCCACGTTTATATTTTTGATGTTATATTCCATTCCAAATCGGTTAGGGCAGCCAGAAAATTGTTCACAGATTTAGAAAGTTATGCTCCTTATATATAAACCATAGATCGTCTATGAAGTAATCTTAAAAGAAACATTTTTGTTCCGTACTCACGCCTCTCTTCTTGCTGCTTCGAGTATTTTCAATTCCCCTCTACGTATTTTCTATCAACATATTTTTTTACGACGCGTTCCTTTACGACTTCCAACGCTTTCGTTTTGGAATTAAATTTCCATCCCGAAAATTTATTTTAGCGTTAAATGAACTGAATTTCACTTGTTTACTAAGTATTCTACTATATAATTGAGTTGCTCCTTTTAGTCCGTTGTTAATAAACAGGTTCAATAAAATTATAACATTCGTTGTTCTCATCATTTCATCTGGAAAGGTAGCTTCATTTCCTGCTCTTTGACTAGACTAGAAGTGTTCTGTTCAGTGCAAATATTTATTACTAATACAAATTACTAAACTAGTATTCTAAACAAACTGGCATATTAATATCAATATACTGGCTTATTAATATTTATCACCAAGACAAGAATTGTCTTATTAAATTTATCACTAAATTACACCAAAAGTTCAAATACAAAACTAATATGTATTGTTTTTTAAATATACCTTGAAAATAAATATAATCATAATAGTCTTTCGATAAATGAAAAAATCAATTTGGATTAACGCTCACCGAAGAGAAAGATAGCAAGTTTAATCTCAATTTAAAAGAAAATTTAAGATAAATTATTTGAAGTATAACACAGGTATTTTCCCGAACATAAATATATCATGGCACTACTATTGTCCAGCATTTATTTATTGTCGATTTCAGCAACACAATTAAAACTAAAATTCTCTCTCTCTCTCTTACTCAGTAGCTTTATCTATCTATAAATACTATTATTTCGTACATTGCGTTTAACTCACAAAATGCTTAAATGCTTTTTTTTTTAAATTTATTTAGTCAAAATATTATCAAGGAATAAGTGATCATTCTAAATTTTTTAGAAACTTTTTTCCAATTCATTTTATAATTCACTATTGCTTTTCTTCACGACATGTGAGACGAAACGGAAAACTGATATTCTTTTGCGCATTTTGTGTACATAAAAAACATTTGCTTCGATATATTCCATTACATTCTGTACATATTTTATCTAGAATCCCTTAAAGGACTTTGAAACATTTCAATGTATAATATTTTTACATAAATTTATATTAATTTGTGTGTGCGTTTTTAATATATAAAAAAAATCCTTCTCAATCATTATTTCTTTACAGGTACTGAGGAGCACAAGAGAATAGAAGAATGTCTAAACACCTTCACCGAAGAGGTATAGTAACTATAAATTATTAAACGCTATTTAAGTTATAGTTTATCTAAGCAAATAGTTTTGTTTGGAAAGTTATGCTAAGTTTTACGAATATCAAACAAATCATTAATTAAAAACCTATAAGTTCAGAAGATTCAAGTGATTATTTCTTAAAAATTTCAACTTAGTATAAAACATTATGCAACGATTCATTATATATATATATATATATATATATATGTGCGTATATATGTATATAGAGAGATATATATATATATATATATATATATATAGATTAATAACTTTTTACGCCAGTAAAGTGTTTTTTCTAAAGTTAAATATTATGTTTCTAATGTTCGAGGGATAATTTCAAAAATGAATAAATGTATCTAAATATCAGATCCGATGCAATTCTATGTACAATATCTAGAATAATCATATAAAAAGGGCATTCTACTTCTTGTAAATATTCAGTGCTCCTGCATAAATTTTAATGCATCCATGGATATTTTACGTCTACAATGGATAAGTATATTAATTAAATGTTGTATACAATGAAACGATAAAATGCATTATGCATTAAGAAGTTTGTTTGATTCCCAATAATATAATTAAAAATCTCGACAGAATAATATTTCTCAATGTATCAAGAGAACATTTAAAGAATGAAAATAAAATGAAATGTTTTTAAATTATAAAAATTTTCTTCATTAGAAAGTATAAATTCAGCAGTTAATTTTAATAATATTATCAACTGTAGAAGTCAAAATTTTATTATCATTAAAAAATATTCATAAGGATTTTATAGTCATAGAGAATATCTCTATAAAAATAATTTCTTCAAATTATACTATGAATGGATTCATTGTTTGGAAATTGTTAAATATCCTTGGATTTTGATGCATTAGAAATCCTGCCAGAAATTGAACCTACACCAGGTTCGAGGCTATAAATATTTAAAATCTTTGTAACATCATTTCACCATTGTTTATTTTATTGTGACTAATATTAATTATTGGAGAGTTACAGATCTCAATTATTTGTACAACGTAACTATATCATAATGTTTTCTTTTACCTGAAATTGGAATAATATCATTATTCACATGTACAAAAACTCTATGTTACTCTTATTTAGAAGTTTATGTAATTATTGTTAAGCTGAATTCTTATAATAAGAATTAGACTTATGTCCAAAATTTATCGCTTTATAGACAAAAAAAAAAAAAAAAAAAAAAAGAACGAGAAGCTTTTAATTTAACATTTGTCTTACGGATACATATAAAAAAAATTTACTTTGAAACACTCATTAAAAAAAACACAACTTTATAATCATTTGATATACACCAAATACGATTCTTATTTCAAAACCGGTAACTATTTATAGGAATTAACGTAAAGTTTTCATACCAATTTGCAATTTAATATCTGTGCAGTTTATTCGTTTTAAAGAGATTTGTGTGCCAATGAAACGAATATTCATGACATCAGTTTCTTTGTTAAAAATTTCTGATATGAACTCGATACAACTTAATCCGATTTAACATTCTGATCAGTAAACAAAAATAGCGAAATTGTTTGCCCAAATTATCACATACGTAATTATTTTACCTTTGATTGAGAATAATGAAAATAGTTGGATATATTTCTTGAAATTTCTTTAATATTAAAAGTAATCAATTGAATTTAGGAAAACATCTCCTTATAAAAATATTTATAAAGTGTTGATGACTATTATAAATTTCAACTCTTTCATTTAAATATATAAACATAATTTAAAAAGCAGTGAAAGAGAGTTTCATTTACTCCTGCAAAGAATTAATTATAAATAACATTAAAAATTATTTTTAAATCTTTCGTTGTATTGAAAGGAATTAATTACTTTTCATAAGGTATTTTATTCAATTTTAGATCAGAAATATATAAAATGACTTTAGATGTTGACTAAGAAAATATATTGACAAATTTCCCTTATAATATTATTATTACAACGATTCTTAAGCATATGATAGAAAAGAGCAATATACGCATAAACTATACATTTAAATAAATGATATTGCTACTGAAGTCTGTGCCTGAAGTAATAAAAATTCAAGGAGTTTCAGGGAGTTTTGGTAATTTTCTGATAGCTAAAATTTAGAATTTTCGGTACATATTTCATCAAGTTTAAATACCACATTCATATAAACATACTCTACTGTTACATTAGTATATTATATTCGAGTAGAACAGCATTTTGGACTTACAATACATATTGGAACTTCCATAGTTCTTTCTACGGAAGTGTAGAGGTGCATTTTCTAAAAATTTCTTTATATTCCTATGAAAATAGTCTAGCGAAGTTATTGAATTAAATCGTGTACAGAACACTTATTGAATAATTTTAGTTAAAAGAAGGAAAGTGATATATATATATATATATATGATTAGCTGGCTTTGAGTAAAAGATAGATAGCTATTAAAAAGGAAAAAAAAATATTTTAAATTTTATACTAGTCCATGAAAGGTAATGCCTGATCTCAAACAACAGGAAGGATTCCGAACAATTATCCTCACGTGTAAATTAATAGTCAAATTTGTTGAAAATATCATAAACAATACAATTTTATTTATATTTTTAAGGAACTACATTTACTCTTAAATTTTATGAACAAATTAATTTAAAATGACTAAACCTTAAGAGAAAAATATTCGTATACATATTTAAAACTATCATTTTAATATGTATACAAATATTTATTTAAAACTATTTATTACTTAAAACTGTCATTTCTGTTAGACCTGATATTGAAAAAAAAATAAGGCTTTTACATATCTTAAAAAAAATAAACATTATTTTTTTAAGATAATTAATATTTTGAAGTGCCGCTAAATCACGTAATGTTTTCTAGAAAATAGTGTTTGAAATTTTTAGAAGTTTTAATTCTAAATACTCAATGCTTAGTTCTAAAATATGCGTTAATAATAAAAATAAATTATTTAATTTTAAATTTTTATTCCGGAAACTTACAGTATTTCTGTGGATCAAATTCTGTTCAGATCTTGCATTAGAAATTAAAATTGTATTGTAATAATTTTTGTCATACATTTCAAAGTAATAATAAAACAAAAACATTAAAATTATCAAAAATGTTAACCATTTTTTAATTTTATATTTAATGACAGTTAAATTCGGGATATTTTTACACACACACACACACACACACACACACACACACACACACACACACACACATAACACACACATTATACACACACACACAATATATATATTGTTCTGTAATATATATTATTTAATTATATATTTCAAACTGTCTCGCGATCATTTCTTAGAATGATATTTTGACTTCCTCATGGTAAGAAAGTTTGAATTAAAAAAATTAATATCCTTTTATTAAAAATGCATGGTTTTTAAGAAGATGAGAAAGTTGTCGATTTCGTAAAATGAAATTAGATATTATTTTTTTATTATAGTAGAATATCTACCACCATGCATTATAAATTAGCCTCATTTTAATAACAGTATTTTGGGGGAAACATTTAAGTATAAAAAAAAATAAGAAATTAATTTTATCTTGGTAAAAACTGCGAGGATGCATATTTATATGAGGAGATAATATGCATTAAAGCAAAAAAAAAATTTTGAATGCCTTACAACGAAAAAGAAATATGAATAATATGATATGAAAAAAAAATGACTTAGATAAAAAAAAATAGACTCAGATAAAAAAAAAAATTGACTCAGAGAAAAAAAAATAAAATTATTGTCTAAAAAATTAAGGAAATTGCCTAAAAGAAATCTCTCCGATTGTATTGATTTCATAATATCTTAGACAAAGGATTAGTTAACTCTTTGGAACACATATCATTACATACTTGTACAACAGCAACTAAAGTTTTGATTTAAGTTCTGATTTGATGAATATATAATAGGTATGATATTTTGTACGGTTTGTAGTTAAATGTTGGACATACGAGTCTCTTCCCTTATTCATAAAATGCATAATAATCACAGGATTTGCAATGATAAATTATTACTGAAGAAAAAAAAAAGTCGAAAGCCTGTAATTAAGTTTTATGAGGTTTCTTCCCCATATTTGATATTGGCGCACATGTATTTGTACTTCAGCAGACAAATAACACCAAAAATAATATCTCCTAATATGAAAAAGATTTAAAAAGTAACCTAATGACGAAAATGAAACGAGAAAATAATAATTCACTGTTGAATTGTCCAGTAGTATTTTCCCTTCTTCTAAAAAGTCTATGAGTATGACACCTTTCCCAATCCTGAAAGTACGCGTTATAAATTTTCCGATCGAAGCATCGACTTCACGTTTTTGGAGAACATTCACTGAATATAATCCATTCTCTTAACTGCAGTTTGGTTTCCTCTGTATAATGATGAATTCAAGCTATTTGGACCATTACAAATCTACGGACAGTGGAGACGATCACTCGACGCGGCATCAACCAAATTTTGATTTAGTAACAAATGACTGATTAACCCAAGAATTGGTGGGAAATTTGTTTTAGTTCGGTGCAATAGATGGCAGTACAATTGTTAGTTTACCATAGAAACGTCAAAATAATTAGTTTCGGAGAAGAAATTATCAGTAAAAAACGGGATAAATCATTTAGGCACACCATTCCTGATTAGGAAAGTGAAAACTCCTTATTTATTTAATGTGTATTACCTCCTTTGCACCAAGTATTTATCATATTTTATTAATTACCCAGTAATGATACGTAGTGCCCGTGTTTTAATTTAGTTTTTGCTTTATAAATTGTGTTTTCATACATTTTGGATTTAACAAATGTCAGTTTATCGAGAATAAATTTCAGTTTTATATAAAATGGTTGCAATTTTAAGTGATCTGTATTAATATATATTCAAATACTTTTGAATTATTTGTTTAATATGTTTTTAACTTTTTATGATTCTTTTTATTTCTTTAGGATACGCAAATAGCTATTGATTTTTTTGATAAAAATATAAAAGCAGCTGACTACGAAAGCAAATATGACGTGTTAGACAAATTGTACTGTGGAAGCAATGTTGCATTTCGGGTAAGTATTTTTTTCTCATTTCAAATCATTTTATTAGATATCAATTTACAGGATTTTAAGGATGTAATTCGCTTACTTTTAAAGTTACAGATCAAGGGACAAATGTTCACTACTATCTAGCTAATTTTAATAAATATCTATTTTAAAATAATAATAGATATGATTTAATATGAATTAGCATTACATATAAACACCAGTAGTTTGCAAATAAACAAATCTTATTCATCTTTTGAGAACAGAAATTATAGTAATAATTACTAAAGGTATCGCAAATCACAAAAGAAATAAATTTCAGCATAAAAACTTATTTTCAATAAATTATTGTATAATAACATATTTATTAAAGAAATACAGTATGTGTTTCACGAATTTGCAAATATTCATCGATTGGGGGATACAAAGGGGTGTCTGCTCAAAATATTGCTTATTTCAATAATTTTTGTATTTATAATTGAATTGGAATTTTTTTTTAATACTTATATATAATCTTAAATATTAAATATCCTGTTATAATTATGATATTTATTAAGAATTAGACTATATTCAATATCGTTTTGTTCAAAAATGATATACAGGGTTTATTTAGAATTAGATTATATTTTAAATTACCTAAATGACAGGTGTAATGCCAATTTAATTTATAAATACCTGTCAAACACTTTGCAAGATGTTATTGGTAACTGAATGTACAACAGCAGAAATCCATTGTTTAACCTCCCATTGGAAGAAATCGGCTGGGAACATACCAGGTTTAGGCGATGAGCTGTGTAACTTCTAGATATCTAGTCTATTGAGAGTGAAGCATGGGTGAGGTGAATAAAGTATTTTAAAATTGCTTTCGTAAAATAACTCCTCAAAGAATGCACCTGAGCCACCTATTGTTCACAATATATATAATTTCAGCAATTTTCCTTTGTATTCATGTATTAATTTTTACACTAGATTCTTCAATTTGGAAAAAAAATGGGATTTTGAAATCTAATGATTCATTTTGAAACACCCGTACGATATTAGCTTATAACCAATGATTCACTACCAGGGCGACAAACACGCAAGGAGCGGCACAAATGTTTGGAATCGCACAGCATCGTAAGACCAGGAATGCCTCTTTTATGTGGTAGAGGGGGTAGTGCGGCAGTTCTATTGCACAATGATTCCGTTTGAAATGAGCATTTGAGAAATTGAAAATTTTCCTTCGAATTAATAGAAAGTAGTAAAACTAGTTGTCAAATAATTAGAATTTTATTAATATTAAGAAGCATAATTGTCTTAAATTAACATTGTTTACTTAATATTAACTGCACATTTAATATTTCTAAATTTTAAATACTTTTCAATTCTTGAAGCGATATTGTATAGTTTAGGTAAGAGAGTTAGTCTCCAAGACAGTATATTGTTTAAATACTGAATATAAGTTTTTTCATAGATTCGAAGTGATAATTAGATGTTTAAACATATTCCACTCTTCAAATAACTCAGATCAGAAGGTGGCAAGTGATGCAGGAATATTTTTATATTTGTCATTTACAGTACTGTGCAATGAGATTATTACTCGTTCGAAAAGAACAAAAATGTGAAGTTGGCTGAAATATTTACAGAACTAATTAGTAATGGATAACTAAAAAGTGTAAAGCTTGAATCATAAAGTTATTATGCTAAGAAATAACATAAGAATGGGCACCTGTCGAGTATTTTCATAAGCCTGAATGCTAGCAAGATTGGAAAATTTAGGGAAACGACTTCAGTGAACTCAAATTAACCAGATAACGATAAATCTTCCGATATAACATGCCTTTTACTCAATCAGGATGAACTCAGTAAGTCACTGATTATTTGGAAGATGTTAGCATATAGATCGGACAGGCAGGAAATCCTTTTGGTCTTCTGATGTGTTCTTCTGCGTGTTATATATATATACTAAAGGAGAGCATCTGAATGCTTGTAATTTTTACAACCTGCGTATGTAGAATTTGGTTGTTTTAATGTGCTGCCTCTTGGCAAGGTGAAAGTTGCAAGCGGTTCCTGCCACATCATTACATTATGGGAAGGTGGAAAGCGATTCGTGATAAGCTGCCACAGATTTTTAGGGAATGTTCATCAGCTGAGTTATTTCTGACTGGAAATCAAATACCTTTTTCTGTTAATTATATATACACTAACTATAAATATAGATAAATTCATAAATTTATTTGAATCAGACTATGGTGGGTTAATTTCTGAAAGTTCATGTAGCAGAAGTATTAAAACGTGACAATGTAAGATATTTTATTATTAAAATTCCTCAACATTACAAAAAGTTCGGAATTAGGGAGTATTATTATATTATTTGTATTTTAGCAAAAACAAGTAAATATCTGTGTCTACGATCCATATGATAAAATTATAAAATTTTGAATATAAGTCTGTGTTTTGAGCTTTCATTGAGGTATTTCTGTCTTAATGTATAGTTTATTAAAAGGAGCAAAATATTCTGAAATCTATTTCAATATTTCTACGAATTATTAAGAAGTATGTAATCAATATTTCTCAGTTAATTGATATTTTATCTCCATATAAATTAGTATAGTTATCATTCTCGGCATAATTAGTACTGTTTGGTCAAAACTTGCATTTCAAGTTTTAGTTTTTATCTATTTTTATAATTTGAATCTTTTAGTATGCAGATTTATTATTAAGAATTATGTTTATTAATCACCAAATAATTCCCCCCCCCCACAAGAGCCGAATTTAGTTTCAAATGGAATTTTAAGTGTAAATTAATGAACAGAGTGTATCGATATTTTTGACTTTAAATTGCGCTAACTAAAAATTCTGTTAATTTCCTAAATGCATTCGAATTAGACTATGCGAGTCGTTGTCGGAAACTAAAGAAAACCTAATCAAACAATGGCAGTTAAATTAATTTTAAAATAATTTCTCACCACTTTGATGAAAGAAAAAAAAACCAGTATTAGATCTATATTGTGTGTGTAACACATAGAAGTGACATTATGTTATGACAATTCTTAATTAATTTTGAATGTTATTGTTACATAAGTGAGTACAATATTTTTTTGACGCAAAATCAAATCATTTAGCATACATATTTAACTGATATATTAAATAAAACTTTTTTTTTCATGTTATTCTCTAAGAAATATTAAAATCTCTACACTTATTTAGGTGAAAGCTTGTCTTTATAGATGTAATTAATTTTTTTTAAAATCGACACATACGCCTTTTTCTAATGATTTTTTTTTTGATAAAAATTATTCAGATAGTAAGATACAAATTCAAATGTTAACCTAACAAACTAATATAGTAAATTAATATTTTTGAAAATTTCAAGTAAATGGAGAAAACAATCCATCATAATTCGTAATATGTATTTAGATAATTAGAATAATTCAGAACGTTTTATGGATAAAAACTGACAATTGTCTATGGTTATAAATTAAAGTATTTGAATTATTTTTGATATAAAAAAATTATAAATATTCCCCATTTCATATATATATATATATATATATATATATATATATATGTATGTATAATTATATATTATTAGTTACTATACTTAAAATATATTTTATGTTTTAGAAACTAATATTTGCGAAAAGTACTGGAGGGTGTTTTGAAATGTATTCAGTAAGTTTACATTGAAATTTTTTAATCAATGATTTTAAATGGTTTTTAAAGCTTTTCATTGCAAATAAATGATATTAATTTCTAAATTAGTAATTAAATTTTCATTTTAGGTGGATTGCAGTTTGAAATATTCTCAAACAATTTGTGATCGTTGGTCAAAAGGAGTTGTAAGTAACGCAGACTAATATAAATATCTAAAGCAACTCTGAAAATAACATTAATTAATCATTACTATTAAATTAAACTTTTGTTTAAATTATTTTAGTCACTGTACAAAATAAATAAACTTACATTTCAAATAAAATGACGACTTTCCTCTTCAATTACAAAAACGTAAAAGTAAAGTATTGTAAAAATTTCGATCCCACATCTTCTTAGAAAGAATTCTTATTATTTACTTTTATTATTGCACCTTATTATTTACTTCTATATTTTTTGTGTCTCTTCGAATATAGATTTTAAATATTTGTATATATTAAAATTTTACTTTCACAATTTTTCTTAGTGAAGCCGAAATGCTATACATATACTTTGTAAAATCATTGAGGAATTTTTTATAAAAGTTTACACCTTTAAAAATATAATTATAATCAAATTAAAATGAATAATTCAAGAAAAATTAAACTTATTTACAAAACGATGTTACTAAATACATGTCTAATTTAAGTAGTTATTCACACAAAACCTCACACTTCCAGAAGATTTTAAATCAGATTATCTTTCTAAAAATTGTCTTCGTATATTTTCGAATAAAACTAAACACTAAATTATTTAAAAATTCAAAATCATAATTAACTTTTCTTTCTCTTTCAATTCATACTTTTTAGAACTAATTTTTTTCAAATATATTACGTAACTTAAAAATTCCTTACGAGTTTTATATAGACAAAACAAATGTGCTGTAAATTTCGTAGAATTGAATTGAACATTTTTTGAGGCATATTAAATTATATTTGAAAACAACTATGTAACCTTTAACTTGTAACTTTACCTAGCACAATTTATGTATTGTTGTATTTTGCATGCAGCTTGGTTAATGTGTTTGGAAAAAGTACGTTTTATAGTTTGTGCCTATATAAAAAGGTTTTCGGCTTTTCAAATAAATTTTTGTATACATAATCTTTCCTACATAATGCATTATAAATGAGGATCATTTCTAAGTTCAAGTTATATAATAATTTTTAACTTCAAAACATTTTTGTATTTTGAAATAATTTTAAATATGTTTCTTAAAATGTTTTTGTTAAATAAACTTTCCTAATAATTAATTATCTATCGCTTTTATTTTAATGATAATCTGTTGTAATGAAAGAATTTTCATTGAAACATATGAATTGCGGAACGGTTTGAGTAAAAAAATACAACATTAAGAGAATTAAATGTCTTAGAAATGTACAGAATGATACATATCAATTTACATAAATAAAATGTAAGTAATAGTAAATTTTTCTTTTTGTACAGACTATGAAAAAACGTAACATCACTTTTCAAAGTTAATTAGAGATTATTCCATTTCCTATGGCTCCAGATAACAGCTACAAAGACAAACTATTAAGCTTTAACAATTTTCACTGTTTCATTTTATTTATGTATTATTTCTTTCTTTCTTTTTCTTTTTTTTTTTTTTGCTAAACGGATAATTTTCACAAATGCCGTTCATTTACAGGGTGCTTTGAAACTAATTTTTAGAAAGGTGATAGAAATTTATCAAGTTACAATTTTTTATTTATATTCAAATATTGAATCTTATTTTATTTTAAGTGTGAGGAAAATGTCATAATAAATATTATGTCAGAACTTTCAAGAGTGAAAGAATTCAGAATATACGAAATATCAAATTATACTATTTTATTCAGATAAAAGAAGGTCTCAAATTACATATGACTCAAATATAACTTATCTATAATTTTTTGTCTATTGTTTTGTCAATATAAAGCAAGTATATAATATTTTGATACAAAAATAAATAAAAGGATACTTATTTCCTTTGAAATAAGTATACTTTTATGAGATAGAAATGTTTCGGTAAAGTTGATTTCTAAAAAGTCTTATTTCTTGATCGTATAGATTATTAATCTATTTTACGCGCTTAAATGACATTACATATAAATTCACACAAAACAGATTTTTTTTTTTACTTTTTTAAATTGTTGCAATGCTCATCGATTGACACAGACTGAAATTAGCATTACATAATATACTCCGTACACCTACATGGAATGTCAATCACAGGTTGAGAAATGGCAAAACCCTTTTCAGGGCGAAACGCAAATCCATTTTTCTTTTAAGCTAAATAGATATTAAAACTCTACGTTCTCAAACGCCTAGATAAAAGTATAACACTATTTAAAATTATGAGTTATATGTGGCGCTTTAAGGCAGTTCACTTAATACATAGAGATTTCTTCAAAATAATTTTTAAAAGGTTGCAGATTACAGAATGAAATTTTAGATTTAAGGATTTTGTACAAAATCGAAATATATAAATATATTTTTTCTTATTTTACGAATTTTTTTTAATAAATTTTACATTTGTAATCATTCTATTTATTGCTTTATATAATAGGATTTATTTTTTAAATTTTTCTGCATGTTTGAAATGGAAAATAACTATCGAAATATTAGACGGATGTAATGATTGAAGAAATGTAACGTATTTGAAATTTCATGTCATTAAATATTTCAAATATTATTTTACATTCAATTGAGACTAATGTTTTAAACCTTCAAAATTTTAAAAATGTTTCATTAGAATTTTTTATGCCTTGGCTCAGCTTAACTTCACGAAACGAAATGATTTGAGTGATAAAATGGCATTTGAAATTGCAATCTTGATTTGGAATTAGTTATGTCTATCCAACTATTGCAAAATCTTGACTATAATACGCACTTTTATTTCGCACTTTGGTCCCTAAAAATGAGGGTCGATATAATACTCGAGTAAAAATTTAAAAAATAAAGGATTTTAAACATCGAGCAACGAACATGTAGCAGCTGTAAGATATTGTTATAACACGAGTGCTACGCAGATGTTCTTTTACATCATCATGTGTCATCAGATGAGGATGACGGTGGAGATACATATTACGGCGGCATCAATAATTATGACTTGAATGGAACAACAATAGATTAGCTGTGTTCTAGTGTAAGTGATTAATACCGATAATTTGGCAGTATTGTTTGTTTTGTGTAAAAATGTAAGTTTTTTTTTTTTTTTTTATCAAATTTGAAGTTTCCGTTTCTTTTTATTAAAAGTTTCAATTTCGTTAATAAATACTTGTGCAATATTTTAAATAAAATATTGAAAGTCTATGCGGCGCATTATATTCGAATTTAATTTTTTCCCGCAAATTAAGAGCCAAATCAAACATAAGTAATATACACGTGTGCGTATTATAGATAATTCAAGAAATATATACTTTAAATCTGATCATAATTTATTAACAATACTTTTAACGAGGAGCAAATTGTACGAAAATTTCAGAAACTATATTGAAATTATATCCTTTCTCAAACCTCTATTAATGAATGCTCTAATCCCAAGAAAGCTTCGTTACACTACCTACCCAATTAAAAAAGTTACGTTATACAAGTATGGGTCTATCATCCTAGTTAAATTTATATTTATTCTAGTTTATCATTTAACAAGTATTTTCTTATTTTCCTTCTCTTTCCCCTCTTCTGTTCTGTTGTTTGTATAAGTGGTGTTAAGTTTTTAAAAGTATTGGGAATAAATACAAGTTTTTAATTGCAAATTTATTACGCTTTACATCCATTATTCTTATTAATTTTTCATAATTTACAATACGCACGTACATCATGCAATTTAAAAAAAAAAAAGCAAAGAGTGACACACACACCTCATTCCCATTCGTCGACATCTCCTGGTATCCTATTCCTATTCCTTGCATCTTCTTTTAGGTATTATGAAGTCTCTGGTTGTTCACCTGCTGCAATTGCCATTTATTCTACTGCATTTATTAATGTATATTTTTCATTCAAATATTTAAGAAGTCCAGTTAACTGGCTGTTTAACTTGTCTTCCAGCTGTTTAAGCAAAATGCTCATTTTATGCAGCTTGTTTTGAATGGAAGAAGGATTTATATCCATAAACACAAAAAAAGCAATTTTTTGTAGTTAAGTCAGTTATATAGCAGATTATACCCACAAACATTTCCTCGATTCCTTTGTAAGGTATATGTGATAGCTAATTTGTAAGTAAGTATACTCCATTTGTAGTTCATTAAAGTATGAAATTATATCTGGTTTCTTTTTTTTCAATCTCATATGATTCTGAGGACTCTTGGTACACATAGTTGAGGACAGAATTATATATTTCCACTTTTTTTTTCGGGAATAGGTGGAAAAACAAATAATACAGAAAATATTTTTTCTTGTCTCTTGACATCTAATAAAAAGCCTTTTTAAATGCAGACTTACCGAATTTATTTTTATCTTTATTTCTATGCATGTCATTGATTTGGGTCGACTAGACCCAACCAAGTAAAATGTCATTCTTTCTTTTTGTTAAGAAAGAAAACAGTTCTACAAGTGTGAAAAAGTTACCGACCAAAGATGTTTATCGGTTTGAGAAATAAAATTAAGATAGCAAAGTGAAATCCTAAGAAACGGATCTTGAAACAATTTTCACAAATGGCTAGATAAGAACCACTCATTGAAAAAATGTTGAAGGGAAATTGGTTCGTTAACAAGAACATCTAAAAGAATGGTATGAATATTTGTCGTTTTGTTTTGATGAAAGCTTAAACAAACAAATCGATCAAAAAGAAAAAAAAGTTTGGAGAGCTGAATAGTTATTTTCCATCGAAATCTTCGATCTCGCCTGTTACTCTGGATTGGCGTTTTCGTTCCTAAATTGTGAAACATTTATCGTACATATTTCTAATACAACAAGAAAGTGATTGACATCTACACCAAATTATATATATATATATAAATGCAACACAAAATTTAAAAAATTTATTTTTACAACTGATTTTTATGCGAAAACACTACATTTTCCAATGGTTTGAATTTATGTAAATTTTTTGCAGGACTGCGTACTGAAGTTGCTCAAAGAATTAAATGATGAGAGAAAATGTGATATCGAAGAATTTGAGAAGACTTCACCAAGTAATTAACGCTTTATCAATATGTAACAAAGTAGGATATTACCTATGTTCAAAATTTTCAAATGAAGCTATGACAAAAATTAGCAATGAATAAAAATGGATACATAATATAAATTCTTTGATGTCATTATTTATATCATCGTACTGTTTTATATTAAAGCTTTATTATTATACTTGTTCCCTTATGCGCTTTATCTATTTTAAATTTTTTCCCATCGGCAATTCTCTTTTATTCGGCCGATATAATAAAAAAACAACAACTTATAATAAGCAATCGTGATACAATAAAAAAATCAATTTTCAACATTTTCTTATTTATAATTTTGTATGATGATGTTACAAAATATAATCATTTGCATTGCCTCGTAAAATATCTAAATGACAAAAATTATCATTAATTTTTATTACCTCTTTTCTTAAAATTATCAATTGTGCTTAAAATTTTAATATAATAATCAACAAACAATTGAAAAATTGAAATAAATAAGCCGCTAAAAAAATCTGGTGTTAGACCTTTTTGTCTAAAAATGGATGTATTTCTTATTCTTAAGAGTAATGAAACATATAATTAATGAAAACAGCCGAAGAGTTCATTTTACTCGCTGAATGGGTGATGGAAAAGACATTCTTGAGCATGAGAATTCAGTTTCCCATGAAATCAATATTATACTATATTAAATTCAGCAGTTGCTACGAATTTTCGCCATAGAAAAAAAATGTATAAAATAAAAAATAACTTTTAACGAAAAGTCTCTGCTTATTAATAAAATAATATGTCAAGGACGAAATCTTTATTTACTCTAACATTTGATGGAGTGACAGTGGTTGTCTAGTGGCATGGTCGTGGGGTTGCGTCAGGTGATTTTCTACGAGTCGGGGATTCGAGATTTGATGCCAATAAAGGCACGCGCTGTAGCCTGGACTGATGCACGTTAAATCTGTAATGGCCCAAAACTTTCCCATTTGAGTGGTGTGGAAGTTAGGAGAAGGTGTGCTAGCTCAGGTGTCGTATTCCTCACTTGACTGAGGTTTGAAATTCCGTAGACCGTGTGTTGCTTCTTATGCGACGTTAATAAAACCAAACTAAACCAAAATATGTCGGTACTGTCATTTACTAATGCACAAATAAAGAAATTTCTGTGACATATGCGTCAGAAAAAACTTAAATACAGACTATTAATTATTTGATTTAATTCATTAAGGCTATCTTCTTCGAGTAATGTTAAGAGCCGCGGTAACCTAGTGGTCAAGGTCGTGGACTAGCGGCTGGCGGTTTTCGATCAGTCGCGGGTTCGATCCTTATCCGCCAAAGACCCGCCGTGTTGCCGGGGCTGATGCACGTTAAATCTGTTCCTAAAGTCCTCCCGTTGGTGTGGTGTGGTGTGGATGTTAGGAGAGGGGGGTGCCAGCTCAGGTGTCGTCCTCGTCACTTCACCGTGGTTCAAAATTACGAGGTCCGTCGCCAATAGCCCTCGTGTTGCTTCTAGTGCGATGTTAATATAAAAACTAACTAAACTCGAGTAATGTTAAAGAATAGGACACGAAATCGTAATAACTTTTCCAATAAGAAAATGCTCGAAAGTTAATTTTATATTCTGAATTGGTTATTTTTTAGAGAGCAGCGTGTTTTATAGCATGCCTTATTTCCAACTAAATCAATTCCTTTTATTGGATGTAAAATGTGTTTTATGTCAATTATTTTTTCAATTTTAAGAATTCTACTTCTTTTACTGAAGTGCGTGTTACGACGGCACAAAATTTTATGCAATTTTGAACAATTTGCTGTGTGGAAATGTGTTCCAAGTTTTCAATGGGTTTCTTTGACATTTGATAAAGACAGCCTTAATTAATAAGCGCCTTGGAAAACAGCAAAGAAAATATTTTTGACATTATAACATAAATAGTTTTAGACTACAAAAATCACTATGTTTTGTATCAGAGGAAGTATGAATACGTATACGTAATCTCTTAAGTTTTACATTTTCTCTGTTCGCTTACAGTAACATTCTTGCATAATTTTCATCATTGATTTCAATTTATTTCGAGCTTTCAGCATTTTTTCATAGGTTTTGTACTAATGCTTATTTAGGCATTTTACAAGGTTGAATTATGTAAATAAAGCATTATTCTGGAAAATAAAACTGAAAAAAATAAATGAAAAACTTATTTTAAATATATTTTTGTGATTTTAATTCCATGAGAATATTTCTTATTTATTTTTCTAAGAAAGGTTAATTTTATGTTGTTCAACATATACCTATATGTAGCAAATTAAGTGCAAATGTAAAAAAAATGATGACGAATTTAAATGCCATATTATTTGGAGATTCTTCTACACTATATAAGAGTACAAAACTTCAAAGAAAAATTGACCGCTTAAAGCATTAAGAATATTTTTTGCTTCAAAATTTTCTTGAACTGAAAATTATTATTCATGGTTTAATAACTTTAAAAAAATATCCAAAGTCTTAACATAATGGTGTCTCATTACTTCAGTATTTTTTTCTTTAGATGAAATCTTAATTTTATCTATCAAACGTCTTAAATGATAAGAGTTTGTGAAGTGTACTCTATCACGATTTTTTCTATCAAATAATAATTTGGATACTTTTCCTCGATATTATTTGAATTTAAAATTCCTATGAAAAAATTATTCGTGTCTTAGATAGATTGGATTAGATTTAATGAAGTGTAATAAATAAAATTATACATATAAACTGCGAAGAATTAAATAAGTCCGTATCCTAGAGAGTGATAAAAATAGTTAGCAACAGTCATCTAGTGAAACATTGGTATTACAACAGAGTTATTGAATGAGTCTTTGGAATATAAATCCAGAGGAGTCTATATAGATTTAATGACGCAAATTCTCAATTCAATTGCATCTAGGGCTTTGAACCCAATAGGATTGGTAAAAATTGCAATCTTTATTTTATTAAAACATTGAATCTGACGTGTTTAGAAGTAATTCCTTCAAACGTAAGGTTTATATAGTATTAAGTAGATGAAGATTTATATAGTATTAAGTTGATGAAGGTCTATATAGTTTTAAGTAGATGAAGTTCTATAAAGTATTACGTAGATGAAAGTTTATATAGTATAAAGTATATTAAAGTTTATATAAAAAAGTAGATTAAGATTTATACACTACTAAGCTGATTAAAATTTATGTAGTATTTGTGCGTTGATTTGCATAAAATAACTTGATTACTCCTCTTAATTATTCTACTACTAATTTAATTTCCTTCATTTCCCTTCATTTGATTATGTAATCTTGTGATTCTCAGAAGATAAACACAAAATAGGGAGTTACAAGTTAAATCAAAATCTCCTATAATCAAAACTAAACATTCATTATATACAAAGATCTTTCATTTCAAATATCGTTGCATAAAACTTACTTTAAAATATAAAAAATATAGGGTCACAAAGAAGTTGTCAATTTGCTTAAAAATTAGTGAATGGATTGATAATTAATAGAATAATTAACATTTAAAATTTAAAAAAATTAATTTATTCCAGAAATTGATTATTACCAAGTGTGGATACTAGTAAAGAATAAATGAATCTGTAAGGCAAGGCATATAATTAAAATATTTCCCTAATAGCTTGTAGCCTGATTATAAACCAAATATTTTTAATATCGAGCGTATTCTAGACTTTGTAATTCAGCTATAGGCGCCTTACATCAGGTATAAGAAGAAAGATCAAGCGATCAAATTTGTCAAGGAAGTGTTCGTTAAGTTTGAAGATAATTTGTTTCATGACGTTTGTGACTGGACATTATGTGGCTGAAAAGTAAACAGGTATGACACATTGGTAAAGGACACACGATATTTGGAATAATTTAGTATATTAATTGCTGTACCTTAAATGTTCCACCACTAAGATTCAAAATAACCCTGTCTATCACGGGAAATGATATCTTAGATAGCAGTATTCTTTTGTTGGTTTCTGATATATTCGATGGTACAGATAAAATCCCTACAATAATATGATATGCCAATGTTTGTCATTAGAACTAAGTTAAGGGAATCCTCACTACATACCCACTTTTATTCTTCCTAGTGCTGTGTCATATTGATAAATCCTACTTTGAAGATGCAAGGGAGTAATAGCTAATCGGTCTTAACAGTCGGTGCGAACTTAGATTCCGGTCTGTCAGAGGACTGTCAAAGATACTATTCATAAACGGTGTACTGGTTACAAGTCAGATGGTTGATAGCAAACGAATGTGATGCTCTGACAACCGATCCTAAAATCTCTATGTCTTTCCATTCTGTTGTTGCCTTAAACCAACAGCTACGAAAATAGAAATGACTAGACTCACATGGCACGCTTTGCCATGAATTATTTCAAACTCTCTGAACAATCTATTTATATGTTATGTAACTTCGTCTATCCCCATAAAGATCACAGTTGAGACCTGATGGGAAGTCGCGTGCAGCCACATAAAAATAGTAATGATTTAGCCGACAGTTGGAGACAATTTACCAAAATTACCACAGGACACCATCCAGGAATATCATCAACCTCTGAAAGATAGTTTCCATCAAGATCAGATGAGAAACAAAGTTTTATTGGTTTTATCCATACCTTTTACTTCGTTAGGATCGAAATCCTGAATAAATCATCTCATGGCCTGACAATTTTGATTTTGAGCTTTATTAGGTTAATATTAACTACTCAATTAGTTACACATACAAAAAACCTCATAGCATCCATTTTTTTTTTGCTTATGCCTATTTATTTGCACGCCTTTAAAATTTATATGTAATAAAACATAATTTTTAAAATACGTATATGCTCTTATACCTGTTGGAAAAGCTTAAGCTTTTTGCTAAGCTTCCTCGTAAATGCAATATGTTACAAAATATAGTTCAAAGTAGGAGCTTTTCCTTTTCTACATAAATGAAATGAAAGAAAACACCCAAACCAAACATTATACTCTTTTTGTAGAAGGAAAAGTTAATATGTTTTCTACAATAAAATTTATCAATATTTGGTGATCAGATAAAAGACGGGAACATAATACTATTTTAATTGTACTGGAAAGTAATTACTTTCTCTTTTAATAAAGATGTACAAAAATCTTTTAAACTAATATTTTCATTTTTGTAACATTATTTCATTTTAGGAAACATTGTACATATACAAAACACAGCTTTAAAACTCCAAAAGCACAAGAACTTAATTTCAAATTACTTGCACATACTTTTAAGAATTTAGTCGAGAACGCTAAAATGCAGTTTCCTTTTATTATACGGAATAATAATTAGTTTTATATATATATATATATATATATATATATAAATACATACATATGTAACAACTTTCTTTTAAATGGTACTATTGAATTAAGTTAGAACAGCGCTGTTTCAACTATTTAATTAATTTTTATAATTCATTCAGTCGAAGCCAATTGCAGTATCACAGAACTATTTTTATTTTAGTGGAGAGAGAGACCATTTCCTCACGGGGGGGGGAAATACATAACTCCGTCGTTGGATGCATATTATGACAGCATGCATTTAACGACGAGAGTGAGTAAGAGAGTAGGAGAAGAGAGTGTTTTTCACTGTGTTTTGCTTTTTTTTATGAGGGAAAATTAACTTTTAACGTCAAAGACCACAGGGTCTGAATGGAAACACTTCTAGGGAGTTTAAGTGTAGACATAAAGTCTGGTAGAGATCATCCCTACAGGTCTGGGCGTGTGATCTGCTGATTCTGCGAATTTTTTAGAATGCGTGATTGAATAAATTAAAAAAAATAATAATTGCATCAGGATATAAGAATGAACATTATCTTTTAAAGGAGATAATAGAAAAAATTTAGGAATTTAAATTATATTATGATAAGAAATTAATAGGAATTAAGTTAAATCATTACACACAGACACACACACACACATATATATATATATATATATATATATACACACAATGAACATCTTTGAAAATTCAAGTAAAAAAATTTACTTTAGCCAAATTTTTGATATAATTATTTGAAGAATGTTAACTTTAGATTCAAATTTTATTGTTTGTTGAAATTTGTCGAAAATTATTTTACAATATGTAATCATAATGGGCGTCTTCATGAAATTGATTATTTTATTTAAAAAAAATTAAGTTTTTATTCATGAATGCGTGAAATCTAATCTAGTTGCACGTTGTTCCGAGAATGTCAATTGATGAATAGCCATGATACATATATTTTATATTTGTTCTAGACAGGAATTTATCATATTTTATTGCTACAAAATATATGTATGATTTAGAAACATAAACTTACAAAATGATACCCAATTAACAACCTCAAATTTATCTTCCATAAATATTTGAACTTCTTTTATAATATTTATAATATTTATGTGTACTTAAAGTGTGAAGATGTATTTTACCCGATTATGATATATGATTTTATTTTGATAAAAATTCGTAAGCCTTTTGCTTAACATTTGAAATAAATCGTGGACAATACTTCAAAATACTATAGATTTCTTAATTGTCTTTTTAAATTACCAAATAGCACATGAAATTTTAGAAATGAGAGACACATAGGGTAATGGAATGCCGGCGAAAAGAGTTAGACTATTTTTTTTCAAATGCAAATTTTTCTATTTAACTTCCCTTATCTATTAACATCTTTGAAAGTTAAATTTCCATTTTCTCTTTGAGAAGGATTTAATGATAGTTTCGCTTAACACGCTTTTCTTTTAAAAAATGTTGGAATACAAAAAAATAAATAATCATTCTCACTTCTCATACAATAGAATAATAAATTTCACCCAACTATGAAACTAGTGCGCAACTGAATAGACTAGTCAACAGTACTCTGTTGAAACTAAGTATTTTAAAACACAGGAATCGTCATAGGCGAAATAATAGTTTATTAAATGAACGTACAATTAATAATTAGATTGCGTTAAATTGCCACCTGCTTAAGGAACTTTTTTGCCGAAACAACGATATAACGGAATTCGTGTCTATGTTATATGTGAGATATATTTACTTTAAATGCGCGCAAATTAATTTTAATTTCAAGTTTTAATTGACACAAATACTTTATCTGTCTATACCGAAGATGGGTAAGAGAATATATAAATTAAGAAAGCGAGGTAAATTTAAATTATTTAGGACTATTAATTAGCATATATGTTTAAAGTTTAATTTGAGATTCTCAGAATTGATTTGAAGTGCTAAAACGGGGGAAGGTTTGTCGATCGTCCGATCAGGATAAAAGCAGCTTGAGTAAGTAAAAGGGTGTGATGAGGAAGATTACATGCCACTGATGAGTAATCGTTTTGCTCGCGGTTCATTTGTTGCAAAAGAAACCTACTGCCTGCAGAAAGAAACCTACCACTAGTCTCAAGGGAAATAAAGGTAGGCTGCATTTTTTTAAATTATTGCATTAATTAGTTTACTTTGCATATCAGGAAATGTATAAATCATTCCTTAAAATCAATATATATAAATTAATTTTAAATAGCAGCAGATTTATCCTACTTATTTTTTGTGCTGATTTCGTATCATCTGTAGCTACGCACGTATTTATTTCAGGAATCAGTTTGATGAGACAAATGTACTCTATCGCGCTTTTATACCTTTCTTTGTCTATTCAGGAGTAGTATCGCTTATTGGGGCTTTCATCACAACCTGCAAGTTAATGTTTATCAAAGAACATCAATATTTACTCTTGTTCACCTTCGAGCAATAAAAGTTTTGCTCACAAATAAAGGGTGTTTTGAAACTCATGGGCAAAATTTTAAGGGGGGGGAGTGAAAATATCTAAATAAATAATTTTCACCTGACAATGAATAATCGGAGAGCAAGAGCAAGATGTGAAGTTCTAGATGGCGCTGTAATAGAAAGAATAAATCGCGAGTTTTCTTACACTTCGTCATTTCTACAGTGGATTTTTGGAGGCATAGCGACGTACAGGGAAAACAATAATAATAAAAGGCAATTATTCTACTCCATTATAGTCAAAGGATCGCCTTATTCTGTGAGTTCATACTAATTCCTAAATGGATAATCAATATATAAATTCTGCACATTTTTTTTTTAGAAAACTAAAAAAAAAAAAAAAAATTAGCACACGTACATTGCTACTTTTCATTTCTGTTTCTATTTCTTAATCCAATTGCTTTATGTGAGTTAATAGTTCTAGTTCATTTATTAAAAGTGTTTCCGAAATTCTTATAAATGTTATATGCCTTACAAAATTCTGCAAATTTTGTATAAATTAAATTATGAATTTTTAAACTTTGCTAATTTTTTTCCAATTATGAACTGTGTTTGCAACAAAACTTTTAACAACATATATATTATTTTAAACATTTTTTCTTTTCCCATATCTATGTAACTATAAAGTAGCCCTAATTAACACTTGTAATGCTTTTCTTAATACTTTCGTAATATAAAATGTATGTTTCAAACATTGTAAATGCAACATATAATTTCGTTAATCACAAATTTCAAAAGACTAATTGGAAATTTTCTTGAACGAATTTACGGAATTACGTACATTATTAACAGTTTGTTGCAACTAATAAAAAAATCGAAAGAAATTTATTTATCGAAACTTGTACAGTGTGCGAAAATCTTACATGTTTCTTTAGTAATTAATTCTCACAGTAATTAATGGTTGAATAAAAAATTTACTCTCACATTGTATTCTAAATATTCAGTTTTATCGACTATTAATTGACATCTAAAAACCTTGAAAACTACGTTTTTTTAAAAAAAAACAAAGATATCGTATTTAATATTAACCACGGTGACATCCAAAAATTGTGATAATGTTTTGTATGATTTTACATTTTCTTACTTTGTTTAAATGCTTGCTAAATAAAATAAATATTTTAAAAGCGTCGAAGTGTTTTCATTCTGACTAATGTGGAGTAAAGTGAGTTGAGTGAGAGATTGTTATAAAGATAGTCCCTGTAGATAAGGAACAACATATGGAAAAAGAGAGGAATAATCGGTGGAAAATTAAACCATATTCTGTAACTCTACTTATTCATTACTTCTTACTATAGAGCAGAGGTATTTAACTTTTTAAACTTTGGGAAACCCTTTGATCTTACTATTTTCTTGAAGGAACCACTCGATCACAAAAAGAAGAAAATATAGGATTTCAAAGCTTTATCCTACTCAAATTTACAAAATTGTAATTGTATCTCTCTTTTATTACAGTAAAAAAGTCTTAGTTAGATAATGAATGGTAAGGTAGCTAATATTTTCTTTTTGGGTTTTCTTTGAATAATGAACAAAAGCAACAATATTTTGAATTATAACTAATTAATAAAAAGAAAAAAAAAATATTGACTTGGCTGTGATTGTTTATTATTGCAAAGTATTTTTATGTCTGGAATAACTGTTGAAATCTGCAACCTAATGTCATCTTCGGCATCAAATCTTTTTCTGGATTTTTTTTTCTGGCAGGTACGAAGTGAAAGAATTTTAGCATACATATGTTGAAACATATGGCATTAGATGTTTCACACTCTTTTGGCAATTCAGGATATTCTTATCTAATGTCAATCCAAAAATGCAAAATATCAACTTGACTAAAACTTAATTTCAGTTGCGTGTTGGTCGATAAATCAATTTACTGTTCTCTTTCTTTTATTGGGAATTCGGAGGTGTCAAAATTTTGAGAAAGATTTTTGATCCAGGATAGTTTTTCTTTTAGAACAGGGAAAAATTCAAGAAATGTTTTTTCAGATCTAATAAATGTTGGACGAAACTATTTTTTACATTTTTAACTGGATTAGCTTTACCATCAACTAAAATATTATGTAAATTAACAAGGTGTTCAATATTATCTTTCAAAATGCAATCTACACAAAATTTCAATTTTAAAAAAAATGGCCTCAGTTTTACTTCATACTTGAAAATAATGAAATAAGTGATCAAATAAGAGGGCAATTCTTCACCTGAGCCAAAGAAAGGAGACTAATATGTCATCTAATGCGTCTCGATTAATGTATTTGAAGCACATGACTCTTATGAAATTTAAGATATTATTGTGTCTATAAAATATTTATTTATATTTATTTTTACAAGAAAACTGCCTTAAGAATTCGATCTTTTATAAAAATTAACATTTTGGGATTTGGATAAGTAAATAGTGAACTCTTGCGGAAACCCTGTCAAAGTTCCTGTGAACCCTAGGGTTCCTCGGAACCTAGGTGTAAGACCTCTGCTTTAGAGAAAAAGAGTACTTAAATTTCCGAGCATTTTGCAAAAAATTATTAGATAGTGCTGCCATCTCCTGTCGAAATTTAGAAGGAGTCCTATTTCTTAATAAAAATATTGATAATATTATCATAATTTTGTCATTTCTTTTAAAGTTAATCTCACACAGACAAAAAAGATGAAATTTTCCATAAACATTTAGAGCAATTTGTTTCAGTTTCTAAATTATCATCAGACAAAAATTTTCAAGACATACAAAGGTGTCAATTTTATTGATTCCATTACCTATAAATATACTTAGTTATTTTTTCTAATATATATAAATACAGCTAGCATTATGTTGCACTTTAAATGACACTTTTTATTTAAAGGCCATTCTTAAACGGATTAGTTGGATAATCAAATTCTTGGATAAATCAAGACCGATTAAGACTACGATTATTTTTCCATACCTTAGACACAAGCAGTCGGACAAATCAATGTTTGACTAAAATAATATAGGTTAAGAGGGTGATAATTCCACCATACATGTTGTGGAATATTCATTTAATCAAAAGATTGGCTGAAAAAAATTAATTAAAAGGCCAATTTATATTAATGAAAAATATCGTGTAAAGTCTAACTACATTTCAGTAAGTTACTTAATATAGATTTTCCTGACAATCATCTATAATAATTTATAACTAAAATTTTAACAGTCTGTTTATTTTAATTTTTGCAAAATATATCCGTTTTTTTACCGATGAGGATGCTTGACTAAAAAATAGCAGTGAAATTGACACCAGTTTTCTTTTAAATATATACATTGCGACAAAGTGACATTAGATAGCTTTTTTTTCCTCATCCACCTTATGACTTTGCTAGTTCTAAAAGTTTTTACAAAAGTAAAGAAAGTAAGATTTTATTTTGAGAAAAAAAATAAAGGGAGAGACTTTTAGGAACGCAGCTACCACGGAACTCTGAAATGATACACTTTTTTTAAATTTATTTTAGCTCTCAACCATATACAAATGTTTTTTTTTTTGGTAATGTTCCTACCCCCCTTCATTTTCTGTTTCTTCAATTCTCTTTCTCTCTCAGCATCTTATTTTGACTTCCGCGACATCTATGTAAAATATTTTTACCATCTGAAATGTTTATCTTAAGGGAGTTGATCTTAAAAAATATAATTTTGTGTTTTGAAATTATTTTATACAAGTACTTTATTACCTATAGTAATACTATGTAAAAACAGAACGCTTAAACTGCGCATTTATTTATTTAAAATTTTCAACATTGTGATGTAACGAAATGATCTTATAAAGAGAAAAAATAATTAGTTATGACATGAAATCTGTATTTTAGATGGTCAAATTTCTCTCTATCAGCTGCAGTGAACATTTGGACCCTTATTTTTTTTTCACTTTGCACACATTTTAACACAATAGGTGACATTTTAGCACAAGAGTTCGTGAAACGTAGTCAAACTTCCTGCAATGTTCGCGGTGGGGTCGTATACATCTGCAGAGTATCTCAAAAAGGAATAGTCCAATGGAAGCATGTAAGATACACTTGAAAGCCACGTTTCGAAACCATTATTTGTACTCCGAATGTCTTCACCAGATACTGCTTCACTTATGACGTTTCGTGCAAAATCCCGTCGTCCTGTTGGAACCATATAATCCTGAAGTTTGAAGTAAAGGCAATTTCTCAAAAAGAATCGTGTATTTCTTCCTCCAGAAGTTCTAAATATCGTGTGCCCGTCAAAGTGTTCTGGTAAAGTACTGGACCTATCAACTTGTCATTGTAAATTATATACCAAGTATTAAACGCATTTAATTTCAAACGTCGGCAGGATATGTTAGATTTTCCAGAACCCAGTAGCGGATGTTTTGCCTATTGTACATTTCATTTCAGAAATGCATATCTCATCCATTCACACTATATCTGACAAGAATATTGTCTGGAACTCTAACGGGTTCATGACAAAATTGCACCATGAGTAACTTATCGTCCAGTAATACCTGATAATGTGTTGACAGGTATGAGAACTCTATTTGTCAAGGTGATGCGGAGGATAGCTCAGATTAAATAAATTGTAAAATAAATAAGTAAGAGTGGACTGTCTTAGTTTTCATAAAACAAAACGAAATTTATTTCTTTAGGCAACGCTATGCATTCATATAGGTACACCATACAACATGATCATCATACGTTCACCTCACTCTTAAAATTTACATTCGAACAAATTTTACAAAACAATTCAACAAAGGATGCCAACAACAGTCAAGAAACAAAACTAATTATAACAAGTTGCCAACACATGACAACTCTACTTAAAAATAGATGTTTCACATAGACTTTACATTTAACAGGCGTGGTGAATTCCGTTCTTTTCTGTGATACAAAAAAAATAAACATGAAACTCTTTCGACACAAGAAAGCGCCAACTAGGGCGTGTGTGTATGCTCCCCACCTTGAAACCACAAGGCTTCAAGAAGATTTACAATGAAATACAATAAGTTGAATTTGACACAAAAATTACATGAGTTAGATTGAATTTAACACTATAATATAATCACTTAATCATTGTGGAAATATAAGATATAATACTACACAATTCCAATGGTTGATACAAAAAATCTATAACATATTATCTAAAATTAGTAAAATGTATACTTTAGAAATACTTCTTTTATAAGTGCCGTTAGGTGATCTGACCTGCACTACTCTAATTTTGTTATCCTTTCCATAAATGACACTGTCAATTCTTCCAATTGACCAAGCACACAAGAAGTTTATTTTCCTTTAACAACACAACAATACCTGGTTTAATATTAGTTTTACAAAAATTCCACTTAGATCTTTGTTGTAGCGTATTCAAATAATCTCTTGACCAGTTTTTCCACGCAATTTGGACAAAGTTTGTTGAATGATGTCACTTGGAAAGTCGATTATTTTCAATACATGAAAAGTCAATCTCAGGTAAAGCATTAAGTGACCTGCCGATAAAAAAATGGACAGGGATCAGAACACTAAAATCGTTTGCATCGGTTAATAAATGTGTGAGAAAACGACTATTTAAAATTGCTTCGATTCGCTAACGTTACTTTTAAAAACTCTTCAAATGTGAGTTTATGGTCACCCACAACTTTTTTAAAGTGGTGCTTAAATGACTTTACCTCTACCTTCAAAGCCCTCCAAAATTAGGTGACTGAGGAGGAATAAAGCTCCATGTTACACTCTCAGAATACGAGTAATTAAGAACATTCACATTTTTGAACAAAGCAAATAATTCTTCTATTTCCAAAGCTACACCACAGAAATTCGTAGCATTGTCAGAAAAAAAATGTTTGCTGACAAACTCAGAGTACAAAAATCTTTCTGCAATATGCAATAATAGCCTCTGTTATAATTCTTAATTAACTCAAAACGTACCACTTTGGTTACAAAAAAAAAAAAAAAAATATACCAACATAAATCTTATGATACACACTTTTCTCCCATTTTTTTTATTTTATTAAGAATGGGCCGCAACAATCTTGGCTAGTTTTAAAAAGAGGAGGATTCATGGTTACTCTCTATTTAGGTAAAGGTGCCATAATTTGATTATCTCCCTAGGCTTAGAGTTAAATAATATTACACAGTTATGAACAGTTTTACGAACAATATCGCTCCCACCCAAAGGCTAGTAACACATCGATCAATAACTCCCGAGTCTAACATTGAAAACAACATTTTTTTGCAAAATGTTTTTTTATTCATCAACTTAACACCTTTTGTTAATCACCTTTTAGGATGATACAGTCGTTCCAACGCTTTTCCAAATCTTTTTTTTTTTTCCTAAAGAAATGTTTTTTGTTGCGAGTAAATAGCGATAAACAGCTTTCTGAATCATCGACTCGTTGCTGTTTTTGTTCCATCGAAAGCAATCGCGGCACCCACTTGAAAAAAAGCTTTTTCACTTCACTTCAAAAAACCTTTTTCAGTAAATACACTTCCATATGATATCTGTGTCATCTCAGCAATCTCACGGAGCTTCACTTTACAAACTTTCATTATAATTTTTGTCACTTCACTCACATTTTCCGGTGTAACGGCTTCCACAGGTCTACCCGAGCGTTCCGCGTCATTTGTGTCGGTACGACCACGTTTAAACTCGGCAAACCACCGACAAATCGTTGCTTTTGATGGACAAGAGTCCGGGTAACATTTTTCAATCCATTGTTTCGCTTGCACGGTGTTTTTACCCATTAAAAAACAATGTTTTATCAGAACACGAAACTCGGTTTTTTCCATTTTGTAAACAAACTACAAAACGACTTTACTCCAACCTCGATAACTCAGCTGTTTCTGGTCCGATCGACTTAAAAGTTTGACACGTTTCAAGCAAAGGTTCGTACTCTAGAAAGACCTGGTTACTGGTTTACTACGAGCGCCATCTCTGGGTTAGTCTCGGGAGTTATTGATTGATGTGTTATTCTTGACGAATAGTACATAAAAAAGGTATGGGGTCCAACAAGGTAATTTTTCAAATGAATGTATAAAATAATCATTTCAATAAATTTATAATTTTTAGGAAACAAAATAGGGTGTTTCAAACCAATTGGTAAATTAGTGTTATGCAATGGACCAACAACTCGTATAATGCCTTCATCATCAATAAAAGGGGATAAGCAACTTACATTCATTTCCTTAATTCTCTTATTTTCTGTTAACGCTTTTTCTCCCTGGAAAATGCTTGCATTTGTACATATTTTATGAGAAAAAATTTACTTCTTTTTAACTATGCAATGTTAAGGGTCCTTTTTCTTTGGTGCAACCTCTTACATTTGAGATGAATTAGAGAACCAAGATTACAATTCTAATTAATTTTAAATAAGAATTAGTAATATCAAAAATGTAATCAAAACTAGAAATTTCTCTAAGAACCCCCAAGTACATTGTTATGAAATTTACAGTTCTCTTTTACTTCTTGTTGAAATTGTTCAGTTTCACTAGAGGTGAAATGTTCACGTTCAGTTTTTTAATTCTCAGTATTTGATAAAAAATCAGGCCCATGCCACCACAATTTTAGATGTTGAATTTTTTCAGGACTAACATCTCGTGATATTAAGTCATCTGGATTATCATTTGTATTCATATATACCAACTGAAGTCCTTCGTTCTTTCTTGTATTCTTTTTAATCGATTTGGCACGAAAACTTAGATGTGGCGAAGCAATCTATGCAAGAACTACTGTTAAGTCCGAGTATAGATATACTCCACGAACTTGCAAGTCCAAAGCTGTTCGAACTTTGACTAAAAGGCTGGAAAGTAATTCTTCAGCACTCAATTCCAGTCTTGGGATGGTCATCTCTTTTATGGGTGCCACTCTTGATTTACTGCAAAGGAGTGATACTTTAATTTCGCCTGTCAGGGATGCAGAATGAATATATATAACACAGCCATACACATCCTTAGCAGCATCTCTAAAACCTATCAAGTCTATTTGTTGTGCATTAGGACATAAGACATGACGTTCTATATTCAAGTGTCTTAGTTCAAGTAATTCTTCACGAAATTTATCCCACTTTTTACTTGCGAGGAAAGGATTTTCGTCATCTCACTTTAGCTTAAGAAGCCACAGCTTCTGCATGTAAATCTTTGCTGTAACTATGACCGGACCCAAAAGACCTAAAGGAGCAAATAATCTTGCAATATCAGATAGCATCATTCTTTTTGCCACGGAACTCACAAATGGTTGAATATTGATGTAAAAGGTGTCTTCCTTAGGTTTAAACAACAAAACGTGTTTTAACAGTTTCTGAGATCTGGTTATCAAAGTTGTATTCCTCTACCATCGCGGAAACGTTTTTCAACCATATTGGGTTATTTGAACTCCACTTGCAGAGTTCCATTCCACCTGGCTTTAATAAACGAATTAATGAGCTTGAAGTTCAATGGCAGTAGATAAGTGTTTAGTACCAATTAGAATGTTATCTATATAAATTTTGTGCCAGCTTCTGCACTTAACAGATGGTTCTTTCTTTCATCGTTGCATAGCTGTTGCAACATTCTTGTCGTAAGATATGATACACATTTGGTCCTATAGGTAAGAGTGAGCAATTTAAAAACGCATATTTTTTTCATAATTATGATGTTTCCATTAAATGCACTGCAAATCAATTTGATCGGGACTAATCGTAATTTGTCGGTACATCTTTTTAATGTCTGCCATAAAAACTATAGTATATGTTTCCAAAACCGCAATAAAATAGAAAATAAGTCATCTTGGACGACATATCCTGAATACAAATTATCATTAAGCGATTGTTCAGACGATATTGTTCCTGAAGTATTAAACACAACGTGTAATTCCGTAGTACTATTCTCATGTTTATAAACGCCATGATATATATAAAGTATTTTGGAGTTTTGTTTGTTGCCTGCATATGGCCTAGAATCTCGCACTCGGTTAAGAATTCCTTATACAATTTCAAATACTCAGTTTCTCTTCTCAAACGGTGCCAAACAGAATTCAACCTATTCAACAGAAAACCTGTTTTAATTTGTATGCATTTAAAAAATAAATGATTTTTTAAAATATTGACACCGACTAAATTTACTAGTCCTAATACAAAATAAGAAAAGAAATTTTATATGATGCGAAAGTAATATTCATTAAATATAACTCCTATTTTTAAGTTGTATTGAATTCTTAAGGTTTAACTTATAAACAGCCAAATAATAAGAGTTAGTTGTCTAGTGGCCATCTAAAAATCAATGCTAATGCCTTCATTACTAAAATATTCATAGTAGATATTCAGTGAATCAAATTTATAAATGAATATTTAAAAATGCACGAAATTTTAAGTACATTTTGTATAGCTAAAATTATACTTTTTAAATTAAATTATTACAAGAAAAATAAACTGAAATGATGCATGAAAGGATAATTTAAAAAAAAATTCTACTTGCCCAAATATATTTTTGCAGTTTTCTTATATTTACAGTTAAACGTCTTACCTTCAAATTGATGTGAAACAAAATAAATTTGCAAAAAAAAAAAAAAAAAAAAAAAAAATTCAGCTACAAAAAGGTATTTGCAATTCTAATTAGGTCTATATTTAGAAATTTGTTTTGGAATTTATGTCTATTTAAGTTATAGTTATATATATATATATATATATATATATATATATATATATATATATATGTGTGTGTGTGTGTGTGTATTGATCTACACGAAGATGAGAATAAAGATCAATATTATTTAAAAAATAATGTTGCATAGTTTATAATACTAGACATGATAATAAAAATATAATTACGCATATGTGTATTATTTTTTCTAATAAGATACAAGTATGTGATATATATCCAATTCTATTGGCTGCAAGGCGTAGATTCAGATTCACATTACGTATTTTTGATGGAGAATATTTCTTTACAATATTTCGATGAAATATATGAGTAAGAGGAAGAAAAGTTTAAAATAAATGTTTTATAATTTTTAATTGGATTTTTACTAGTTTTTGAATTCATGTTGTCTTTGAAAAGATTCTCATTAAATTCTGTTAAAACTCTCTGAAAACACCCTAAAAAGAATTATGCGACCAAAACTTTTTTTTTTCAAACCAATTTGTTGATAAGTTTAAGAATCGGAAACAAATGTAATTTTTTATTATCATTTAAGCAAACAAAAAGTTTTTTTTTTGGATATTTTGATATTATTTAATTCAACCCATTCTTCCAAATTTTTCTGTATGAAAATTACTCGACAAGAGCTTTATGAAAATATGTGAGAGAGTATCTATTCATATATTAAATTATTATGTGGTTTATAATTTGTATCGCAAAAAGTTTCAGACGGACAGACAGATATTTCTTTCCAATATTAGGTAGTTATTTGTGACAAATATTCTCTTTTTGTTATTTTTTGAAAATTTAATGTAAAATATTTACTCGTCGTTTTTGCACATAGAGAAATGTACAATAAGGTTACTGAGCGTAAGTGAGAAAATTATTTTAGTATCCTTATAAAAAGTATTCTCACCTAATTAATAATTTAATTAGTATTTCTTAAGTATTTTTCTACTTTATAAATTTAGTTCTGAATTAAATTCATTTTGTATTTATCTTTTAAAAAAAGATATTTTAGAAAGAACCATTTTAAAGTTTATCACATTCTTTTGCTACAATAAATGGCAGTGAAAATGAATAGATGATTTCCCAAAAGAAAATCGTTTTCCGATAGAAAAGTATTTTCCAGTGGAAAATTTTAAGAACTGAAATTATTCCCATATTTTATTTTTTCAAATGAATTTCTGTACATTTTAGAAAAATAAGTCATTTTTCTTCAGAGTCTTTTATGTGAAAATTGCATATTTCTTTGTAATTAAGTAAGAAAATAAACAGACATATTTAAAGTATTTATATGTTTTCGTTTCACTTTTCATTTTTAAGCAAATATGATATAAATGAACAAAATGCATTTCGAAAATCAAGTGTCTCTGTGAACAATAAGAAATACTTAAATATGTGAAATGTTTGTTTACTGAACAGAATAAAAAGAAAACAAAAATTTTCGTTTTATTGACAATTGAAGTAGATAGAATTTTTCACTTTAGGTTTTGAAAATTTAGAAATGTAGAAAAATGAATGAATATTTTCTTGCATTTTAGATAATTTTACATTATTTCAAGTTGCAAGTTTTGGCTTAATACATAATTTACCGTTATTCGTTTAAACTAATTACATATTTCATTCGTTCATTTTTTACAAGATTGAGTTTATATGCTTTTATAAAATTCAAACTGATTGCCTTTCGATTATCATCTTATGTAATATTTGCATAGAATTCACAAGTACTTTTATTTTATGATTTTAACAATGCATGTTTGTTGTATATTTTTATCCATTCTTGATGAATTTTATACATTACACTCTGTAGCCTTCGCTATTGAACTTTCAACCAAGAAAGACAGATGATATTCCTTTCAAACTCTATTTTGCATTGACTTGCATCTTTTATTAATTATTATTTCAGAACTAATATATATATAATATTTGAAGAGAGAGATTTTGTTCGTCCACGTTATTCATCTTACATAATTTTAATTTATTTTATGATTACATGTTCCCCTCCATCGCAAATTTAAATTTTAGCACTTTTTAACAATTTTTTGAAACATTTTAATAATAAGTACCTGGCATTTAATGTATCATTAAAATTGCATTACTCTCTATTTATAAAATGAACAGAACTACGTCTGCTCAGGGCATAAGCATTTTATTTTCAAATTTCAAATCCATTCATTTTTATTTATATTTTGAAAGGAATTACATATTCTTTTAAGAAAACTTACAATGATCCTTTAATTGTTTCTTGGATGTATAATATTTACGAATAAAATTTTAGATATTCGAAAGGATAAAAACAAATTTTAACGTATAAAGACATATTTATTCTAATAATAACACATCGAAAGATATTGGAATACTTTTCATATTCTAATAAATATTTTAGAAACTAAATAAAAAAATAAATGAAGTCCATTAACGGCTTATATATTCATTGAAAATTCAGAATCAAAAACAAAATAGAATCAAGTAATATAATTGAATGATAATTCCTAATTCATATTTTTTGAAATGGTTATCTCTTGAGCAATTGCAAACCTTTTTATTTTTTGTTCTTGATTGTTTATCTTGCTTATTTAGAGAAATAATGTCCTTTCCTTTTGTTTTTAATAGAATACCCCCCAAAAATGCTGTTATTTTCCATAACAGCACACATTTGAGTCATACTCACATGGGAGGCAAAGTTTGGTAAATATGAATCTGAGACTAACGTACACACAATTTGGCATATATTTCTGTCAGAGAAGATATTTTCTAATTAAGATTAAATATATTTTAAATAACATCTAAGAATTAAATATTGAACTGAGATGAATGAATGTGATGTTACATTGATTTTTGCTTCGTCTCTAATTAATGTTGCAATAGAATTAGTAATGACGAAAAAAATAAAAAATGAAAAATAGTGAAAAATAAAAAAAAATCTCACAGATGAAACTTACATTTATGTGTAAATTATATTGGAGGTTAAAAATGTATGTTAGTTTAGCAAAAGAAATGTAGAGAATGTTAATATAAGCAATAATTTAAATTCAGAAAAAAATATTGTATATTTCATGAAAATAATTTCAGATTCTGATTTTGGTATTGTTATATCATAAGAAGGATTTTCTTTTTGAAATGTAGCAAACATAATGAATATATATTAATAAAAATAACTGCCTATTTCATTTTATTATGTCGTATTTTGTATAATCATTGTAGTAAACTTTTAAATTTATAACTTGGAATGTTTTTATTTAAAATATATAAAACGATTTTGGGTATTATTTCATAACTGCGAGAAAAAAATTCTTAAAAAATTGTTTCGTCTCAAAATATTATAAATAATAATTAAAAGTGTTAGCTTCGGTATAAATTTAACAACATAAAATAACTACAAGATTGTAGAACAAATTAACAACAGCGCATATTATCAAAATTACCCTATAAATATTTGTAATTGAAAAGTTAATATTTAAATAATTAATAGATTTCCTCAATAAACTACAATTAAATCACTTGAAGAAAATCAGAATAATTGAACATCAAAATAGTATTTTGGAAACATTTTCAAGATATTTTTATGCATACTTAAATTATTGTGAGTGTTTATATTTTGCCCTCAGTTCATGAATTTTGATGTAGCTTACTTATCGTACAACAGATAATTTTCTTTGGATTTTTGCGGAAATTTAAAAATGTAAAATTAAAACGTCCTAAACAATTTGAAAAATGTTTCCTAATGTCAAAAATGTGAAATAATAATATATTTTGAGGGATATACATGATTTTAATACTTCATATTATGCAGTTAGTAAATTTTATCAAATTATGTCAATGGCAGATACTTTTCTTACAATTATTTTTGTGCACAATAAAACTATTACATTTAAAAGCTGCTCTGGAAATTTAGAAGAATCTTCAAAAATGAAGAGGAACTATTTCCTCCTCTATATTCACTTACTTTCCAGACACAAATACAAGAAAGGCTGTACTGATTTAAATCAGTATTTTAAAAGGTAATTTTAAGTAGAAATCTGCATAGTAGCAAATGTTGAAAATAATTTCGATTACATAAGCTTTTACAAAAACTGAGTTCTTCCCTTATGATACGCTTTCATCAACAAGAAATATAATCATTTTACCCTCATTGTGATTAGCAGGAATTTGATTAGTTTAGTTAAAGGTTATCTTAGAAATCATTTGTGATTTCCAGAACATATAAAAACTTAACATAAAGGGAAACGTTTCGCAAAAGAATTTGCTGCTTTTGAGTAGCTTTTAAAACCGAAATATATTGATAGTATTTACTTCTTAATGTTTGTGGGGATATAATATCACTTTTTCCTTGAATTAATGTTCATTATTTTGGTATTATATTATAATGACAAATAAATTTTGTGCTCTCTCTCCAGATTTGCATAGAAAAGTTTTGTTTTGATTTTCAAGCCCTTGCTTTTGATTCCTGATTGTCTAAATAGAAGAAAAAATTGATCTTAGAATGTTACCACATTCTAAATCAATTTTTAGCCTACTGCAATGCCTGATATAGTAAAAAAAGTACACTTGTTTTGATACCTTCGATGAAATTCCAAATATCCTTTCTATCACCCTCTAAAGTTTTCATTTTATTTAAAAATATCCAGTATATTTTAATCTTTTAATCACCATTTATATTAAAATTAGTTTGTATAAATTAGTATTTATAATAACAAAAATATAATTTTTTTTGTAAATTCCTTTTATTGACTTTTATTTCTTTTACAAGTACTGCGGAATACAAAAGAGTCGAGAATGTCTTAATCTAATGAATGTATAAGAATATTATATTTAAGAATTACCAAACATAATTTAATTCATTGTTTATCTAACACCATAGTTATGTCTGAAATCTCATTCAAAATTGCGCAGTTATAGAAAAGAACCATTAACCTATTTGAGCTATTTTTCAACACTCTGTTCATTCTACAATGGTTTTTTTTGTGCATATTTCTTTATCGATTGATCAATTCTAAGTTTATGAATTTTAAGTTTCTTTTAAATTAAATTATTGAGAGAGAATTTCTGAATTTGTTAATTAAATTCAATATCGAGTTCACTCGTATATTATTAAGTCTGTTTGATTTCATGTTCATCATATATATCAGAAAAAAAATAACATAATATTCCATTCCAATTCTTGTAAATATCTAATGTATCTGCATAAATTTTAAGAGGTTTATGATGCATATACAACAGATACATATAGAAATTATATGGTGCATGCACAGCATATGGTGCATGAATTATAACACATAAAAGGAAAACAAAGACTGAGAACTTTATGAGAACTATGAATAAATACTTACTTTATAAAGATATTGAATTCTCTTCTGTTGATTTTAATAATATTTTGTCTACAACAGGAACCAGAAATATATTACTGTTTGCTTGTTTTTGATTAATTGATTGGTTGTTAAAGAAGACTGACAATGAATGAAGATTGATTATTAACTCTTATTAACTCTTTGAGAGCTATTAGTGGCGAAAATAATAATTTTGAAAATAGATCAACTAAAGAGGAGGACATCTGAGTAAGCTCACCCTCTCCAAACTTCCACTCCACGCCAAAGATACAAATTGGAGCCTCGATAGATTTATCATGCATCATCCCTACTACACGGTGGTTCTTTAGAGGTATCAGGACACGAATCTACTACTCAAGGAATACAACACCGGACACAAGTCTGCGACCATGACCATATGCAATTGAGGCCCCAGAAGTTATTGTCATTGGACATTTAAAGACTTTATGCAACAGCGTGATTCTCAATAAAGGATTTATTTAAACGATTTTACTGAATTGAACCATGTCTTAGAAATTACCTAATGTGTTGTTTTATTAGATTATAGTAACTCTAATAATAGCCTAGCTACAAGCGTAATATCAAAGCAGAATTTTTGAAGGAAGTTATTTTATATTTAGAAATAAATATATTCCTAAATTTTAATTTCTCATCAAAAACCATAAGAATATAGAACTTTTATATGTTGATAAAATATTTAAATAATTTATCGAGAAAATTATATATAAGAAATTAAATATTTAGTGTCAGGTTCTATTTGAAAATAAATTATATGTATACCTTCCTGCTTTTTTCTATTCTTGTATAAAAGCAGAAAATTCTTTTTCCTGTAATGTCGAACAGACTTTCCAGGAAATAAACCTTAAAAATAATGTTTACTGTAAAGAAAATACTTAAATCCGAAGTTTAGAAATTTGAAGTAAATGACATATTAATTTCAAAAATAAATGAAAAATATTTGCAAATCATATAAAAAAACATGCTTAATATTTGAAAGAAGGAATTGAATAATAAGGAAAATTTACATTCCATTTATTGAAAGTCTACTTTGTAAATAAAGAAATTCATTAGTTTCTCTCTTTTATAAAGCTTTTACTAAAATTCAAAGAAGTCTGAATTTCTAAAAAAGTTGTTTATTCCCATGAAATGTTCAATCATTTTTATATTAATCAGAGAATGCATGAATATATTTCTTACATTTTCATTAATTTGTTTCAGCTAATTTTTAGTGAAAAACAATTTTAGTTTAGCTTATTACTCCAAAACATATTTCAAAATATTTTTTTAAAAAAAAATGGTTTTAAAATGTTTTTGAAATATGTTATAAAGAAAAGTGTTTTTGAAATATGTTATAAAGAAAAGTGTTTTTCAAAATGTTTTTGAGATATGTTATGAAGAAAATGTGTTTTTCAAAATGTATGAATGATTTTTTTTTAAATTAGGTTTTTTAAAATGGGAATCGATATTAAATAAACAAAACAGAACATAATACTGGATAACTGTTATTGCATTTGAGGCCTTGTAGAATAATATCCATCTAGCAGAGCGTTAACGAATAAATATTTTTCCGTTTTCAGTTAACGCGAAACTACCAAAAAGTGAGTTTCAGAAATTTTGTTTTACTTGCTTTCGAAAGGAAAGCCAATTATTACCCCACTTCGATTTTGGCGAACGGTTGGAACTCTTGGCTGACTTGGTACTAGTCGTCGTGATTAATATTTTCCGCAATTTTAAACCTTTGCCACAGTTGTGTAATTACACAAAGAAGGACATTCAGAATTCAAGTAACTTCAGTTCGTGGTCTTTCGGAATTACGATGCTTTCTGTTCCGTTTGAAGAAGTTATATAAAATTTATTTCACTCATGGATAAAATATCTTACTTATCCATATGACCGTATTCTAGTACCATTTCAACACCTATACACATCTTAATCGATTGCACGATACCCATTTGTGGGATCTAGGTCCCCAATGCCTGCATGCAACTCCAATTTACTTACCCCTCCCTCTTAACCACAACATGTTTCTAGACTGAAACCGGCAGACATGTTATTGCACTGGTGTGGCTTATATTTATATATAGAGAAGAAAAATAACATTATTAATATTAATGGATATAAAATAAGGAAACAATGTAAAAGACTGGTAATAATCACTTGTTTATCCTAACAAATAGTCTGACAAAGAGAGGTTTTCACTTTAGAGGAAAAAAAGAAATGAAATAAAAAAAAAAAGAGTAGTGTATTTTAATGTGGTTGAAGTCCCCTTTGACACTCAAGTATGCAGAACATTGAGTTACCGTATTTGTTATGATATTGTGGTTGCGGTGTGGCTCAAATAGTTTCAAACATCAAGTGCAATTTTTTTTCAGTTCTGGAACGAAGGTTAGGGTAAATGGAAGGACTTCAAGTTGTCATCAGAGCAAATGGATTAGATTCAAATAAGGTAAATGAGCCTGCTCAGCTATGCTCATTACCTTATGATATATGATACCATGATATTTTACGTTTGAAGGGAGTCGTCAATCAGGATCGCAAGATGACAAAGCCCGTTGTCACCCATAAGGCAAGGCTCTAGAACTCCAACTCTGTATATTTTAGCTGTAACTGACTCGGTCGTAGAGATATGGAAATATGTTCAGCCGTCCAGCAGGATATCTGGCCACACCATTACTTTCCTTGACGGAAAGCGATATCTGTCCGTGATGTTTACCCAGATGAAAACGAGTTCCACGTTTTTACCATATTGTTTGCCTATGAAAATCAGTGTTCAGACTAAAGCAAGATTCCACACTAAACATCAAATTTGCTTCTCCTTCACAAGCTTTAGTCATGATGTTCATATGCTGGTGTTGCAAACACCTGTTTAAACGAGATATAATTTTCATAGATCAGAGAGGCATGAAAACTGCTAGTCGCCTGCATAGAATTCAATATGACTGAGTCTCTTGTAAATAGTTTGTAGAGAAACTCGTACTTCTGTAGAGGCTGTGGGTCTGAACTCCACTTTCTGGCAAAACTCTCCGTCTGACGTAATACAATTATTACCACACATCGATCTTGGCAAACGGTTGGAACTCTCGGCTGGCTTGGTATTAGTCGTCGCGATTAATATTTTCCGCAATTTTAAACCTTTGCCACAGTTGTGTAATTACACAAAGAAGCGCTTTCAGAATTCAAGTAACTTCAGTTCGTGGTCGTTTGGATTTTAGCTTTCTAACGATTCTTCCTTTCGCAAAAAACTTCAGTGGCCATTTTTGCGCCAATGTTCATACTGTTTAGTCATTAACAATGTTCCTTCCTCAATAAATCGCATGAAACCTGTCTGAATTGTTTATGATGAATGACCAGTTTTTTCACGTTCTGATATACGCAGGTGCTTTATACATGAAGATGTGGACTGAAAAGTATTGCAAAAAGACACATTTTCACCTTCGATAGAATCAATATTCTTTCGATCAAAGTCACCAGTATTTATTGTAATTGTTTTCGCATTTTGCAAATTATTCTTAACTTCTGACAGCAGTGTAAGCAAAAGTTCAATTTAGCCAGATTGAAAATATTATGAAAAGTTTTATGACTATAAATTTTAACGTACTTGAGCCTCTTCGACACTATTTCAGCAGATTATTTCAGCAGCACTATTTAAGAAATGGAATTATTAAAAAAGGTTCACTGAAATTTAGAATAAATTATTAACTAGCCTTTCTTTATTTTGTTAAAATTTTTGCTTAAAATATTATTTAAAAATTAAATATGAAATTGATAAGATTTTATGCATACATTCCGCAATTACACTTTTATAATGATATTTCCTGATTTTTGTTGTTATTGCTAGACATGATGTAGCATTAAATTATTAGTAATTTTCATTAAATCTTAGATTTTGGCATACAAAGAATATTAAATTATATATATCTTAAAGATATCTTTAAAAAAATTATTTAAAAATAAACAATAAAAGAAAGAAAAGAATATGAATAATGGAAAAGAATATGACTAATAGCCTTAAGGATAGTTTATAGTTCAAAATACAACAAAAAATCTCCTGTTCTTCATTCTACTTGATTTCAAATCAATACGTTTTCCGGAGGATTTTAGACTTGAGATAGGATTCTAAAGAAATTAATTACTTTATGGAAATATTCTTTGCTACTGAGAGACAAAATTAATTTCTTTTGAAATATTAAAAATTAATGACAAAGACGTGTACAGACGTGTCAACATACTGAATACACTTTGTAGTTTTCAACTTCCACAAAGAATTCTTTAAATATTTTAGTGAATAGAAAGTCGTTTAAAGACGTAGCATATTAATTTTTGGGAGAAAAAGAAAAGTTATTTCGGAGTGAAATAGACTGATTCTGTATTTAGATAAATTACTTAAAGTTGTAGTAAAATTTCTTAAAGGAATTATATACAATAAGATAATTTTGGGAGCTGATCAAATTATTGTATTGATAGGCATAATCAAAAGAATTTAAAATTCTGTTGAATAAATATGATGTAAAAATATTTTTATGATATTAACGTCTCACAAAAGCAAGCATAAAATATTCTAAAAGGAAGATCAAGATTCAATATTTCAAAAGTTTGTTTCAATAAACGAAAATGTATACTACCAAAATAGCAAAAAACAAATAGTTGAAACTTTGTTAAGAGGCATTTTATGTTTGTCGTTTAACTTTCATCAATCCTTTGTGTCGGTTGACATTACTTAAGATTAAGTTCAACAGTAGCATTACATACTCTACGAGATCTAAAAGGCAAGCAAAAATGTCAAAACATGTCATAAGATAACGCTCTACGTCGTATAATCCGAACAAATGCAGCTTTAGCCGCCTTAGTTTTGTTTTTAACATTTAGATTTAGTTACTCTATATATAATTAACGTGACTAAGGATTAAATGCAGATACCAGTGATATAGATATGATAAGTGCTGTTTTCGAGATCCATGTAGGCAAAACAACTTATCATAAGATGTCAACGACGAAGTTCTACGTCGTATAATCAGAACAAATCTAATATTATCCTCCATAAATGTGGGTTTCAAATTTTGAAAATATCAGATAATTACTCTGAAACATGTTTGAATACTTATTATAGAGTCAAAGCTTTGTGTTCGAGCTCCTCGTGAATGATACTGAAAAAAAAATTGATACATCCAGTTTCAATACATATTTCAATATTATCTCGCCAGATAAGAAGCCTTTTTTGGACACCTAGTTACTGGTTGTGAAAAGTTGATAAGTAGAAAGAAATATGTTCATATGTGCCTCTTAGATATATTACTGTTTATTTTAAAAGCGATAATTCATCAAAAGATTTGTTGTGCTGTTTGAGGATGGCAAGATAATGTTTTGAAAGGAAAATAAATTATTATTGCTAATTATTATTTTTCCGATTTTGAGATTTAGAAGACAAATTTAAATTAAGAAAGTGCTCTTTGAAGCATTCAGAAGAGTCTCCTTTCATTATGACAATGCTAGAGAACGAGTAGTAAGGAAGACCTTTCAGGAACTATTCGAGATGGATTCAAAATTGTTACTGCCCCCCCCATATTTACTCATTATATCATTATCATTATATGTATTATTATCATTATACTCAGTATATTATTATATCATTGGAATATCACTTATTAAGAGATGGAAAGGCTTTCTAGAGGAAAATAAATGTATAAATTTTGAAGGGTATTTGTAACTTTAAAAGGGATTTCGTACTTTTAAAGTGATTTTAAAATATATTTTTGGTTTTTATTTAGTAGTATTATTTGAATTATTATCTTTCGATTGTTATATTTCCTTTGTACTTACAAGAAGTAGAATTTCAAGGAAAAATGAAAGTGAAATATGTAAACAAACAAATTTTGGAATTTAATCATACTTGAATTTGAGAGATTTCAGTAATTTTAGGTGTTTCCTTTTAATTATTTTTCAAATATAGTTTTATCATGTTTTAATAATAATAGTAACATTTCACTACTCTGTTTAGGGACCATAACTTTTATTATTAGCGATTTATTGTTGATAAATCGTATGCGCATGTATACAATTTAAGTAAAGAAATTTAGTATTAATAATAGCTTACTTTGTGTTCTTATTCGGTTTGTATTTCCATTCAAATATAGAATTCTAATATTATATGAAGCAATTGTTTTAAAAAAAGGTCTTACAATTATTTTATTTTTTTTCATTAGTCACTTGCAGTTTTGACTCTGCAAAAATAGATCAATTCTTAAGAATAGATACTGAAATTATAAGAAAATGAAATGCATCTACGAAACATATGGATAATGGCTTAAAATAACATTTGAAGTTGCTTTCAACATATAATAATTATTTTTTCAGAGTTATAAAACTTTAAAGTAATTTCTCTCAATATGTGTGGGCACATCATTTCCATTAAAATATTATTCCTACTCAAACATTAAACATTCACTTCCATTTTTTTTCTGTGTGTCACATATCATAAATAAAACAGAATTAGTTATTCCCTTTGTGAAAAAATTACTTAAAAAAATGAAAATGTTGTGGCTATCGGAGTTTTCCAGAATTTTAGAACCCGTAACAATATTTCAATTTCTTTCTCCAAAACTAAGAAAGCTTTGCTTAAAATCAATCCCTAAAGTTGTTTAACTCTCACTTGACACTATTATATAAAATTCAATTAAAATATCAATGCATTTAGTAGAAGAAGGGATGTGAAGTTTCTTGATATTTCTTTTTCGAAAATGTAGTCAACAATTTACAAATCTAAATATTCATTTGAAATCATTTTCTTGATTAGAAACACTATTTGACGTACTAAAACATAATTTTTGACTAAATATATAGAAAAAATTCATTTAAAGAAACAACGTCCCTTTAATAGGAATTACATAGGGAAAATTATTTAATCCTTAGATCGTCTTGTTTGAGTTTTATGTTACAAATACTGGGAGAATGTTTTAATCAAAAATCAAAACCACATAATATCATTAGAAATGTTATTATTTATGCGAATTTATTGATTCATTTTTGAAATTCCTATTTAATATAAAAATTACTTATAAATATTTAATATTTCCCTTAAGGGTTTTTCTTTTTTTTCAAGTGAGAAGTTTACTATTTAAAATTCCTTACTTTAAAAATTTAGCATTTGGAAATAAATATATAACCTATATATATTAAGTTCTAATATTAACCGAGATATTATTTAATTATACAATTGTGCATAGTGATTGAAATTTTACTTAATTCTTAATTAACATTCTTACTTCTTTACTTCATTAATATTCTTAAAATTTACTGCCCAAAAAAGTTACAGAATATTTATTTTCAGCATTGAGAATAATAAATCAGACTGTATATTAATAAAATATTTTTGACATAGTGAAAATTATCATCCATCATTTCAAGTTACATTATGAAATAGGCAAAAATGAGTAATTGTAATATCGAATATTCAAACTTAGAATAAATGAAATGTTTATGTTTGACTTAAAACATAATAAGCACACCTCAAAAATAAAATGATGTATTAAAAAATCCATGTATTAGTTTTCGTGATTATGAGAAAACGAAGTAAACTGAAACGATAATAGGAAACACTTTCAGTAATTAATTTTTGAATATTTTAAATATTATAAAATACTTATGAAAATTTAATATTTTTATACTATTTGAGATTTCTATGTCAGAAAATATTACTATATGACTCACATACAGTTTCGTTTATAGACTCATTAAAGTTGCAAAGCATTTCATATTCAAACTAACACAAATGTTTTGGATTTTTTTTTCTTATCCATTACATCTAATAAATCAGTCAATTCCTGAATTTCAGGAAAAGAGCGCACAACTTATCTAAGTGTAAGACAATTAATAAATCCAACCAAATTATGAAAAAAATATAAAAAAGAAGCACAATTTGTAATACCATGGGATTATTTCTCTCGCTTGATCGCTCCATCACTAATTAATATATAAATAGCAATAAATTAATATACTGTGACATCATGCTATACGTAATTTTCTCTTCTCTAACCTCGGGGAAATTTTCATAGAATAACAGCTTCTTGTGAAGTAAAATGAAACTTGATTACATAAATTAGATGAAGGAATCAAGTGTAATGAAAAGAATTAGAGATAGATTGATATATAAGCTAAATAAAATTAAAAGGAAATAGAAAGAGTTAGAGGATTAGGTCAGGCTGACAGATATTTGTAAATTGGATTGAATCATCGTAATTAATCATTTGGATTGAAGCAACTCTTAATTAGTATGATAATTGAATCTGTTATAAACAAGAAGTATGTGAATCTGAACGAGTGATTTGGTAAGCTAAAGTTGTGTTTTTAGAATAAAATTGCGGATGGATTGAGTTAAGAGGTTTTCGGGAGTGAGAGAGAGAGAGAGAGAGAGAGAGTAATCTAGCATATCATGTGTTAAAGCTAATAAACTGTGTTGTCTTTATTTTATATTTTCAATTAGAGTTTTTAACGTACTGTCTATTTAGTTAGACTTTAATATGACTATGGAATTAAATAATGTAGGAAATACGTCACAAGTCAAAATGATCTAAAGTGAGACATTAGAAACAACCAAAATATTTTTTTTGGAACTACATATATTCCACACTCAAAATCTAAATTATATTGAATTTGTGGATAAAATTCCTACACGCCCCTTCATCTATGGAATAAATATTATAAATATTTACTTAACCGTTGCTGACTAACGAGTCCGAATCAGGAGTGATACTTTCAAGGAGGGTTGAGCTCACTGACCAATTTCAGCAAACACTAAATCGAAACATATATTTTCACTATTTGCAGCATAAGCACGAGCCTAACTGTTTCGTTAATAACTTCTGATCACTTTTTCTTTCAACGAACTTTCTCTATTTATTTATTGCCATTTATAAATGTATTTCTACATTCTCATTCATTACACATTAATTATTACATCTGATTTACATAAGGTATTTTCAATTTATCAGAAGAGGTTATCGAAACAGTTATCATCATATGAAAGCTTCAGTGTTATTTGAAGGGTAGCACATGAGAAAAATATTTATAACTACATTACAAATGTTGAGTTTTAAAATACTCGTTTTATTTCAAGAGGAGAAATATGATACTATTCTAATATAGCTAGTCTTAAAATTACATATTAATCTCAATTTATCTCATACATTTTTAGATATTTCTTATTTATCAAATAATAATAATGTGGGAATGATGACACCGTGAGCAGACTTAGAGGGTTTCAATGTCTGAAATTTAATGTCTCAGTAATTTGAAAAAGTTGACAGTTGGAAAGAAATTTTTAAGGGGTTTCCCAAAACTAATTATGCATGAAATCTCAGGTGCTAATTTTAATTTATGGAGAAAAAATTAAAATATTTATTGTTGAGTGAATTTGGTTACACTCACACACACACATGTATAATTCACGTCAATTGCATTGCATGTTAAGTAAACAACATTTACGTAAACAGGAATCGGTTAATTAATTTGAATAAATAGCCAACCATAGTCGGCTACGTAATTCGTCATATTTCCGAATATGTTTGTAAGAGAGGCATTGTGCGCGGATCTAAAAACCTCACCAAACTTAAGGAAAAACGAAAAAAAAAAAATGAAGGAATGTAACAAAAATACAATTGTATAAGGTTTGACGGTATGATTAATGTAAGGTTAAATTTAAGGATAAGTCTAAACATAGGGATTCCAAAACCAGTGGTGAAACTCAGAAAAATAGAATTAACAATAGAACTAAATATTAGAATAATTTTTTTTTCATGCTGCAACTATGACGTATACGGATATCACAGTAATAATTGCCCTAATAAATTAAACACTTTTAAAAAAAATGGCTATCAAAGTAAATATAATTTTAATCAGCATTTCAGGAAACATTTAAAAAAAATAAGCAAAATATTCGAAATTCGAAGAGAAAAAATAATAACTAGTAGCATAGGTGATAAAGAGTAAACGGAATTTAGAGTATAGGAACAAATTGAATCCCTTGAATAAAATTGTAAAATTATTTGGTATTATTAGTGAAGATGTAAAATGGCAAGGTTAGCTTCGCTCATAAATATTGCTAATAATTGTGCTTTTCACACTTATGTTTTTTAATTATTGTTTTATGTTTGTTATGTAATTAATGTTTTGACCAAATTAAGTAACAAATTTATGAAAAATATAGACCTATTATCTAAATTAAAGATATATTTAATTAGAAATTAAGTCCATGTTATGGTAAAAAAAGAAAAATTCTAATGTAACTTTGTACAATGTATTAATGATTAAATTGTGCTTTTCATACAAAAAACAACATGTTATTTTAAGCCTAAACAGAGCTAATGACAAATTATTTAAGAAGTGGATGTCTAAATATGTTAATTCTTGGTGTTACTCATCAAAGAGTAACGGATGGTAAAAATTCTTGGGTGTAATTAATTGCTTCAATTTATAAAATACGTAGGGCCATTGTAGAACCAATACGATCTGAAGAAGTCTTCAAGAATCTAATACTTCAACAAAACATATTTGAAAAGCCTGAGAGAAAGGTTATAAATAAATATAGTGTTTATTTAGAGAGGTGGCCAAAATTATGGTCACTTTTGGATTTTTTTTTATATTTTTTAACTTTGTATGATTATATAAATGTTACGTTTCTCAAATTGTAAAATCGTATATATCATTTTAAATAAAATTTAATACTGAATTTGAAACTAACAAAACAAAATACGAATATTTGTAATACAACGAAAGTTAACCCGAAATAATTATCGATATACATTAAATACTGATGACTGCAGTGAGTTATCAGCACTTAGTTGGGCAGCCTTTTTATTTCTTATTACAGCTTCACATCGATATTTCATTGAGTTTTGAGCTTTTTCTTCGTTATTACATGATTACAGGAAAATATTATAGCCTCAATTACATACCTTTTATTTAATGGGTGCCTCGTTCGGACCAGAGTTTTCAAACAGTAATACAGGATTTCGGTAGGATTGAGGCCAGGACTGTCTCCTGGCTAGGACAATAATTCAATGCTCTTTGTATGAAACCACACTTTCGATAATTTTGCTGTGTTGCAGGGAGCAGAATCCTGCTGAAAAATAAATGAAGCATTGTTGGGAAAGAGATCCCTGATGGATGATAGAAATTTGATTCTAGAATAGGATCAATGTATTTTCCGGCATTCTTTGTCTCCTGATATCATAAACAAAAATTTTGGACTTCATATTAAAATGTTTTACAACAATTACTACTTGTGATTTTATTACATAAGAAAAGTTTTCCTTCTACAGAACAAAGCACAATAATGACTTCTTCCAACTATAAACATGACGTTAGCTTCGGCTAGAAGTAACTAACATTTGATTGGATCCAAGAACAAAACCAGTGATTGGTCAGAAAATTTACTCATTACAAAACTCTTCATAGCTGTGTTTGTTTCTTTAAATTAACGTACGTATAGCTTTTTGTGTGTCGCAAATACTTGAATTTTGCTTTTCATATTAAATGTAGTATTAAATTCTCATTAAAATGATATATACAACTTTGCATTTTGTGAAATTTAGCACTTTCTATAAACATACAAAGTTAAAAAGTATAAAAATTTCCAAAAATATCCACAATTTTGGCCACCTCTGTATACATTAATATGAGAAAGAAAGGGAATAAATATCATCAGAGATCGAAAGTCAGAAAGACGCTTTTCGTTGAAAAGGACTTGGAAGAAAACCTAAGAAAAGAAAGCGAGCAAGAGTCAAAGAGTTTCAAAGAGCAAATGCGTAAAGGAAAGGTGAGGAATGAACCCCTTTAAATTGCTGTATGAAATAAAGAAGAGTTCTGATCATAAGGGAAAAAAAACAACAGGAACCTGCAAGTGCGGATATTTTGCCACCATATATAGGATCCAATTAACATGAGAGATGAAATTGAAACCTCATCCCACACTGAATGCAAAAGTCGTCTACAGAATTGTACATAGTGTTTCACGTCGCTTGATAAAGCATTAAAAAACAACCGGAAACCTTGAAGAATCTAGTGTGAGCCAATCGTTCTTAAAGACCGAACTCCACAACTTGCGAGGGCGTGCAGCTCACCAATGATTAGTTTTAACATTAAATTCAATTTACGCATTTTTCTTCAAATATACTGTTTATTTGTTTAATACACTTTCATTTTAAAGTGATTAAAATATGAAAACTTAACTTTTTCAAATTACTCAGAGCTCCTTATTTCCATAACTTTTTAAAAATTACCAGCTCATGAAAATTTTTTTTTATAAGAAATCTTTAGTTACTCAAATGGTCATAACATGTAACATCGTGAAGGAAGGATAAAAGCCTCATAAAAGTACAGTCAAAATTTGCTATGAAAGATTGAGTAAAGACTTACCAATTTTCCCTATGCACATACAGTAAAGATTTTCCATGAAATATTGACTAGAGATTTGCCAAATTTCACCCTATGCATAGAAAAAATTTGTATTTCCCTGCAGCTGCAAGTAATGGGCATATATTGCTCAACCAACTCATGCTATATAAAAATTACAGCTTAATCCTTTCGCTACCGGAAGGAGAAAAAAGAAGTTCTTCTCTGGGCCCGCGGCTTCATACCGGAGTGTCACGCTGTGCCCAGACGATTTTAGATATTATGCCTAATTCGTGAAAAAAATTCCTATAAAATCGGCTATTTATTAAAATATTTTGGTACTTATATATTTATTATTTAAAATGCATTAAACTCAATATATACAAAAAAAGAAAAAAGATTTAATCAAAAATTGAATGTGTTATACATAAAATTACATAAAAAAATCATACTTTTAAGAAAATACAAAATATGTTTACATATGTTACATAAATATCATGGTGTAATGATGTACCATTATATGGAATATATAGATATAAAAATAAATCTTACTTTGCTGTATGGTGTATTTATAAAAAAAAAATTCAATGTGTAGTACAACGTCACATGTCTTACACACATATTTTGACGCTTCGCGCAAGATTTTGAGCAAAGGGCACATCTTAGTCCCTTTTTTTTACTTTAAAGTCTATGTACAGATTTGGATTATTTTCGCTAACATTACTGTCAGATTCATTTATTATTTCGCAAATCTCAGTATCAGACAAACACTTTCTTTTCATCATGACTGTCGCTACGAGTAAAAACTGATCGAATGAAACGAACAGCTGAAAACATCTGTTACCAAAATCCCTAAGCCCCATAAAGGACCATAATTTCTCCTTCGAACATCTAAGCAGCAAGCAAGAAAAAAAAAAGCAAATTGTAAGCAAGTGCACTCCTTAAATCATGGCATTACATTTAGAAAGCCGCGCCGCAACACGTGCTCTTAATAATTACCCCGCTGGTAGCCAGAAGTGAAATCCAAGCCCATATCACCAAGGTAAATACTCCAAATAACCTATCTATATAAATTTCGCGGAATTGTAACACCATATAGTAACATTAAAAAAAATCAAATAAAACGTTCTCATCAAACGTATCTCTTTTGATATGTTGGACCATAGGAGAAAATCACGGAGCGTATCGCCTTTGATATGCTGGGCACAAACCTATCGCCAGTGATAAGCTGGGAGCGAACGGGTTAATGTCGTTCTGAGGTATTGGAATTACTTTTTCCTGAGGTTATTTAGAGTGAGCAGTTTCAGTATACCTTGGAGTTGAATATAAACGTACCTTGGGTTCGTTTCTGGTTTCGAAGGAGGCAGAATTGTAGTTCATATAGAATATAGTATATTTTTCGGAGAAATCTGTGACAGTGTCCAACGTAACTAATTAAGATCTTTAATGGAGGAATATTGTTGGGAACGACTAACTGATGACTCTGATTACAACCGCCTTATTGTATCACCACACATAATGACAGACATATTATGCGTGTTTTTGTGGAGGATAGATCTACCACATCAAAAATCATATAACAAATACAGTCTGTTACATGACAATTGGCGTTCGCACGTACCTATCGACGACATCTGCATCGAATGTCCGCATAGTGTCAATTGCCGTAATGAATTTCGTATTAAAACAGTAGCCGTTTGCATCTACCATGGTGCGCTAAATTTCAAGCAGGGCTAAGAGAATGACAAGCCATTGTCTTTAGATGAATTTCACTTCTGCCAGAAACATTACGGTGTTTGAAATAGAGCTAAAGGTTCAGAAGAGAAATTGCTGAACTCTTGCCTTATGCATCTCCATACTGGTACCACACCCAGTATTATGGTTTGCAGTGCAGTCGGTATTATGGTATTGTTTGAGTTGTTGATTTTTTCAGAAAGCCCTTCTAGTACGCATTTCCTGTGCAATGACCATGCAGTGATATATCTCTGATATTTTCTAACCTGTTGACCTCTTTTACTTTCAGAGCATGTATTTGGCTCCATTCCAACACTATAATGCTTTAATACACGTGGCACGTAATATTCAAGATTTGTTTTTTGTTCATCGTATTGCTGTTCTGCTGCCACCTATATATTCTCATGATTTTTCTTCATTAGCTTCCCATTCAAAGTCACAATAAAAAGTTTATAGCTTAAAAGCCATAAATGAGCAAAGTCAAGTGGCTTGGGTCAGCCACATTCAAGAACATCTGACTCTGTTACACAGGTGCGGCAGAGTTGAATCCTCTTTGTGAGGAATTGTTGACCCATGACATTGATATACGTATATGTGAATTTAGGGCCTAGTTGTGTAACGGCCAACATCGGCTTGCACGTGGGGAAAATTGACATTGCCCGACTAGAACGAATGGTGTTGCAGGGGACAAAATCGGAGTTTGTCTTTGATTGGGTAGTTCATTCAAAAATGAAAATAAATCAAAAGGGGGGGGGCTTAAGACAGACCTACCCGAGGTCTTAAAAAAGGAGATGAAGAAGATAATGGGGATTCCTGCTGGGGAGCGAGAGAGTGTTCCAGCTAGAAGTTGGAGGCGATTGCCTGCTCTTGTGATTTGAGAACTGAAATCGAACTGCAATTGATATTAAGCTATTGGTGGTATTTTAACTATATGTGTTTGAATTTGTGCTGTGTAGTTATATGTGTTTGGACTGTGCAAATAGAAAACAGGCAGAAACACCTAACTAGAATATAATCTTTAGATTTGTAAAACAAAGAATTATCTTCTCTTAAGCTGTGTGATCCCTTCACGTTACCACTTCATTCTACGCATTCTGGGGTCACGACGTTACAGAAGCTATTAAAATATAATATGCATTGTTATATAAGAAATCAAAATGTAGTCCAAATAATAAAAATAAACACAAAATTTAAGGAAAAGGTTTTTTAAGTGTATTAAGTACTGTAGACATTTTGATTCCCGAAGTGAAAAATTAAAGTTTAAATGCTATGCAGTAATAATTTTTAAGTATAATTAAATTTTCTTATATACAAGGAAAATGACAAATTACTGAAATCGCAAGTAAATGTTTGAAACCTAATTAATAATAATTAATAAAGCAAAATTTTACACCTGAACACTGTATTACTGAAAACAAAAATTCGGTATTAAGCAAAGCTAAGCAAAACGAGAAAAAAGTTATAAAAGGAATAAATTTTAAGTCATGAAATTTCTATTACCTTTTATTAAAATATGTAGCTATGAACTAAAAATATTTTCTACTGTAAACGAGAAGACATTAGACAGGCAATTATATCCTACTAAGCTTGATTTAAACATAAGCATTTAAAGAAAAACAACATTTTGATGCATAAATATTTGTGAATTTTTATTTGAATAGTGTCATCGTCAGTTTGATTATTTTTTTTATTTTTGAAATGTGTTCAACTCTTACGAATAGCATTTGCATAAATTATTTAAGGATGAAGGAAAACAAATTAGTGCATTTTGCCAAATTACATTTAATCATCCGTATTTGTTTCAATGTTTCAGCTTAGGTACTCTTGAAAATTTCGATACTTATTCGAAAATAATAAGTATATAAACCCCTTTCTTTTCAGAAATTAGCCATCATCATCCTAAAAGGAATTAATTAATTTACCATCATATGCGTTCATTTTCTTTTTCTTCAGCTAACACAATATATAAACAACTATTTGATTAAAAATTGCATTTAAGCCTCCCATTTAAACAAATTCACCGAAATTTATTGGCTATCTCCTTCTAAACACGCTTTCCCACTTTAAACTATTTTGAATTTCCTTTTCAATTCTCAAAATAAGCATCCTTCACTATTTTTGCTTACTTTTTTAATTTTTAATTTACCCTTCATTATTTATTCTTTGCAACATGTATTTGCTTATTAGGGGTTACGAATTACCTGGATTTTATGAAAGTTGTTTATATATACATTTTCATTAAGAGTCTCCATTATAAACCTCCTCTTAAGTTTAAGATATTTTCCTGTTATGCTAAGAATTTCTTCTTAATTCCCACGATATAATCAAAAATTTAAATTAGGTAATTTTTAAAGGTACTGAAAATATATTTTAATTAAAAAGCAGACAAAGATTTACTGGATATTTTCACGTTTTATGACAAGATAAATATCTTATTTTAACATATAAATTTCATTCTTGTACAAGATTCTAAGCACTCTTCGAAAGAAAAAGATGCAAAGCTTAGACTATTTCTAAACGTTAAAATCACATAAATATAATATTTTTTGAAGTATTAGATATATAAATAACTATATTTTT